>CM057348.1:411074048-411415076 GCA_030015575.1 Agapanthus africanus | reverse complement strand
TTTCCTTCACCAATGGCAATTCCACAATCCCCAAAAATGAGACATGGTTCTTCACACATTCTACAGCGAATCTTGGGCACGTCGAGTAGCCGGCTTCGTGCCCGAGTTGCCTCGGCATTGAGGTGGGAGCCCGTAAACAAAGTAGGCGATGTGGTGCACATCCGGCGACGAGGAGGAGACGGGACTTTTCCGCAGGAGATCGGGACCATGACGAGAAGACCGGAGGACTTGGATCGTCGGTATATCTCTATTCCCTTTCTTGTAGTTAGCTTAGACTAGTTAATGGTTCGATCCGGGTGTTTAGTGCGCGGTGGTGCCGGTTGCTAAGTCCGCAAAAATTTAAGTTTACCACCGTTTCCGCATTTGGCCGTCGGATTGACGGCCAGGGCGCCGCCGTGCACTTACAGTGGTATCAGAGCCTCGCCATTAACTTCGTCTAGCTTTCGTTTGATGTGTTTTGCTTTTCCGATCGACCAAAATTCCAAAATCTATGTTTTTGTGCACATCAGTTTTCTGTTGAGAATTTTTGGTGTCTAAAAATTTTTCAGGTGGTCTCAGAATGATGTTCAGAAAGTTCTAAGAACTCTGGGAAAATTCGACGCACTGATCCCTCTTCCAGAGCGCGGAACCGCGGCCTCACCCTTCTATTGGGCCGCGGATCCGCCGCAACTTAGAGAGATCAATGGGCCAAAATTTCCCAGTGGGCTTCTGGGCTAGTATTAGGGGTTTTGGAATATTAAAATTGGGCCAATTATTTCTGTGAGTGCTACAGTATTAGTTTGGGGCCCACTTGTTAATTTTTGGTCAATCGGAAAATCTTAAACACATTTTTCACAGTATTTACATTATATCTGCGACCGTGAATGTCACTCGATCGGTAAATCCGGTCTAACTGCTATAGCCCGGTTAGACGGATTTGCGAACGTGACTTTCACGTTGATGTTCTATGTTTATGCTGTGATGTTGCGGATCGGTCGTGGGGGATAGCCTGGATGCAATGCTAGTACAGTTCTCTTGTATTATGTACATTTGATATTGCGGGGCGAGCGTCCGACATGTGGACTGCCGTCACTGCCTGTTTGTATTATTATTTTGGGGCACGACCTGGTTGCGGTCGATGTACCCGGTGTATGTATATTTTACTTTCTGTACTAGGATTGCCCCGCGGAGGGGTGCACGGATAGCCGGGTTCTGGAGGGCAACAAGCCCGCATCTCATGGCATTGAGACGGAGGGGGCTTCACTCTAGGATTGGCGGGCTATTCGCCGCACTCGTAGGGGGTACAGGTTGACCCAGGAGGGGTGCCCAAGTTGCCGGATTCCGTGAAGTGCTGGGTGGTCCATTCACGGGGCTGAAGGGGGCTGCCTCGCTTCAGGTTTTGGCGGGTGACTTGCCGCGCCGTAGGGGTCTAGGATTTCATTGCACAGGCTATCCACACGACCAGGGGAACGTCGGGTTTCAGTAGTGGCTCTGTGAAACCCGGGGATCCCAGATATCTGTATTGTTTCTGTGATGCTGTTCATTCTCTGTGATGTTGCATTTTATTCACGCCATGAGAGAAATATAATATATTGGTATATATATTAGTAGATGTTGTATATGTTTTGCATCCGCGCTAGTCCAGTCCCCGCTCTGTCGTTAGTAAGCTAACCTAACGGGTAATGACGGGACCCAGTGGCGAATGCGGATGGCATATACGTACATCAGTATATTTTCGTTCTTTTTGGTGTGATCAATTGATGGGACTGCGTTGATTCGGATCAATGCAATTTAAAAACAAACCTAATCTGATGTTGTTGGAACACTTTTCAAAAAGCTGTTATTGCAAGGACGTTCACTTTTGTTTGCATCGTGATATTCAGTTGGAATATCCTGCTCCTCAGTCGACGAGGCAAGGGCCGAGATCCCTTCACCGGGAGTGACCCCTTGGACAAAAGTTTGCGTCAGAGCAATAACTTCACTATAGCCGATCACTTTTGCTTTGCATCGCGGTATTCATTTGGAATATCCTGCACCCCATTCTACGGGGAAAGAGCCGAGATCCCTTCACCGGGAGTGACCTCTTTAGCAACGGTTTTCGTCACTATATTTTTAAAAGCTATCCGTTCCTTCGACGATATCAAGTTCTTTACGTTAAAGGTTTTCGCCAGAAACCATTCGTAGCCCTCCGTCGTTTCATATGGGTGGTCAATAGTATTCAAGCTGTGTATGTTGGCCAAAGTCAAGGCACAGTGATTGGTAGCTATTGGGGTATTCATATGCAGCATAGATAGATGCGTTGGTTTGGGACAGTCGTGCTGCCATTTGGCCAAAGTCAAGGGTATGTACGGGTGGATTCAAATTAACCTGGAGAATGACGGGTAGAACTTGACATGTGACTTATGATATGTTGGCCAAAGTCAAGGTCATAAGAGCATGGGCAGAAATCACATCGGGAGTTTCAAAAGAACTGAAACTTGCCAGATATGCGCATACCTTCTGGAGTGTGATACCGTGAGCGGATTCCGTCACGTTATCATGCGATGAGAGTTGGATCCCGATTCCTACTGATGAGTTGGTTTACTCCTCGGGTGACCCCGACTAATTCTTCTTTCAGGTTTGGAGGAGAATTTGAGGTACAGTGGGAGGTTTCCAGATTAGATAAATTGGTAACCATTCTGATCTAGGATAGAGTGCACGCTGAGTGTTTCTTCTCTCTCTCTCTCTGGCAGCGACCATTGACCCGACCCTAGACTATGACTCCATGACCAAGTTGACCGAACTTACTTAACACTGGCTTTTGGATTGTCAGAGTTGCAGACCTCATTGCCACTCCTACTTTTACCCTTTTCTCCAGGACACCCCGTATTACTACGAACGTCCACTTCCATTGGACAAAACCATCGTATGGTTAGATACGAACTCGAAGGAATTCGAGGATGGTTTCCGGTTCTGGAGAAAACGAATAGGATTATTCAGTTGTCTTTTCCTTTTACCCTCTCTCAGGTTACGAGTACTCCTTGGTTTAGGGGTAGTACACCTATTACGCAAATTGGATTGTCTTCTTCCAAACCTTAGGCTGGTGCCGACCGGTAGGGAATGAAGAAAACCAATTAGCATAACGATGGTGTGCAGAAGGTATTAAGTTCAGACAAAGCAAGGGATTAGTAAGAGGGCAAAGTAAATTGCAACAAATATTCACGACCAAACCAAATATTTCGTTACCACTCCCACATCACCTTTGTATTTCTCCAGGACACTCCGTATCACTACGAAGATCCACAGTTTATTTGGATACTCCATCGTATGGTTATATACGAACTCGAATGGAACTTGTTCCAGTTCGGGGATGGATTCTGGTCCAGGAGAAATAGGAATAAGGTTTATTCGGTTGTCTTTTATCTTCACCCTCTCTCATTGCGAGTGTTCCTAGGATTGGGACAGTACACCCATTATGCTTATTGGATAGTCTTCTTCCAAACCATAGGCTGGTGCCGAACGGTAGGGAAGGAAGAAAACCATTTGGCCTAAAGGGGTGTGCAGAAGGTAAAGACTAAAGACATATGAAGGGATTTGGAGAGGTGGCAAAGAACTATACGGTTACAGTCGTGAATCTGGAAGAGGCATTACTAGGAATACCAGGATACCCCATCGAAACATTTCAATGTTTCAGTTTCACTGTGTACTGTTAATAGAAAACTGATTTCCCGATTAGATACTTACTCCAGGGTATGTATTTACCAGATACGATTCTCACATCTGTATGGTTTTACAGATGATGAGTGGGAGTAAGTTATTGGGAATTGGGTGATTATCCTCATTATATCGGGATTCGTTGTAATCGGTGATATTTGAGGAAATCACCTGGGTTGTTTGCCGGTCGGCAAATATTTGGTTTTGGATATCCGCTGTTATGCACCAATTTCAAATTGATATATCTGTACGTCTATTTTCATAGAGTGAGATATACCTTTCTGAAATTATGTCTACGACATTTACCTATATCAGTGGATGGTTAGGTAAGGAGCATTAAACAGCGGTGTAATTCTTCTTAACCATAAGTACAGTTTTCAACCTACGACACACAGTGAATGAGTAATCAGACTCAAGGGACTTTTACAGAGTATTGTATGTTGTCCAGAGTCCATCAGGACAGAGGGGATGGTCCTCGTACTATATTCGGTTTACTTATGACTCCTCTAATTTTTAGACAGGTGTTTCGTGGAAACACAGGGTCTGAATTTGGAGAAGTTATATGTATTTGAATAGAGTAGAGAACCAGGTATAGCAAGTATCGGGATTCTTCAAAGAGATCGAAGATGTAGATACTTGTGTATGTTGTTCAGTTGATAGTAATGATTAAGAGAAATTGCTTCTCTTTCAGGTTACTCATAATTGGAAGTATTCCTAAGTTGAGTAACGCTGATCTGGCCTCCTTCCATTTAGTTGACATGCACTGGAGACAGTTGCATGATTTGGATCTGGTTCAATTAAATCAGTGCCTCTGGTCCTATATGGGATATAGAACAGTTCATATCTTAACGATGTTAAGGTACGGGGAGTTGTCCGGTTTATGATTAAAACCAGACACTGGACAACTCAAGGCACGTTTCTGTAATGGCTGTTTGTGGGTTGACCCAGGCTATGACGAGGGTTGACTTTCTACCATCTGGATGAACAATAGCGATATTGTTCTAGACTCGCCACAGTTTTAATAAAAATGGATTTTTTCAGAAAACAGTAGTGGGAGTATGGTAGAACTGGAAGTGATTCCAGAACCACAAACGATTACTGAAGATTTGATAAGGAACCTAAAGATTCAATCTGGATTGACATTCCATTGGCCACTCCGCAGATAAAGTGGGTAACTTCAGGCACCCGAGAGGTACTCAGGTAGCCTCAAGGACGGTGACAGGGAAGTTCTTGTTTACCCACACTTGCCATTGTTGTTGTTCCAGGCTGCGAGACCCGGCAGGAGGATGAGTATAGCGTCGTTCTAAACTAGTTTTAGAAGTGCACGTCTATATGACTCTGGCAGAGGGTTGTCGTAGTCAGTGGGAGCAGCGGAAGCATTGGTGGACATCAGGCTTATATCTATTTATAGACTAAAGCAGATGTAGCGGAGATAGATCATCTATTTCTGACGTGACAGTCATGGGTTTGACTTCATCAGAATAGGGGATGGATCTGTTGAGAAGGTAGTAGGGTGTGATATCCTGGTATTTGGATGATATACACAGAGTAGGAAAGGAAACTCCTACACTACGATCGGTTATACTTTGGTCGTCACACAGTTGTTTCTCCACAATGGAAATGGATTTTATATCAGACATACTGGTTACTAGATCTATGGTCTTAGATCTAGATTTGGGTGGTTTCCCAATCAGGGTACTTGACAGCATTCTAAGAGTATTTAGGATGGACGACTCCTGGCACGGTAGTGTACCTGCAGGTAATGGAGTCACCCTCTCCAAAGGTGTCTTACAGACTAAAGGGGAGAGGGACGGGCATGATTGGCAGCTCACTTGCTCAGGCAATTGAGTCAATCGTGAGATGTCAAGTACCACACCAGATGTTGTTCTTGCACTAGATGCAATAAGTTGACATTAATCCAATCCTGGAGAAACAGTCGGAAGCAGTTTTAGAACATAAGTGGATGTTCTAGGGAGATGATAACGACAGCCTCATTCAGGAGACAGTTATCATTCCAGGCTTCCAAGGTGACATGGACGACAAGAAGGTTGTCAGAGTTATAGTTTTCCTTCTGATGAGGGGCAGTATTTTGGACAGGTGGTCCAAGGCAATACTGAGGGAGGCATGGCGCTCAGGATACTGATTAAGTTCAGTTGACGATACAGTCTAAGAAGTTTGGATTTGGAGTTCATTTATGAGCTAGGTCCCATCAGACATCCAGACATATTCTGAGACAGGTATTGCTCTTTTCGGGAGATGGCTTTCTCCGCGAACTTGAGATATAGAGAGACATAGAAAGAAACAACTAAGCGGATCCACTCACTGAGGCTATTCCTCGAACGCAATAGTTCCGCAAACGAGCTTTGTGAGACTGACTAGTAGAGGAGTTGGATGTTCGGTATCACACGGGCTGTGAGTATGCGACATCGCAATAATTAGCCTTGAGTGCAAGTGGGAGATTGTTGGAGATAGTGCCCTCAGAGTCAATTATTAGGTCACAGGTACGTGATTGTAATGATTGAGGGAGGACCTATCCCGGTAGGACAGTCTTACTCGAGATGATAGTATGCTATCTGGTTTACCTTTATCATCGTGTACTGCTTTAGGTGACATGACACGTCGCTATTACACGTTGATAGAGCCCCTAGGATTCTTGCTTGACCACCAGCAGTATGAGGGCGATCATATAAGTGGGAGCTGGGGGTCTACAAGCATATCCTTAAAAGGTCCCTAGTCGTGGGAGTTTCGAGACCGGGCATCGATACTCCATTAGTAGACTAGTGTATACAGTCGAGACCCCGACGAGGGGCGGTGGCCGGTCTCACAAGCCACTGGTGTCAGTTGGATCACCTAAGATGTATACAGGTGCTCATTGGGTTATGAGTACACCGGACAGGACTCGCCGGGAACATGCTAGTTGGTCATATACCAGACGTCAGATGGCAGTTCCCTGGTGACATGTGTGCAGGTTAGTTCATCGACCTGGGGATCGTCATTTGTCTCGTGTGAGTTCCCACTGTACTTTGATTACTACCCTACCACGGCTCAAAGGAGTCGTGCAAACAGGTTTTAGTTGGGTACAGTCCCGAGCCACATGGAGGCAGTGAGCGTATCTTCAGGGGTTCGTCTCTCCCGGTATTGGGGGTGAGGTCGTGCTGTGTCTAGGAGAGCCATTACACAAAGTCCTTGGCCAAGGCAAGGAGATTTACTGGTAGGTATTCCAGTAGTATCTCAGGGTGTTCTGGGCTACACTCCGACACGACTTGTACCGCTTTTGGGGGTCTGACTTTTACCAACCCCCTAGGCCCGCCATGCGATACTCATAGACGAACGGACCGGACTGCACGGATATTGTCACTGACAGGCTCAGTAGGGTGTCAGGATGAGTTCGCTCATCGACGTCCCTTTTAGTCAATAGCTGGTGGCCCGTTACGTATTGGCTTATACCTCTGACGTGCTAGTGGTTAAATCCACAACCAAGGTGTTGATGAGTCTTTAGAGTCCCCCACATTCAGTTACTCAGCTTTCGGGCGAAAGGTTGTAGAGGCCGTATGGAGATATGGCAAGGTCCGATCAGATACGTGCGGTATTGCACGGATCAGGATCGGACAGTTTGTACTATAGGCCGTATGGTTATATGGCAGGGTTCGATCAGATACGTGCGGTATTGCACGGATCAGGATCGAACAGATATTACTAGCCGGCTTTGGTATAAGCCGGATCCTAGTATAGTACAGTGTAGATTTTGTCTCATTGCATTTGTATTTCGGTCGAAATACAGATGCGGGTGTGTATGCACAGTATCGGGGTTTTCCTGTAATTTATTACGGGACCAGTTTTCTGGAGTTGCCAGTTTGCTTTCCGTTTCGGCCGATTTCCATTGTTCCGTTCATTGGCCGAAGATTGGTGGAGGAGGGCTTATTTGCATTGTTGCAAATAGGCATTTGTGGAAGGGGGTCTTTGCATTTTGTTGTATCATGATAGCACCCTCCTTTGACTTGCTTGACTTCATACTTCATGATGGCTTGACTTTGTTAGCATCATGGTTGTTGATGATGGTTGCCTTTGTGTGTTGGATTTGTGGTGATCATTTGATTTCTCCTCATCATTTTTTTTTTGCTTTCCAACCACCCCCCTTGTCTTGGTTTTTCTCTCTCCAATCACACTTGGATATGGGGGGCCGGCCACTTTAGGTGGGATGAAAAAATTGCTTCTCTTTTAGAGTGGAGAAAAAGATGATGCATTCATTCTTTAGTATGCTACATTTTCCCCACCTCTCTCCAAGCTCTCTTTTCCTTCACCAATGGCAATTCCACAATCCCCAAAAATGAGACATGGTTCTTCACACATTCTACAGCGAATCTTGGGCACGTCGAGTAGCCGGCTTCGTGCCCGAGTTGCCTCGGCATTGAGGTGGGAGCCCGTAAACAAAGTAGGCGATGTGGTGCACATCCGGCGACGAGGAGGAGACGGGACTTTTCCGCAGGAGATCGGGACCATGACGAGAAGACCGGAGGACTTGGATCGTCGGTATATCTCTATTCCCTTTCTTGTAGTTAGCTTAGACTAGTTAATGGTTCGATCCGGGTGTTTAGTGCGCGGTGGTGCCGGTTGCTAAGTCCGCAAAAATTTAAGTTTACCACCGTTTCCGCATTTGGCCGTCGGATTGACGGCCAGGGCGCCGCCGTGCACTTACACGCTGGTAGTCAAGCAAGATCCTAAGAGCTCTATCAATACGTATACTCACATATTAAGATAGAAAAACCAAGTAGCATACTACCATGTTTAGCAAGACTGTTATATACATGTGAATATCCCAAGCTTCCATTAAGTAATATACAAACTAGTATGATACAGTAATGGCCTTCTAGGGCATAAACACTAACAAACTCACCCATAGTTCACTCTCTCTCTTGATTCATTTTTGATTCTCATTTTTGAGCTCATCTTCTTCCTCTTTCAAATGCTTGCTAGGGTTTGATAAATAGAGAGAAATAATGTGAGAAAAGAAATTCTAAAGTGAACCCATTTCCTATTTCACCATCCTCTACTAGACTAACACTTTAGTATAGGGTGTTTGCTTCACTTTGGTGAAGTGGTAGCTTGAGTTCGTATTCCCTCGACGTAGATCATCTTCGGCCTCGAAGACTTCAAGCAAAACCGTTGCCCTCTTCTCATGGAGCCGTCCGAGAGTCCGGGAGTTCGATGATCGCAGAGAAGGGACTACTACAAGGAGCTTATGAAGTGAAGGATCGATCTACAAAGGTTGTATTTTCTTCTTCACTTAGATAGTAATGATGTTTACTTGCATGTGTAACCCTAATAATCTAGCAAAGATCTTGTTTAGGGTTGTTCGGTACGGCTAAAATTTTAATCGGGCATGGTTGATGCCTTGTAGAACCTTGTTAGAGTGCCTAGTAACCCTACAGTGGTATCAGAGCCAAGCTAGAGCATTAGGCGACGTGTTTACGAAGTTAAAACTCCGATCGAACCCCGATATATCGAACTAGACCCCCTCTCTGGACATTTTGTAAAAATGTGATTTTTCTGCATTAAAAATACTCAAAAAAATCAGCAGGGAATTATAAGAGTTACTGTGCAAAAATCCACTAAAGCGCTGCGGAACCGCGGCCGTACCATGCCTTCTGCGGCGGTTCCGCGGCAGAACAGTAGAGTTAGGGTTAGCTTTTTGGCACAGTACATCCGTAGGTATTTGTAGCTGCTTCTGGGTATTTTTAATCTGACTCAAGTGTTGAGTGTTCTGGGGATTATTTTGTAATCGATGATTCGATCGAAAAATTTAATTTAATTTTGTTTTCGGGATAATTTAGAAACTATTAAAATGTTCGAACAGATATCATTAACTCACTTTTTCCCGACACGAAAAACTTTCAAGTGTTGAATTTTTCCTTGAGTTTAAATCTTTCGGAAAAACGTGCAAGTAACGCGATGGACCCTCTAGAAGAACACAAACCTTAACTCGATTATGTGACCGTCTGAACCGCCTCTAAACCTTTGGGTTTGGGGCAGTACGGCGTTGCCACATGTGAGGCGTTGGCTTGACCCTTCTACGGCTGGACCATTGGTATTGTGACGTATTCTGGAATTTTTGAACTACGCTCAAGTGTTGAGCTATTTAGGAAATCTTGGGTATTTGATCATTCGATCGGAAAGTTTAATACTGTCTATTTATCTGGAATGTGATACAATATATGGAATTCTCATAGTTAGGCATGAAATGCGAAGTATGCGATATTTCGGATTTACGATGTCTAAAGAGATTGTGGATTCCAAATGTTGTAGTTTTACAGTTTTTTTTCTACGACCGTAAGTGTAATATGTGAAATCGCCGGTTTCGTTGATATATGTCAACGAAAATTGGGATGCGCATATTTACTTACGTTGATGACATTTGATGTTATGTGTTGCTGGATATGTAATATTGGATCGTCGCGTTTTGAATAGCCGGGGGTTTTATGTGAGATGAGAGTTTTTATTTTCATTCATGTAAAATTCATTGTATGTAATATTCTTTTATTGGGGCACTTCCACGATGAGGATGATGTCACCATTGTATATTATTTACTTTTCCGCATTAGGTAGACCCAAGGTGGGGAGCACAAGTAACCGGGTTCTAGGGTACAGTGGGAGACCAACTCGAGGAGTCGAGTCCGGGTCTCCTAACTCTAGAATTGGTAGGGTAACTTGCCGCTCTCGTAGGGGTCTAGGGATGTGGGTTTGGCTATTCATCGCGACCGTGGAATCCGTGTTTTATAGAGGCTCAAAATAAATCACGGACCTCCTAGTATATCCATTATTTCATATGATTCTTCTGCTGCGATATCTGTGATGTGATCATTTGATATGTTGTGATGGTTACTGTATATAGTATATATGATATATCATATAGACGTTACTTATGTTTTACACCCGCGCTAGCCCTGCCCCGCTCTGCCGTTAGTTACCTAACCTAACAGTGCACGAGGGGACATCGAGGCGAATGCGGATGGCATAAGTGTACGTCGTATTTATCTGTGATGTTTAGGCGACTTAAATGATGGGACTTCATTAATATGATTAATGAAAGAAAAGAAACCTAAAAGATGTTGTAGAATCAAATTTTTCAAAAAGGGTAGCTATAGTTTTTGCTTTGCATAGCGATATATATGATATATCCTGCACCTTATTCGATGAGGAAAGAGCCGAGATCCCTTCACCGGGAGTGACCTCTTTAGCAAAACCAGCAGATGCTACAACACTCGGTTTTTCTTTTGATTGCTTTTGGAGTTTTTTGCTTTGCATAGCGATATATATGATAAATCCTGCACCTTATTCCATAAGGAAAGAACCGAGATCCCTTCACCGGGAGTGACCTCTTTAGCAAAACTAATGAAATCCTCAAAATCACTCCATTTCAAAATTCACTCGATTCTACAACGATATCAAGTTCATTATGCAATAGGTTTTCAGAAAAACCTGTCGTAGCCCTCCGTCATTTCAGATAAGTTGTATATAGTATTCATGCTGCATTTGTTGGCTTTCGTCAATGAGTAGTGTGCGGTAGCTATATGCTGCTTATCTGCTGCATATGATGCGATTGAATTAGGGTAGTCGTACGACTTTGTTGGCTTTCGTCAAGGGTCATGCGGGTGGGTTTAATTCAGTCAAGAAATGTACGGGTTGAACTTGACTAGCGGGCTATGGTTTGTTGACTTTCGTCAAGGTCATAGCACGTTAGGGGCAAAATATTATCGGGAATTTCAAGCGTTGAAATTTGCAATGAGATTGCAAAACTTCTATGAAATATTTAGATCCCGATACCCACTGCGAGTAATTGTTCCTCCTGAGAGAGTTTTACACAAGGCAATTAGCCGATCAAGTAGGTGTCTAGAAAGGTGTCAACGGGGTTACGCCTCTGGGAAAATGAAGTTTACTTTAATTAGGTCCGTGCGAAAGCACGGGGAACCTCCCACAAAGTACCGGCACTGGCCTGGCTGAAAGATTGGCGAAATTGTAGGGTGTAATTAATCTCGGCTAGTCTTTCCTTTTAGGGTTTGAAGGAAGATTTGATAAAAACAGTGGGAGCCATCCTGATTAGATAAAATAATAACCAATCAGATCTTGCAAGAGCATACGCTAAAGTGTTTTCTTCTCTCTCTCTCCAGGTAGCGACCATATCATGCCTTAATCAAGATAATAATATGGATGTATTGACCGAACCCGCATGTTATACTGTGCTGGGGAACGTTGGTTCCGTTCTTTCTTATAAGAGTTATAGGACTGAACAGGGAATAAGGGATTACCAGGATTCCCGTGCCGCCCAAACGAAGAAAGTGCATGATGATGCATCTGCTTCGGGTGTGTTCATTACCAAGAACTGTTTTTCAGTATCCTCTACGTCCTGGGTATGAGATACCGGATCAGGATCCCACATAAGTAATCTGTTACATGGGCTACAGACAGGTAGAGAACTGAGAACGGGTGATAGAAATTTCAAGAGGTGGAAACGATGCAATAGCTGCAGCCAAGATATTGGCGGTTATCACCCTGTATTACCAAATACATTGATTCTGAATGCATGTTCTTAGATACCGAACCTGATATACAACATCATATCAGTTTCTTTATTTAGTAAAGAAGGATATAATTTTGTATTGTTGGATAATGTTTAGAACATTTCCTATATCAAGAGTTGATCGGTTCAGGCACGTTATCTAAAAGCATATACGTTCTAAATCAAACTATAGTTCTTAATGTATAAAAAAAAAAACACAAGAGGAAGAGTTCAGAAATGAACGAAACCTTCTTGAGGCATTGTAGACTAGGTCATATCAATGCGACCCGACTAGCTAAGTTACATTAAGATGCATATTTAAATCAGTTTGAATTTATATCTTGTGAAACTTTCCAGTCATGTCACAAAGATAAAATGACCATAGCTCCGTTTATTTGAAACAAAGAAAGAGTTAGTGAACTCTTGGGATTGATACATGATGATGGATGTAGGTCCCCAGTCTACACATGCCTGGTCTTGTTCTTTGTACTTCATTACATTCACTGATGATCTCTCGAGATTCAGACATATGTTCTTGTAGAAACGCAAGTCTGAACCTTTTGAGATATTCAAAGAATATAAGTTAGAAGTAGAGAACCAAAACAGGTATAAGTATTATGTCCTTTGATAAGATCAGGGAGGAGAATACTTGAGCACGGAATTCCTGGACTATTCTAAAGGAGAATGAGATTCTCTCTCAGCATTACTCCTCCGCTTACACCACAGCACGGCGGTGTATCGGGGCGGAGCAATAGAACCCTATGAGATATGGTGCGCTCTATGATGAGTACTACTGAGTTTCCTGTTTCCTTTTGGGGGTTATACACTTGAGAAGCTGTATACCTATTGAATGGCGTTCCCACCAAGTCAGATACCTACCACTCTATATGTGATATGGTAAGGGAAGAGCTCATTCCTTAAGTTAGTTAAGATTTGGGGTTGTCCGGCCTATGTCTAAAATCAAAATCCGGACAAACTCGAGGCAATGTCAGTTCTGTGGAAGTTTGTTGGATATCCCAAGTATTCGCAAAGGAATATCTTCTACCGCACCGATGAACAAAAGATGTTTTGTTTCTCGGCATGCCAGCTTTTTAGAAAAAGGAATTTATTTTGGAAACAAATTTGTGTTCATGAGGTAGAACTGGAAGGAGTTCCAGCTATACAAACTGCAACTGACGATTTGGTAGAACCGGAGGATTCAATAGCTCCCAATGAACCTCAGCCTCTCCGTCGATCTGATAGGGGTCCTCACCCACTAGAGAGGTACTTTGGTTTCTCTATGACGGTGGGAGCGAGGATTGCATCATGAGATGATGACCCAACTAGTTTCGAGCAGGCCAGCAGGAGTGGGGACTCTGTAAAGAATGGCTGGATGCTAAGCGATCTGAGATGGAATCCATATACACCAACAAAGTATAGACTTTGGTTTCTTTATCTGAAGGGTTAAATCCCCATTAGGAGCAAGTATATCTTGAGAAGATTACTTGGTGTACATGGAAAAGTTGAGACTTTCAAAGGTAGACTTGTTAAAGGTTTGCATCATAGACAAGTTGTGGCTAATGATGAAACCTTTTCAGGGGCCTATGCTTAACTCCATCCAGATCCTACTTGCCAATGCTACATACCATGACTACGATATCTGGCGGTTGGGTGTCATGACTACTGTTCTAAATAGTGATTTAGAAGAAAGCGTCTATAAGTACACAGTCAGAGGGCTTCGTAGACAGTGGGAGCAGCGGAAGCGTGTACAAGTTGCTTTATGGGATGAAGCGGGCATCGCGGAGCTGGAACATCTATTTTGATGTGAAAGTCGAAGAGTTTGACTTCATCAAAATGGTAGATGAACCTAGTATATACTAAAGGGTAGTAGAGAGTAAGGCGGTCATCCTCGTATTGTACGAGGATGGCATACTCTTGATAGGAAAGGAGTTTCCCATGCTACGCTCGCTCAATCTCCTCTTATCACAATTATTCTCCATATATGATCAAGATGATACTTCCTAAATCCTGGATTTTGGATCTATGAGATAGATCTAAGTGGATGTTAGGGTTCTCACTAGGTGTAGTGATATGGTATCAATCAATCCTGGGGAGAATCACTGGATAGCTTCCAAGGTGATAAGGTCGACTGAATGTCAGTCACAGGCATTGTCTTTACCCTCAGTAAAGGGACAGTATGTTGGAAGAGTTCCAAGCTAGATACCATGGCATACTAGACGATAAAGGCGGGATACATCGCTACCAAAGATGCTACCAAAGAGGTTGTCTGGGTGTATATTAGTTCATGAGATGAATTTCGTTCCTACCATTGTGTGATAATGGAGTTGTGGCTTATGCCTAGGAACGCCCGTCCCATTAGTGATCCAGACATATTCTAAGGCAGTGTCGCCTGATCATGGAGATGGTTGATCTCCAGGGGATCGAGGTCAGGAGAGTAGACTCAGAGGACAACACGGCGGATCCACTCACAAAGGTCTTTTCCCAGAGAGAGACTTTTATGGGATGGTTGAGTATGAGATACTACAACCACTGTTATCAGATGGCCCTAGTGTAAGTGGGAGATTGTTAGTTATATGTATGTCCTAGAGGCCATTACTATACATGAGATGTATATTCTAGTGGATGCTTGGACATATATAGGGAGGACTTTCTTGCTCGACATGATAGTATGCTATCTGGTTACTCTTTTGTAACACCTTAGAATGTGTTTTATAGATAATTATATTTTAATGTGTGGTTTTTAATAAAAAGTTTACCAAATTAAGTTTTAAAAATTTTATCCTATTTATTGAGTATTTTATTAGAATTTTGTTAGGCACACACACACTTGTGCATGATAACTAGGGTTTAGAGATGGGGTTAGACCATGATTAGCAAACATGATGGATTAACCCATTCTCTTTAAGTTAATTAATATTGTTAGGTGTTTTGGGTTAAATAGTTATGGTTGTTTTAAAAATGAAAATGAATTTGAAATGGAATTTTAATATTGTTTGAATAGTTGAAATGTTGACTTTGGGTGAGAGAGAGAGAGAAGCATGGTGCTACATGGTTTAGACCATGCCTCATTTAAAGAAGGAAGAGAAAGGAAGAGAGGGGTTTTGCCTTGCTCTCATTTCTTCTCCTCATTATCTTTCTCTCATACTCTCTCTCACACACACACACTCAGCTGGAGCAAGGCAGCAGCAGCAGCAATCATCATCAGCAGCAGCAGCAGCAGACGTCATCATCAGCAGCAGCAGCAACAGCAGCAGCAGAAGCTCCAGCAACTTGCAGCAGCTCCTTTCACTTCTTCACCTGCTTCTTAGGGGTCTTTAGGGTATAACTCTTAGACCCAATTCCCTTTATTGCTAGCTTGTGCGTAGTTTGGTGTCGGTTTGTGTTAATTATGAGTTTAGTGCTAATTTATGGTGTTTTGTGAGATGTTGTGGCTAAGTGGTGATTGTGTTAGTTAACCCTACTTATTTAAGTGTTGTTAGGGTCACTTTAACTGAGAATTTCCCTGGATTTCACTAAAATACCATAGGGTTTGTGTTTTGTGCAAATTGGTGATTTTAAAGCGATATTTGTGACTTCTGAGATCTGCTTTTGGCTCGAACCCTACAGAACAAAATTGAGGAAACTGAAACATACTTGTTAGGTCTAGGATACACCACCAGAACACGAGCCCCTATCTCCAAACCCAGGCCGCAATTTTAATCATATTGGCCGCAAATTGCGGCCATGAGGTGGTGTTAGGTCTTGGGATTTTGGGTAGGGTACTCTGCAGTGTTGTCTAGTGCTTTGGCATGTCTAGTTTTGCAAGATTTGACCTGTAGGATAATCTGGGGCAATATATCATATTTGGTGTTCGTTGTGTTTGCGCGATACGCGCGATACGTGAGAGGGTTCTGCGATCCAGCGTGTCGCGGCGTGTCGCGATGGTTTTAGACGCGTACACACACGATTCAGCGTATCGTGCACACGCGCGTTTAGTTCGCAACGCGAGTTTCTCGATTTGGTTCGATATCGCGTTTCGCGGAATATTTGGCTTATATATGATTTCCGTGTCTTATTTGCAGGTTTGCAGGCAGGGACTACGGACACTACTACAGGGGGGAGCAGATGGTAGGATTCACCTAACATGGAGTGTAGGTGAGTAGATTTAACATCTACAGGGGAATCGCCAGTATGGCGTTATGCGTCTGGGCTAGGATTCTAATACTTGTCGCACATTCTACGTCATTGTTAGAATTGCGCCTTCACCTATTTAGTTAGATATAGTTGTACTGTGACTAGTAGCCGTAGGGCACTGCACACATTATTGACGGTTCATGTTGCACGAGCACGGATTGTATGCTACACACACACCGTCAGTAATTGTCATGTCACACACTAACCATTATAGGCACTATTGCGTATCACACATGACATCTAGCTTATCGGTATACCTATAGTGCATCATACCTTTAGTGATAGGTACATATACACCTTACGAGAGGTATACCTTGCACACATTTTACTTATACCGGGGGGATATCCTACATATTTTAGTTATACCCAGGGGGGTATACGACATCAGTTCTTACAGGTAGATACCTATACATTGCTACACCTATATGTTACACACATATTCAGTTGCAGTCACATATTTACCTTTACTGATGTTATTTAGCTGTACCTTATTGATTTCGCATACATCTGGTTTCAGCTACATATTCTCTGTTATATGCTCGCATTTCAGATATATCGTATATGTTTATTCCTGGATTGCGCATTATTATTTGGATTTTACATGATGTTTTCTGGATTTGGGAATCGCGGGAGTTCATGAAATTACGCATACATTGAAAAACCCGGTTTCCTTGATATGATATTTGCGCATCCACCATGAGTTTTATCGGTGCTGATTATTTATACCCCATGCGAGGAGGCGTAGAGGCCGCATGAGGGTACATGGTGGGGCCCGGAGGTAGCCCGGGGCGAGAACGGGTCGCTGGATTTGTTAGACGGTGAGCCTGTCAGGGGAACCATACCGTCCGGTGATATTACCTTTTACTCGGCGGTTATCTGGGGGATACCGACCGGAGTCTTGTACGTATGCATACGTCGAAAGGCGAGGGGCAGAGCTAGGCACTCGTGCTTTCGGGACAGCGTATGATACGTACCTATCAGGATTTCTGTGTCGATGCTTGGCACATTGTTTTCATGGTATATCTTTTAATACCTTTGTATGTATAACAGGGGATTAGCCGTTGTTATATATACCCTTACACCAATATTAGTGGAATGGGACGCTAATATATGTGTATTGCCCCCATCATATTTATTTCTGCAAATATATATACCTTTAGGATGTTAGAAACTTACTTGAGATTCAACTTGGGATATATGTGATTCATTGAGATTGGATATTGGATATGAAAGAGATAATTGATTTGTACATTCGAGATATAGTAGAGCTACTCGATATTGTACATTGAGGTGATGTGAGACTTATATGATGTGAGAGCCCAGTTTGGGGGCTGATTTGAGGAATTGTGGATTTGAGTGTCTTGATGGATTGTGACCCTGCCACGATGTCAGGTTTCCGTGGAAATGACATATTCCACCCCATACCTCACCCTTATCTACTTTATGTACAGATTCATATATTGGTAGTACCTGTTAGTGTACCCTTATGATAGTTGCATATTTACATTCTCACATCCCTATTGCATGGTTATTGCATATTATTGTCATGTTACTATTGCTTCATATATTGATTGTACCTGCTAGTGTACTTTCCTTTATTCAGCATTTGCATGATATGTTATTACTGTAATCGCATATCTTAGATTCATGCTGTACGTGCATTCCTGCGATTACCTGCATATGTTATCTACTATTCACGAGTTGGCAACTCACCCTCGTTGTGCCACAGGTGATTCAGGTTGTTCCCCAGAGTAGTCGAGGCAGGCTATTCAGCTTTTCAGCTATCATCTTTTGCTACAGATACCGCATCAGCTCACAGTACTATTTTGCTTAGGTGGGTTTTGGTGGTCATCTATACTTTGTATTGTACATTCGTTGTATCTTGTACTCTCCATCTACTATTATGTTGTTGACTTAGAGACTTGGTGAGGACGTTACTGTATATTATTTGTGGGTTTGTTGTCTTTTATATACAGCTTCTCTCTATTGTCTTTATTTCTTCGCTATAGCTTCATATTTTTGTGTTGTATTCATCTTGGGTTAGTTTTTACAAAACGGGGTGTTGCCAAAATTTTAAAGAAATAAAGCAGGACTTTTAAAGAATTTGGGTTGCGATTTCAAATGTTTCAAAAACTTATATTATCTTTTCCGTATTTTTATGGTTTAGATTTCTGGGTTTTGGTTTTCTTTTACTACGTTACGTCTTAGTGCGTTGCGTAGTACTAGGGCCGTCACGGGCCAATTTCGGGTCGTGACATCTTTACCTTAACGTGTACTCTGATTGTCTCTCTGTTACATGTTGGTAAATCCCTTAGGATGTGTACTTGACTACCTGGACTATGATGCAGATCATACTAATGGGGACAGAGTAGTCCATAAGTACATCCTTTAATGTCCTTAGTCGTGGGTGTATCGAGACAGGGCATCGATATACCAGAGTAGACTAGCGTATACCTTCTCGATCCATATTGATGGGCGATGGATGAACCCATATCCATTGGTGTTTGACATCAGAGAAGATATACGGGTGCTCAGTAGAGACTGGATACACTGGATGGACTCGCCGAGAACTCCCCGATGGTATTATACCTCACGTCAGATGGCAGTTCTCTGGTGACACTGGTACAGGTTAATCTGTAGACCCGAGATCGTCATAGAGTCTTGTGTGATTCCTACCGTGCTTTGATTTCCACCTTACCACGTCAAAGAGGGTGTGCAAAACGGTGGTTTTTGGGTACAGTCCCGAGTCACATGGAGGCAATGAGCGATAGGAAGGGTTTTGCCTCTCCCGGTATAAGGGGTTGATGTTGCACTATGCTCGATTGGCCATAACAGGGAAGTCCCTGGCCAGGGCTGGTTTCGAGATTTACTGGTAAGTGTTACCAGTAGTTTCTAGACCCGTTATGTGCCTCGCATCGGCATGACTTATCGGTTATTGGGGTCTGACGTTTACCACCACTAGACTTGATATGCGATATATCAGACGAGGAGACCGGACTGTACGGTAGTGTCACTATCAGGCTTTTTGCAGGAGTTGGAGCGGGCTTGCTTGCTAATCTTCTGATCGCTCAATACCCGGGTAGCCGTTACGTCCAGCTAGTACCGCTGACGGCTTGTGGGTGCTTGATATGATCATCACCTACTGCCGGTGTATTGACGAGTCTTTAGAGTTCTACATAGAGGTTTTATTGGCTCAGGCAAAACGAAATAGGAGCGCATATAAGATATGTGCGGGACCGAGAATAATGGGAGTATGGGATATCATATTCTATTCTCGCGATGTTTGTATCGATCGGTTATGTGTGATATAACCAGGTTATCGAATCAAGGGTTGATTCGATAAGTCGATACATTGGATGTTAGTCGGCTATATGTGATATAACCGGATTATTAAGTCAAGTGTTAATTTAATAATCTAGTGTATAATTGTATATGTGATATACCAATTTAAACTAACTAGCATTGGTTCACTTAAGCATTTGTTTTTCTCACTTGTGCACAACTTAATATATATGTGATATATATTTATTTGTGTTCATTTTGTATCATGGCTGTTGATACAACTTACATGGGTGTATAAGACTTATGCCATACTAATTATAGTGTTAGGTTTTTATATTTAAATTAATTCTAAAATTAGTGGATGATGAGCTCACATGCATGAAGCTTCATGAAGCTTAGGGTTGTATTGACTTAGTCTACTAGTTTTGTTTTACTTGAGATATTAATTAACCTAACCATTATAATGTAGCCATGGTTATGTCTCTACATGAGTTAATATATGATATAAACTCACCCATGGTTCACTCTCTCCCTTGATTAGTTTTTGATTCTCATATTTGAGCTCATCTTCTTCTTCCTTCAAATGCTTGCTAGGGTTTGATAAAGAGAGAGAAATAATGTGAGAAAAGAAATTCTAAAGTGAACCCATTTCCTATTTCACCATCCTCTACTAGACTAGCACTAAAGTATAGGGTGTTTGCTTCACTTTGGTGAAGTGGTAGCTTGAGTTCGTATTCCCTCGACGTAGATCATCTTCGGCCTCGAAGACTTCAAGCAAAACCGTTGCCCTCTTCTCATGGAGCCGTCCGAGAGTCCGGGAGTTCGATGATCGCAGTGAAGGGACTTCTACAAGGAGATTATGAAGTGAAGGACCGATCTACAAAGGTTGTATTTTCTTCTTCACTCAGATAGTAAAGATGTTTACTTGCATGTGTAACCCTAATAATCTAGCAAAGATCTTGTTTAGGGTTGTTCGGCATGGCTAAAATTTTAATCGGGCATGGTTGATGCCTTGTAGAACCTTGTTAGAGTGCCTAGTAACCCTACAGATGCGTGTGAGCCGGCAAGTAAGTGTATGTGGAACATACTCATCATCGGTAAAGGTGCTGGTGTCCTCACAGCATGATCTCAATAATGGCACATGAAAAACACAATATAAGCATGCGATGCGATGCGAACTGCAATAATATGCGGGAGCTGAATATCAAATACAATGATAACGAATCTGCATATTTCTAAGTATGAGTCGTACAGTTTTTCCATTAGAAATAACACGAATCGTGGTGTTTTGAAAATAAGGGCTACGGTGTTTTTAAGAAAAGATACGTCCTTTGAAATATCCATAGAATCTCTTGGCCTTTCTTTAAAATACTCACGATTCGTTAGTTTTGCAATAGGTATGACTCGAGTCTGATCAATCACTTACTAGTAAACTACCGGACTAAACTAAACAGGCTGATCGAAAGGTAAGGAAACCGTCTAACATCTGAGTCGATACATACATACATACATACATACACACACACACACACACATATATATAAATATAACAGTCGGTGATCCCGCCTCAAAAGTATCCCATACGATCCAATATCTATAATATGACATCCTTAAGTCAAGAGTGCAGATCTATCATCAATATATGCTCGTAAGGTAAATCCGTTGTACGGCCTCCCAAATCTGGGTACGGGTCAAATGTCACATCTATCAAATTATTCATCTGGTATCCTCTTTATTCAAATATCATGATCCGTAGTACTGATCTACGTCTAGTACAACACTGATACCACATATGTAAGCATGCGTGTGTATGAAAACACCACATCAAAGGACCCGCTAAAACATCATGTCGTATCTCAAATACGAACCATGTCACATCACCGATCTCACGGCCTCAAGCCTAATCTCATCGAATCATCTCCAATCCCAAGTATTATCCTCATCATCTGTGTATATGTATACGTATACACACACACACACACACACACACACACACACAGTCCCATACCCATATGCATATATATATATACATATCCCCATATACGCACAAGTAAAAATAAATGTATGCAAGTATGTGTGTGTGCGTGTGGGTGTAACAACTATTCTAGGGTTCGCGACTAAGAAGCTAAACTAAGTTACTTCTAACTACCCTAAGCTAAACCATGAACACATAACCATATCATGAATATCCATGTCTCACATAAAAGATATCATATATATATAGTATATATATATATCATACTATACATCGAACTGCGGGGGTGCTATACGCAATCCACCCGACTTCCCCCGTTGATATATATCTACTCACCTGCTCTTGCTTGCCGATGTCGATGTCGCCATGCCCCTCCTTGTTGCTCCGAACCCACTCGAGGGTACCTACATGTATACCATAAGACAACGTAAATGGAAATAGCGCACGAAAACCAAATCGGCAGGCGTATCGTTCATAGGTCAAAATCCATAGCCACGCATGCAAAACACGATCAGTAACCCTAGTCGTTGAAGTTCAAACGCCACATGACGGAAACACAATATCAAATACCAAATCCAAATTCATTAAAAGCCGCAAAAGAATTAAGAAACTTAGAAAACATGCTCCAGATTTTGTTCCAGGTGAAATTAGGCAATTCTGCATATGGGGTAGGTCTAATTTGACTAAAATGAAGCCATGGACCAAGCACAGAATGATTCCAATGTACCATGGCCGTAAATTGCGGCCAAAAATAGAAAAAAAGTTGGCCAAAATGAAGAGATATAGTCTCAGGTCTTGGGATCAGCTTCTAGGTTGCCTACATGACTCACAGTCTTCGCTAAATATTTTTCAGGTGTCCCGGGTGATAGCAGATTTCATATTTCCTACAGAATTCCACAAAAATACAGATATCGGGGATTTCTAAGTTCGCTAATAGGGGCTTAAGTCTCAGGTTTAGGTCTCCAATCAATCACCACAGGGGTTTAAGGTCAATATTAAGTCTTAATTACACTACTCAATTCAATTCAAACCCTAACTCCCACTTGGAATATCAAAATTCGCTAAACTTTGCCAAATCGATTTCAAACTTGAAGAGAGGCTTAAGCAAATGAAATACTATACTATTTGTGAAGGTATTACCTCATTTGGCAACTCAAGAAAATTCTTGAGTTGCCCAAGTGTCCAATATGCAAGCTTTCTTGGTCCAAAGTGTGGCTAGTGAGCTCATGCACATTTTTTGTGAAGTGGGGATGGATTTTTGGGGTTTTTTGATGATGAAGTGAGGGGGTGAAGGTGGTGGAGGAGAGGGGGCTGCCATGGGCTTGAGGAGAGGAAAACAAAAGATGAAGATGATGAAGGAATTGAAGAGAGAAGACAATGGTCAAAGGTCAAGGAACCCCTCTCCTTATCCCTCTTGCCCATACAATTCACTATACAACATTTTCTATTTCTTTTCTTTTCTATTCTTTTCTCTTCTCATTTAAATTCAACAACCATAGTAAAAATAATGAAGAGAAGGCCATGAAGAAAATGTAACAAGTGCTAAAAAAATGACATGTGCCCAAAACACGCTTAAGGTCCGATTAGCGATATTTAATCGCGATTAGCACTAAAATAGTGTCAAATAATCATAAACTTTCATAATTTGCATGAATCATATAAAGCACCCTCATTTCAGTAATTTCCATAATTTTCCAAATTTTTCCCAATTTATCGGTATTTAATTATACCGCCTTATTAAAATATTCAATATATTATTATTTAATTATAAAAATTCCCAAAAATAATATTTTATTTTTCTGAAATGTTACAAAAGATCAAAATCAAGCAACCAGAAATCCAATTTTGCCTCCAAAATGCTAACTTTAAAGAAGATCCAAGCTTGATATGTGAAGAAAAAAGAAGGGAAATGATCTGTATTTGAGTTTGTATGAATTATTTTGGATTTTCGATCAATTATTTGGACTTTGAAGTGATGAAATGGGGTGAGAATTTTAAGAGGGTAGCAAGGGAAGAGAGGGGCCGGCCATTCAAAGAAGAGGGTGGTTTTGTGATGTGTGTGGAAATTTCTAGCAAAATAAATGTAATAAAAGCACATTAATGCAAAATGCTACCTTTCTTTTCTTTTCTTTAAAATTCATTTTAATTCACAAAATATCTAGATATTTGGATGGATGGATTAACTAAAAAATCTAGTAATTAGATTAGCATAGATTCACATTAGCAATAATTAACCCAAGCAAAAATATAATTACCACTAATAAAGTGCATAAACAAAGCATTAAAATAATATTTTAATTATGGAAAAATATTAAAATGCACAAAAATTACCATTGGCCTACAAAACCCCGCAAACTAGCAATTTCCTAGCTAAACTAGGTGCAGTACATTCTATACTGCAAAAAAATCGCTTCTAGGTTTTTACGGAAAACACCGACTATTTTGCCCTAAGAACGGAAAATCGCCTAAACGATTTCCAAAACGTTACGGGTTAATGGCACAATCTGGATGAAAGTCTGCGTAAGCGCCAGTTTTATGAAAAGTTTTTGTTTCGCGTTTGGCCTCGGATTGACGGCCGGGGCGCTACCTTAGACTTACAACAATCATCCAAATGGAGCCATACCCTTGACTAGACCTGGGTAGACCCACAACGAAATCCATGGAGATATGCTCCTATTTCCACTCCAGAACGGGTAAAGGTTGCAACTCGCCTGCCGGTCTCTGATGCTCAGCCTTGACTCGCTGACAAGTCAGGCACCTCGAAACGAAATCCGAAACATCACTCTTCATCCCTGCCCACCAATAAATATCTCTCAGGTCATGATACATCTTGGTGGAACTTGGGTGAACACTAAAAGCTGACTGATGTGCCTGCTCTAGGATCTCGCGTCTCTACCCATCGGTATCAGGTACACACAAACGAGTCCCAAAATATAGCACACCCTGGCCATCAAACAAGAACTCCGAATCCTTACCCTGCCGAACCTGCTCAAGAATCTCAGACAAACGGGCATCGGCGGGCTGTGCCTCACGAATACGATTACGTAGATGTGGACAGGCGCGGATATGAGAAAGCTGTCCCCCAATGGAAGTGGACTCAAAGTATACTCTACTGTCGCACAAGTTCTGCCAATCTGCAGAAGACTGTCTCTGAACTGCGCTTAACTGGGATAAGCTACCCCCGGGCCTACGACTGAAGGCATCGGCTACCACATTCGCCTTGCCTGGGTGAGAAAGGGTCTCACAACCATAATCCTTCACAAGCTCCATCCAATGGCGCTGTCTCAAATTCAGATCCCGCTGCAGGAAGATGTACTTCAAGCTCTGGTGGTCCGTGAAAATTTGACACGACTCTCCGTACAAGTAGTGTCTCTAAATCTTAAACGCAAAGACCACCGCGGCCATCTCAAGATCGTGAGTGGGATAATTCTTCTCATGCTTCTGTAGGGTTCCCATCGACGGCAGTAAGGTTTCGGGAGGCATTGTCCATGCCATTTTAAAAAAAATTCCGTTTCAAGGAACTCTAAACTAGAATAGTGAACTAGAAAAGCATACGGAAACTATAGTAAACCGTTTACTACTAAGTGAACTAGAAATACAACCTTTGTAGATTGGTCCTTCACTTAAATAGCTCCTTGTTATAGTCTCTTCGCTGTGATCATGGTTCTTCGGACTCTTGCAAGGCTTCACGAGGCGAAAAAGTGATCTTTCTTGAAGTCTTCGAGGCCGAAGATGATCTGCGTCGAGGGGATGCCAACTCAAGTTACTACTTCACTAACTAAAAGATTAGTGAAGCAAACACCCTATACTAAAGTGCTAATCTAGTACAGGATGGTGAAATAGGAAGTGGGCTCACTTTAGAATTTTTTTTCTCACAATATTTCTCTCTCTCTTGAAAACCCTAGCTAGCTTTTCTTTTTGCTCAAGGAAGAAGAAGATGAATAATGTTTTGCAAAAGAAAAATGAGAGTGAACTAATCAAGAAAGAGAGTGAACCATGGGTGAGTTTGTATCATATCCTAACTCATTTAGAGACATTACCATAGCTAATTAAAATGGTTAGGTTAACAAATATCTAAAGTAAAACAAACCTAGTGGACTTGGTCAAAGCATCCACAAGCTTCCATAAGCTTCATGCCTTTTTCCAATAATCCTCTAATTTTGTAATTACTTTAAAATACTAAACCCAACATCATAATTAGCATGGTGTATGTCTCATACACCCATGTAGTGTGTATCAACAACCATGATACAAAACTATACACAATTTAATATATATCTCATATATAATTAATGTGCATATGTGAGAATAGAATGCTTAAGTGAGTTAATGTTGTAAGTCCATGCTACCTCTCCCGGTACTTTCGGGCATGCGGAATTTGGTGAAAAACAATTTTCTAGAGGCGGTAACATGGACTCAAAACCGGATCTTGGTTAAACATCTAACTAACAACCTAACTAGGAGTTGTTAACTACTCGGTTAGGGGGTTATACCTTTCTTTCTTGAACTCCTTCGTCTTTGATCCCCTCCGAAAGGCGGCGCACAGGACCGCTGTGTCCTGACGCTGAGATTCGGGGCAGAAGCTATATGGTTTTATCCGTCTACCTCTCCGAAGATGCCAAGTTGTTTTATGGCACCGTGTATCGGAGGTTTAGACGGATGCGGCCGATATAGCAGACGTCGTCAGATTCCCCCTCGCTAGAGGGGTTTTTGATTGTGGGGACGCTCTTCCCTGCAGGCGCAAGCCCCTGCAGTTAATTACGCTACCGCGCGCGGTAGCCACTTTCTCCTTCTCCAGAATTTCACTTCGTGTCATGTGTGTTTGTTTTGTTTGTGGTTGCCCATGGATTGTATACGGAGACTGAGTAATGCCGTCGCCCGTAGGACGTGGATTAGTCCAAATCCGTAATTAATTAG
Organism: Agapanthus africanus; assembly: GCA_030015575.1. Lineage (NCBI taxonomy): Eukaryota > Viridiplantae > Streptophyta > Magnoliopsida > Asparagales > Amaryllidaceae > Agapanthus > Agapanthus africanus. Next base: position 411,388,503 of record CM057348.1, on the reverse strand, counting down.
ATTTGGGTTTGGTGTTTTTAGTTTAAGGATGCGTTAGTCGCATTGCGGCTAAGATCAACTTAAACGTTCGTCAAGGATACGTTAGTCCTGTTTTGGACTAAGATCGACTTGAACGGGATCGTTTAGATCCGAAAGAAGAGCAATTAGCTCTATTGTTCCAGTTTAGGGACGTGGTGGTCCATGTTCCAGTTTAGGGACGTGGTGGTCCATCATTAGTTTAGGGACGTTTCGGTCCGTCATTAGTTTAGGGACGTTTCGGTCCATGAGTTTAAGGACCCCGCAGTCCATACCGATATGTGGTCGTCGGGACCCGTCACCTCTCTGACGTCGTTGAAGGATTACAACGATAGATGTCAGAGGAGTTCGGAGATGTACCCTCGAACCGATTAAAAATTGATTTAGTAGAGCAATTTTGCTCAGTCAATTTAATTTAAGGACTTATGGCCAAAATTGGGCTAAGTCCAGTTGAAAATGTCCAACGTTTTATCTGCTTTCGCATTGCATTTCTTTTTATTTTTATTTGGGCTTTGCCCAGAAAGGATGCAGAGCATCAATTTGTTTTGGGCTCTGCCCTTTATAAATAATGCAGAGCATCAATTTCATTTGGGCTCTACCCTTTTATTGCTTTGCAATTTATTTTGGCCTATTAGGTCTTTTTGACTTGGGCCTGGCCCTTCAAGTAATGCATTGCATTTGTGCAGAGCACTAAGAATCTTTTTAGATTCAAGAACAGAAGTGCAAAGCACTTTTTAATCTCTTGATCTAAATTTAGATCAAAGAAAAACAAGTTTTTCCTTGTTTTTCCTTATTTTAGAGAACCAAAGGTTCATAAAAAGTGCAAGGCACTATTTTTATTATTATTTTTTTATCTATTTATTTATTGTTGAAGATCAATGATCTTGTTCTTAGATCAATGATCTGTTCCTAAGAGAATTTTCTTTTCTTTTAAAGGTTTTTACCTTTTTTTTGTATTCTCAAGGAGTTCTCAAGAGTTCGCTTCTCTTTTTTTTTTTAACAGGATGTTGATGCCCTTGAATTGAGGTCTGGGGTCCTTTTTATAGTGCCCATAAATTAGTTAAATTTGTTAAAAAGATCTTTTTCTGAGTGATTTGGGGAATTTTCCCCACCGTTGGATCTTTGATCCAAAGGTCTCTGCTTTACAGAAGAAAATCTTCTTGTTTTAATAAGAACAGAAAATATTTCTTTAAATCTCCATTCTGTTCTTGCGCAACTCCCCAGCGCGTGACACGTGTCGCGCAGCGCGGCGCGACATGCAGCAGCGCTTGCGCAGCTGCGCGGACACGTGTCGCGCAGCGCGGCGCTTGCGCAGCTGCGCTTGCGCAGCTGCGCGGACACGTGTCGCGCAGCGCGGCGCTTGCGCAGCTGCGCGGACACGTGTCGCGCAGCGCGGCGCTTGCGCAGCTGCGCGGACACGTGTCGCGCAGCGCCGCGCTTGCGCACCTGACCGTTGCTTTCTTTTACTTTTTGTTTTTAAAAGAGCTCTGCTCTCATTGGACGCACTGCCTCGGGCGTTGCGTTAACGTATCAACTTCTGACACGTGGCACGTTTCGCGCAGTGCACGGGATTTGAAGCGTTGCTTCAGAATTTGAATTTTCAAAATTCAAACAGAGCCTTGCTCTGATTGGGGGAAACAAATGCCCCCCCACCGTTGCGCTCACGTGGCGCGCACGTGAGTGCAGCGGTGGCAAGATCCTGACCGTCGGATCAAAGGGGTCAGGTGAAAAGGCGCAGGCGCCTATAAATAAGACCCTTGGTCCTTGGTAATTCTTTACCACTTTCAAGAATTTGAATTTTCAGTGCCTTGCTCTTGCTTAAGAATTTTCAGAGTCTTGCTCTTGCTTCTTCCCAAGAACTTTAAAGTTCAGAACTTAGAATTACTTTAGGTAAAAAAATTTAAATTAATCTAGATTAAATTTAATTAACAGAGCCTTGCTCTTATAGATCTTTGATCTAAAGAAAACCCCTTTGGGGTTTCTTCAACAGAGCCTTGCTCTCAAAACTTACAGATTTACATAGATCTGGTCCATGGGTTCTAACCCATGAACAGAGCTTTGCTCTTGAATCAAATGCAGATCTTTTTAGATCTGAAAAATGAGAAAAAAAAAATTTTATAAGAAATTTTTTTTATAAGTTTTCATGGATCTTTCCATTACTACCACAGAGCTATGCTCTTTTGAGGAATCTTGTTCCCCTGAGACCAGAGTTTGACAAATGTCACTCTGTGACAGAGCTTTGCTCTAAAAGAGGAGATTTTCTCCTTGTCTCTAGGGATGTCCCATCAATGAGGGTATTTTCTTGGGAACCTTTTCATTAATTGACAGTCTCATCTAATGATGGGGTTGTCTTATTAAATGATGTACCGTCATCCAGATTTTGTGGGTCCCCCTTTGGTCCCCTACCCACTACATCACAGTGTGGAATAAGATTTAAAATGCCAAGCGTTAGAACACTAATGGTTATTTTTGTCTTTCTACAGGAAACATGTCTGACGACTTGTATTTCCCCTTTGTTCGCTCGGAAGGAGGGTTCCCCCATTCGCCAGTGGACCGGGTGGCGTTTGCTCTGATTAAAGATCATGACCCCGAGTGCAAGAAACTCCACCTGTGGGGAAGATGGTACAGTCAAATCATTCAAGGTCACCGCAGTTTCAGCTCCGCCTCGCCTTCTGAACCCATAGTTACGATCCCTTATGCGGACGAACCCCCGGTAAAGTATGCCGTGGAGGTTAAAAATTGGAATTCTGACGACCTCCTCCAGCCTGCAATCGGTGCCATCCCTGTGCAGCCGCCGCCGGCGATAGACATTCTGGGGAGGCGAATCTGTCAGGGTGAAGCACGCCCTTGGGGACAGGCTTACAATATTGGACTGATCGCGCGACCGCCCGCCGGATATTTGTAATGGGCCCGGTATATCTTGTCGGCGAAGAGGACTCATCTAACGAAGATTGGTTTATATTCGGCCATCTACGTTTCGCTTTTCGAGTATCCCTCTCCTCCAACGTGGTGGATCAAGGCCTTCATTGAACAATGGAATATCCCCACCCACACCTTCCTGATGACGGATAGGGAAGTCTCTATCTCCTTGGAGGAATTTGCTGAGATTTTGGGTCTACCAATGAGGGGGGAGCACTACGAGGAGCTGCTTCCTCCGGATGAATACATCTTTGCCACCAAGCCGCTGGTGTTTGACTTAACTCCGGAGAACGCCATTCAGCATCAGTATCCGGGCTTGGTGAAGGTGTTGGAGATCTATGAGGGACTCCACTTGGAATCGGGCGACCGGGGCGTTAGTTTCGCAGATTTCATCGCTCGCTTCATTCGACCGGAGTTCTTATCAGAGCGGAGCGAGAAGTTCGCCCAGCTCGCTGACCCTTTTGGGTTCGGTTTGGATCGCCGACCCATAACGGAGAATGATCAAAGGAATTGTTATCTCCCCGGCACTGCCAGTGTTCCTTTCTCAGAGATCGCCGTCCCTGGCATGGACGAGGAGACCTTTTTTATAGGGTTCTTGGGTTTATGGTTATGCAGCTTCGCACTCCCCGTGCACCCACGCCTCATGCGGCCCTCCGTCTTTTACCCGGCGCATCGAATGGTGGCTGGTTTGCAATTATCGGTAGGAATCGCCGGGCTGGCTTACCTTTACAATGGACTTAGTGTAGCGGCGGACGCTAGTGAGCCTGTGGTACAGCCTGCCAACTTCCCGATGCACTATTTCACTTCTTGGATGGAGATGCACGTGCAAGGGGGTATTTGGTGCCCATAAGACTCCTCCGTTCTTTGAGAAATGTAGACTCCCGAGAGTCATGCGGTTGGTCGGGGCTTCAATTGTGGTTGCATCCCCGCGGGATTCTAGGGGACTGCTCCTGCGTCCACATCTGGTCGGAGCGAAGGTCTCCTTTGTGGATAAAGTCATCACCATAGGCTCAGAGACCATTAAGTCAGTGGTGCCATTGCGTGGTGATTTTAAGGGCGGGGCTTCTGTATTGAAGGCTCGGGAAATCCTCCACCTCTACTCCATTCGGCCGGGCTATCTAGTGTTTAGGCAGAATGAGACAGCCCTGTTTATGAGGTATAACCCGCACCGATTTGCCCGGCAATCGAGCTACAACCAAGGGATCCCGATGGAAGCTTTCTTGGAAAAGCCCACGGTCAGCCAAGAGGGGATAAAGAATGCGCTGCACCACTTCACACGGCTTAACACATGTTCCTATTTCTTTATCAGTGAACCCAGCTGTGTCCCCAAGATGCTCAATTCGTACATAGCCTGGTACACGCATGCAATGGGTCCCGTTATCTTAACGGAGAAGCGTATGCTGGTTGACCGTAGGGGTGCACCTCCGGGCAGTGATCGCAAGGCCCCCTTGTAGCAAAGGATCCCGGTCAACTCTCCGTTAAAAGATGCCGGAGTCGATCAACCACGCGTGTTGAGCCCCCCACGTGGCCTGCCACTGCCTGCTGCAGCGAATGCACCACCGGCGCCCCGCGCTCCCACAAAGACGGTTGATGTAGTATCACCAGAGTTCGGCGTGGGAGCAGACATCGGGACCCGCCGCCCTAAGGTGATTGCCAAGCGCAAATCGACTCCGGGTGGACCTAGAGCCGGCAGGCAAAAGAAGAAAAAGTCCATCCTTTCCCTTGATGCGATCCTCAGCTTAGAGCCTGAGGCTCCTCTTAATGAAGGAATAAGTGAATATGGCAGCAACGAGGGCTTCTTGGTAGACCCTGCAGACACCAACTTGGCGGCCGCCATTGCAGCTTCGGAGCGATCGGCGAGGCTTGAAGCGATGTTAAGTAAACTCGCTGAGTCAGGTAACCATCAACTGATTTTCTCGTCACTTTATTGTACTTTTTATCATTTTCTTTAACTAATGTTTGCCCCATTTTTTTAACAGGTGTCTCTACCGAAGAGGCTATTGCTGCTTCCTTGAAAACCTTCCAAGAAGAGGAAGAGAAACGTGCTCTAGCAGGCGTTGGTATGTTCCGCCCCCTTCTCTTTTTATAAGAAACATTTGTTATCTTTTCTGATGGTCAACCTAACCTTCTTTTATCTCTTTGCAGGGGCTATATCAGTTGATGCGGGGATCCTCCCCAGGCCTGTTACTGAAGTCCCGGTCTCGTCGAGGTTGCTGCAGGAGCCTCAACTTGACAAAACGACGAGGGATGCCTTGAAAAATCTGGAGGCATCCCTATTCACGGACGAAGACGCCTCAATCAAAGAAGCCCTAGTGGCATCCGTCTCAACGGCTCGTGAGGAGAGGAAGCGGTTGAGACGCGAAGCAAAGGCGCGCAGAGCTGCTTTGGCCGCGGGAGCGGGCCCTAGCACCATCCCTCGCGCTGACACTCCCTCTGAAGAGGCCCCTGCCGCCCTATCTACTGTTCATAGGAAAGTGGCGCGTGCGGTTCGAAGTGCAAATGATAAATCCTCTTAAGCTAGCATTTCTTTCAGAACCTTGTTGTAAGAATTATAAAGCCATTGGCTCTTATGCATTCCATCTTGCAGAGCCAAGTCCAGCCGAGGGGGAGGTGGAGACCGTTGAACCCAGGGAAACGGAGAAAGCGGTGCCTGCCGAACCCGAGCTGACGGTGGGCAACGCCGTTGGGGCTATGGGACCCAAAGAAGAGGTTGGGGCATCTGTAGCCGAGAGGGTCATGGATGCCGAACCTGAAATGGCGGCAGATGAAATGATCGCCATAACCGAGCCGAGGGTAGTGGTAGGCGAGGCGCTTGAGGCTGGAGACCTCGCGGTGACGGTGAACGAGACAACCGTGACCGCAGAACCCGAGGGAGTAGCGGGTGAGGTGGCCACGATTCCTGAGGACGAGCCAACCGCTCTTTCTCAGGAATCTGGCAATGCTCTAATCATAGCCCTTCCCGTTTATGATCCCCCGTCTTCTCCAGGTCTTGCGAGCACAACAACGGTTCCCATTGAGTCAGGTGACAAGGCCACGGGCGGTGGTCTGATGTCAATGGAGGAAGGAATTGCCTCGGTTTCGGCTGGCAGTTCGTCGGGTAAATTTCGAGTTACTATCATTTTCTCCCTTTTTTTTTAGCTCTTGATTTTTTTTTTATCTTGCGATCCTTTCTAACAAGTTTGTTTTTGTTTTTAACGCAGGTGCGGCCAGTGCCGATGCTCCATTGCTTGAAGGAGCACCGTCAACTACTGCTTTGGCGGTGGTCACTTCCCAGCCTTCCCTTGTACCATCGCGGATGTTGGAAGGTATGGATTTACGACTCATGAGTTAATCTTTTAAACGTGTAGCTTATGTACTAACGTTACACCACTGTGTCCTTTCACGAGTGCTCTTTGATCATCTATACCAAGTGTTGCTCCCACACTTCTCCTTCCCATCCGAACTCGCTTCTCCCTCTAGTGGTGCCGGTGAGTACACTTTCATTTTGATGTCTTTGTTTCCCCCCCTTTTTTTAGCAACAGGATTATTTCTGACTTTTCCTCTTCCTTATTGTAGTGCCACAAATCGAAGGAGGGGACGCAAGACCTGCCACGCCACCGGCCCTTCCGGCTTTGCCGTCCGTTGCAGCTGGTATAGTAAATTTCCTTTTTGATGACCCTTCAACATCTCTTGCACCGTCGTTTAACCATGTTTTGTTTTGCAGCTATCGTTCCGGCTCCGGTCCCTCTCGAGTCTCGTGTCCTTTCACCGGCAGGTCCCTTCTTGAAACGTCCATCTTCAAAGGGTGCCGTGATGAGTTTGGGCATGCTGAGCGGGTATATCGAAGAGATTAACGCGGACGCTCTCCCCTCTGCTGCAGATTTCGCTGTCGAGGTTAACCCAATGTTGGCGGCGCTCGTAAACTTTCACAACGAAGGCGTCGTCAAATCTTGGGTTAACCACTGCAGGGAGATCGAGGCCTGCCTACATCGGCTGGAGTCGACGCGTCCTTCTCCTGAAGTTTTGGCCATAAGCACCCAACGGACAACTTGGCTCGAGCAAAGCACTTCTTACTTCCGCCATTTGGAGCAAGAAGCAGCTTTACGGTTGAAGGAACGTCAGGAATCTTCAAGCGCAACTGCTCGCCTGCGCGCTGAAGTTAGGACGAACGCTGCCAAGGTGAAAGCTGTCTTCGAAGGCCTTCTGGAGCGTATTTCTAATGGGCTAGCACTGAAGCGAAGACTTGATGCCTCCGAGCGTGATGCCCGAAGCCGTGAAGCAGCTCAGCAGGTCGTTGGGGAACAACTTGCATCCTTCAGGCAGCAGCGGGCTCAAGTAGAGGCCGAACTGGCGGTGGCGGCTGGTCAAGAGAAGGCGTGGAAGGAAGTATGCGAGCAATTGCTAAATCTATGCAAGATGCTTCCTTCTCAGTAATTCTCCTTGTTTCATTTGTACTTGTAAAATAGATGTATATATATTTTATTCTTTAGTACAATGTATCCTGTACTAGATCAATATTTATGAATAAAAGATGCACATTTTTGTAATGTCTTGTGTTATTTCTCCGCCCCCTTTTTTTTCAGCATGATATCTTTGATGAACCTTATTGGCCGATAACTTCATTTCTCCCAGAGATAGCGATGGCTTAGGCCGCAGGTTCAGGTTTACTGCCTAAGACTTTTCAACTCTATGAGCCGGGAGGGTCTCATAGAGGATTTTCTCCCTACGGATCGAGAGGATCTCATAGGTGGATTTTTTCCTTAGGAATCATGAGGATTCCCAAGTGTGGTTTTCTCTTATAAGTCGTAAGGATCCTATAAGAGAATTTTCCCTCTTACGAGTCGAGAGGATTCGTAAGCGGTTGTTTCCCTCCTTGTCGAAAATCGACTTTGGAGAGTGAGACCCGTGAATAGTATGCAAGAGACCATTTTGGATTGACTTGCAGGGCCCCATTGTTCAGGAAGCAAGCTTTTCAATCCTTGCTGCCTGAGACTTCATCTTGCGAGTTGAGACGAACCGGGAATTCTCCCGCGGAGACAGTGGTGGCTCTGTGAGTTGACATGGGTCAAGAGGCTCTCGTCACGGAGTGTTTGTATCCGTGAGTCGAGGAGTTTGCTAGGGATTATTTGTTTCCCGAGCGCCAAGGATTATTTGTTTCCTTGGGGTTCGAAACGAGTCGAGGGTTCCCACGGAGGCACTGGTGGCTCTGCGAGTCGACGCGAATCAGAAGGCTCTCGTCAAGGAGTGTTTGTATCCGTGAGTCGAGGAGTTTGCTAGGGATTATTTGTTTCCCAGGCGCCAAGGATTATTTGTTTCCTTGGGGTTTGAAACGAGTCGAGGGCTCCCACGGAGGCACTGGTGGCTCTGCGAGTCGACGCGGATCAGGAGGCTCTCGTCAAGGAGTGTTTGTATCCGTGAGTCGAGGAGTTTGCTAGGGATTATTTGTTTCCCAAGCGCCAAGGATTATTTGTTTCCTTGGGGTTTGAAACGAGTCGAGGGTTCCCACGGAGGCACTGGTGGCTCTGCGAGCCGACGCGAATCAGAAGGCTCTCGTCAAGGAGTGTTTGTATCCGTGAGTCGAGAAGTTTGCTAGGGATTATTTGTTTCCCAAGCGCCAAGGATTATTTGTTTCCTTGGGGTTTGAAACGAGTCGAGAATTTCCCACGGAGGCACTGGTGGCTCTACAGGTCGACGCGGGTCAGGAGGCTCTCGTCAAGGAGTGTTTGTATCCGTGAGTCGAGGAATTTGCCGAAGACATTGTTTTCTTCGGAGTTGGAATTAACCATCGAGGTTTGGCTTTGTCTTCTGACGGAGTCTGTTGGGGAAATATGGTTCCCTCTTTGTTTACGCCCTTGGATTGTATACAGGGATCAATGTGATCTTAACTGTAGGGCCAAAGTTTTAACTTCATTTTTTTTTGTGTTTTATTTCCGCGATGCTCTATCCTTTCATGTCACTACCCGAAGGTACGGAACGTGACTGGCACTTAGATTACGAGACGTCTAAAGGCGTACCGTAACCTAAGTCAGCCAAAGCCCAGAAGAATCTAAACCAAAAGCAAAAGAGAGTGAAGGAAAACCTTACATGAAAGTAAGTTTTTTGTAAATCAATCAAGTTGCATAGAATCTCTTAAAAATAACATCAAAAATTCCCAAAAATTTCGGCAGAGTCTCCCCTATATTTTCTATCCCCCAAAATGGGTACAACAAGATATATATAACATGTAATCATAAATGGCATCCCCAAGCGGGAGCTAGCTCTTCGCCCAAGGCGGATCACATCTACATGCAATATATAAGTAATATCAAGAAAAGAGCATAAAAGAAACGCAAAATATCAGAAAACACAACGCCGGCTCAAGTGAGCTCGACCCAAAAGAAACCACAAATATACAAATCTCTCAGTCTCATCACTAGGTCGCATATACAATATAAAGTGGTAGATGGAGAATACTAGATACAATAATGGAGCAAAAAGAAATAAAGTGTGCTCGCAACCCACCTACGGGCGATGTCGCGGGTCTGAGCAAAAAGAGCTGATGATAAGATAGCCCGCCGCTACAAGGATGACGGGTCCGACCTGTAAGCCACTGTGGCACAACGGGGGTGAGTTGCCAGCTCGTGAGTAGAATATAACATCTAGTAAGGCAATCGTAAGAATGTACGCAATGCGTCACAACATGTATGACCATATGTGATATAATATCTCTAGTATGCATGCACATGTATGCAATGTCATTACTAAATCTTTAAGTGTTTTAAATGTTAAGAGTTCTGCATTCTAATCTTTTAGAAAAAGGATATCTGTATAATAGCTAAATAACATCAAGAAATCATCTAAAAACCGTGTCAAGCATCGACACCAAATATGAAATCCCATCTGTCTCAATGTCTCACTGTATCAATGTCTCAAATATCGGGCTCCGTCAGTCCGGATCGGCCCATGTCATCAAATCTCACGACAACGGTCGGTATCCTCCGGATATCCGCCGCGCCAGACATCACCGGTAGGTAGTCTTCCCCTGCCAGGCTCATCGTCTACAACTCGATCTTCTTGCCCCGGAGTACCATACCGGGCCCACCATGTACCCGAGACGGTTCATCCACTCCTCGAATCGGGTCTCGAAATCCAACAGAAAACATGAAAACTCATGGTGGACGACACATACATCACGAGAAAACCGCAACTTTGTTTTAAAAATGATGAATATAAGCTTTTGTTAAATTCTTGCGGTTTTCCCCAAAAATCCAGAAATCGCGGCAATACTGAAATCCTCAAGAAAATCAAAATGTTCACATGTTATATATGCTAAATGTCTATGATATCCATGTATATGATGTGAATTTTGGCTAGAAAGCTATGTAAATATGATGATAATGCGAGGTATATGCGAGCTATAGAATTTCAGATATCATGTATGAATACAAGTGACGATACTAAGTTAAACAGGTTCTATAGTGCACGTGGTATGGCAATTACCAAAGGCGTGTGTGTCACATGAATAGTGCGCGTGCAACAGATGCCAATGGTAATGGTGTTCGTGTCCTACGAAGTAATATCGCTTAAGTATAGATGAATGTCTATGCAATCTAATATACTGTTCGCTATAAGGGTATGCAGTGTACATGAATGGATAAGCTAGCTAACAATATGAATCTTGCAAAAAGTAGGGTAATCCTAACTAGGGGGGCGCCTCGCGCCATTCAGACGATTTCCCCATAGATGAATACATCTACTCACCTGAAATCTCCGCTAATCTGATCCGACCACCGCCTTGCCTTTACGCGCCGTGTCCGATGTTTCCCCGACCGATCCTATATTTGCACAACACCAAGCATAAGATTACAAAACCTAAAACGATGTAAGCCACAATATACAATTATCAACGCTCTCGAATTAAGCATAACATACACTCGGTGGCGGGAAAACGCACAAAAATCGCTAATCGTTAACTAGAATCGTCATTTCGGGGAAATCGGCAAAACTAAAACCCGACTAGACAAAACCCCGCGTTTGCGCACTCTAATAGTCCTATACGAAGCTAATTATATCGCTAACATAACACAATTTGATCGCATTCTAATTTTTGTAAAAATCTAGTAAGCAAATTTCAAACCGATTCGATGCAAACGTCGCAATTTAACGATTTAGCGAGCGTAACCTTACGCAATTAACCACTCCAATCAATTAGATAACCAAACCCTAAATTAAATCCAACCACCATGCTACAAACCCTAATTTAAAATCAAATCCTTCTCTTGATTTTCCTAAACAAACATTTACTACTAAACTAATACTTCAAATTTCAATTCTAGCATATTTAAACTACAAGTTAGCAACTAGTTTAGGATTTTATACCTTACAAGAGTTGAATCCAAACTTTCACTAGCCTCTAAGACACCTCTTTTCTTCACTTTTCAAACAAATTAGGGTTAGGGATGGGATGGATTTGGGTTTTGGTTTGAATTTGAGAAGGAAAAGTGTGTATTTTTCATGGAATTTGTTGATTTTTTTGCAAGAATTAAAGCAAGAGAAGTGAGGGAAAAAAATGGAAGGGGGCAGCAGCAGCTTGACCTGAGGTTATAGGAGGGTGTGTTTGTGTGAATGGTGTAGAAAATTCTAGACAAAAACCTTTTCCCAAGCTCAATTAATGACTATCAAATCAACTTTTACACAAAAAAACCCCATTTTAAGCCATTTTTGAATAAAATTTTAAACCATAGAACAAAAACTTTGAAAAATCTTGATAAAATTTTATTAACACTAATTTTTAGTTTATAATGTTTCCTAAGTGTGTAATTTACCTAATTAAATTTGTATTTATCACTAATTTAATGTATTTTTAAAAGCCTAAAATAATAAAAAAAATAATTAATTACGAATTTTTTTTTATTTAACTATAGAATTATAAGTGAAATTTTAGTGACAAAATTATAGTAATATCTTATCTAAATTTTGTATAATTAGTTCTACAATGAAAAATACCTATTTTGACTTTTTACGGAAAAAGCCGAAAAATTAGCCGATTACCGAAAAACTGCCTAAACTATTTTCGAAGGGTTACAATCTTCCCCATTTAAAGAAATTCGGTCCCCGAATTTAGAATTTAACTACGCGTACCTTCAAAAAGATGGGGATATCTCTTCCTCATCTCGACCTCGGTCTCCCAGGTGACCTCCTAGCTGTTCGGGCCACGCCAAAGGACCTTGACGGACGGTATAACCTTCGACCTCAATTTCTTCACCTGCCGATCCAAAATGACAACCGGCTGCTCGGTGAAAGAAAGATCACGCTCTAGCTGGATCGTCTGGTGCTGAATCGCCTGGGAAGGATCATGAAGGTACTTGCAGAGCATCGAGACATGGAGTACGGGGTGAACATCGGGGAAGCTGGGCGGAAGAGCTAACGGATAAGCGACTGGACCAACACGCTCTAGGATCTCGAAAGGACCAACATATCTAGGACTCAGTTTCCCTTTCCGCCCAAATCTCATCACACCTTTCATCGGAGAGACCATCAGGAAAACATTATCGCCAACAGCGAACTCGAGTCGGCGACGGCGCCTGTCAGCATAAGATTTATGCCTGCTCTGTGCCGCTCTCATCCTGTCTCGAATCAGCTGTATCTTCTCGGTCGTCTCCTGTACAATCTGCGGCCCTAAAATACTGCTCTCCCTGAGCTCTGTCCAATATACAGGTGATCGACATCTCCTCCCATATAAAGCCTCGAAAGGTGCCATCTGAATCGTCTCCTGGAAGCTATTATTGTAGGAAAACTTGATCAAAGGCAAATGATGATCCCAGCTACCACCGAAATCTAAAACACAAGCTCTGAGCATGTCCTCAAGGGTCTGAATCGTACGCTCCGACTGACCGTCAGTCTATGGATGAAAGGCTGTGCTAAAACTCAATCGGGTGCCCAAAGCTTCCTGGAGTTTCTGCCACAATCGGCTGGTAAACTGGGTGCCACGGTCGGACATGATGCAAGTCGGAACGCTATGCAGTCGCACTATCTCATCAATATAAACCTGGGCGTACTGAGAAAATCCAAAAGTGGTCTTCACTGGCAGGAAGTGAGTTGCTTTCGTCAGTCGATCCACAATCACCCAAATAGAGTCGTACCCTCGACTGGTCCTGGGTAGACCCACAACGAAGTCCATGGAAACCTGCTCCCACTTCCACTCAGGGATGGGCAAAGGCTGTAACTCGCCGGCTGGCCTCTGGTGCTCGGCCTTGACTTGCTGACAAGTCAGGCATCTCGACACAAAGTCTGTAATATCCCTCTTCATCCCGTCCCACCAGTAAACTTCTCTCAAATCATGGTACATCTTGGTGGAACCTGGGTGGACACTGTATACTGATCTATGTGCCTCCTCGAGAATATCGCGCCACAGTCCCTCTGAATCTGGCACGCACAGTCGAGTCCCAAACTAAAGTATCCCCTGATCATCAATCACGAACTCGGAAACTCTGCCCTGCCGAATCTGCTCAATAATCTCTAAAATGCGGGCATCGCCGGACTGCGCCTCGCAGATACGGTCAAGTAACTGTGGGCGTGCTCTGAAATGGGCCAGCTGTCCCCCTGTAGGAGTAAACTCGAACTGCACTCTGCTGTCACATAACACCTGCCAATCCGCCGTCGACTGCATCTGTACTGCGCTCAAACAAGATAAGCTACCTCCGGGCCTCCTACTCAAAGCATCTGCTACCACATTCGCCTTGCCCGGATGGTATAAAATCTCGCAGTCATAATCTTTCACCAACTCCATCCAACGGCGCTGTCTCAGATTCAGATCTCGCTGCTGGAAGATATACTTCAAACTCTTGTGGTCAGTGAATATCTGGCATGACTCACCGTATAGGTAATGTCTCCAGATCTTAAGTGCAAATACCACTGCAGCCATCTCTAAATCATGGGTGGGGTAGTTATGTTCGTGTTTCCTCAGCTGCCGAGAAGCATACGCGATAACTCTGTCGTGCTGCATCAACACACATCCCAGCCCCACTCTAGAAGCATCACAATATACCACGAACCCGCCTGATCCTGAAGGCAATGCTAACACTGGTGCAGTAGTCAGACGAGTCTTCAACTGCTGGAAACTATCCTCACATGCCTGGGTCCAATCAAAAGGAACCCCCTTCCGGGTCAACCCGGTCAAAGGTGCAGCAATGCGAGAAAAATCCTGGACGAAACGTCGATAATAGCCGGCCAGACCTAGAAAGCTGCGAACCTCTGTAACTGATACCGGTCTAGGCCAACGCTGAACTGCCTCGATCTTCTTCGAGTCCACACTAATACCATCTCTCGTCACCACATGACCCAAGAAGTCGACACTGTCTAACCAGAATGCGCACTTGGAGAATTTGGCGAACAGCTGATGCTCCCTCAAAGTCCGCAATATGATACGTAAGTGCTGCTCATGTTCCTCCCGGCTCCGAGAATAAACCAAGATGTCGTCATTGAACACAATGATGAACTGATCGAGATACGGCCTGAATACGCGGTTCATCAAATCCATAAATGCTGTCGGGGCATTGGTGAGCCCGAACGACATCACCAAGAACTCATAATGACCATAACGAGTACGGAAAGCGGTCTTCGGAATATCCTCCTTCCGAACCCGCAACTGGTGATAACCTGATCGTAAATCAACCTTCGAGAAAAACCCTGCACCCTGGAGCTGATCAAATAAGTCATCAATGCGGGGTAGGGGATATCTGTTCCGCACAGTAACCCGGTTCAGCTGATGATAATCAATGCATAAACGCATACTTCCGTCCTTCTTCTTAACAAACAGGACGGGAGCACCCCAAGGTGACACACTCGGTCGGATAAGCCCTTTGTCCAGCAAGTCCTGTAACTGATCCTTTAGCTTTCTCAGCTCCGCCGGGGCCATCCGATAAGGCGGTATAGAGATAGGCCCCGTGCTAGGGATCAAGTCAATACAGAACTCAATCTCGCGCTCTGGTGGCAGACCAGGCAGCTCGTCAGGGAATACATCAGGAAACTCTCTCACAACAGGGACCTGGTCCAACGGAATCTCTGTAGAGCTAGTATCACAAATATAGGCTAAAAATCCCTGACACCCTTTCCTTAAGAGCTGACCAGCGCGAAGAGAAGAAATCAAGCTGGGAAGGGTAGCACTATGATCTCCCTGTATAATAAGAACCGGCTCACCAGGAAAACTGAATCTGACTGCCTTTTCACGGCAGTCCACGGATGCATAACAGGTGGCTAGCCAGTCCATACCAAGAAGAACGTCAAAGTCAAGCATATCGAGGAGAATCAAATCAACTGAAGAATCTCTCTCCCCGATACGAACGGAACACGATCGGTACACAAAACGGGAAACAAAAGACTCACCTACCGGGGTAATAACGACAAGCGGCTGATCTAACGGAGAAGACTCTCGGCCCAACCTCGGTGCAAAATATGTGGAAACATAGGAATGTGTGGAGCCTGGATCAAATAATACCCGTGCATCAAAAGAACATACTGGCAGAGTACCTGTCACGACGGCATTGGATGCCTGTGCATCCTGAGGAGTCAACGCAAACACTCGGGCCTGTCCACCACTAATAGCTGGCTGTGCTCTGCCTCTACCTCGGCCTCTGCCTCTGCCTCTGTCGCCTCGTCCTCTCTGAACCGGACCGCCACGCCCACGGCCTCTAGAAGCATCTGGCTGGCGTGAAGCATCATCAGGAGTAGGAAGTAAAGCTCTCTGAGAAGGTGGTGAGGGTGGTAAAGTCACATGCGGGACTGTCGCCGCGCCCGGACGCCCCATGGTACAGTCTCTGACACGGTGGTACTGACTCCCACACCGAAAACATCCTGGCGACGACTGCTGGGTCTGTGGATATGAACCAAATAACTGACCTCGTCTCAATCCTCTGCCTCCACCATCTCCCGGAAATAATCTATCACGGTGTCTACCCATCTGCCGCTGAGCTAGCGTATCAGTACGGATCCTCTTCGGCACAGAAACGACCGGAGTCTCAGAAATACGCTCCTCCAAAAGTAAGGCTGCATCCATCGCGGCTGCGTATGTATCAAAGTGCTGGGTGCCGATGGCAAGGAATAGCTGTGTATCAAGCCCTCGTATAAACCTCTTTATTCTCTTCTCTTTTGTATCGACTAGGTACGGAGCATATCGAGACAACTGGGTAAACTGTATATCATACTCCGACACTGTCATCCCAGGAGTCTTGCGCAAAGACTCAAAACTATGGGCTCGAGCATCTCGGACACTCTCCGGAAGAAAACGGGCAAGAAATGCAGCTGTAAACTCATCCCAGGTCATAGAAGGCATACCTGCAGCTCGGCCTCTCTCTACTGAATCGTACCATGTCTGGGCAAGACCCTCCAGACGAAAACTCGCAAACTCCACCAATCTATCATCAGAACACCTCAATGAACGGCAAATCCGAGCCATCCTATCTAGAAATGCCTGTGGGTCCTCTGTTGCATCCGTACCGGTAAAAGCTGGAGGTCTCAATCTCATGAACTCCTGTAGTGAAACAGGGATAGTCTCCGTAGTAGCAGCAGGAGTGACCATCTGTGCAGCAGGTACAATCGTGGTCTGTGCGGTGGAAGGAATGTCCTCGGATCTCTGAGCCCGACTGGACTCAACTAAAGATCCTATCATCTGTCGCAACTCTAGCATGCCGGCCTCTAATCTGGCAATACGGTCTGGATAAGGCGGATCAGTATGGCCCTGAGGGGTAGGCGTATCCTCCCGCTCGATCCTCGCCTCAGACGGGCCCGCCCGAATCTCGTCCCTAGCGGCAGCCCGCTGAGCTCTCGTAGTCTTTGGCGGCATCGAAGCTGGAATAAGAAACATGACTGATAAGGACATTTCAATTGAATCAAGGAATGCAAGGAATCAAGAAAGGAAATACAAGCAATTTTGTCCTAAGGTCACTTAGGTGGAGTACCGTATCGTAAGTATGCCGCGGATCATACCCACGCTACGCCACTCTGCTTAAGTCACCTACTCCATCTACCAAGGTCGTCCTACACTCAGAAAGGTAAAACCTACGCTCTGATACCAACTTTGTCACGACCCGAAGGTACGGAACGTGACTGGCACTTAGATTACGAGACGTCTAAAGGCGTACCGTAACCTAAGTCAGCCAAAGCCCAGAAGAATCTAAACCAAAAGCAAAAGAGAGTGAAGGAAAACCTTACATGAAAGTAAGTTTTTTTTAAATCAATCAAGTTGCATAGAATCTCTTAAAAAAACATCAAAAATTCCCAAAAATTTCGGCAGAGTCTCCCCTGTATTTTCTATCCCCCAAAATGGGTACAACAAGATATATATAACCTGTAATCATAAATGGCATCCCCAAGCGGGAGCTAGCTCTTCGCCCAAGGCGGATCACAACTACATGCAATATATAAGTAATATCAAGAAAAGAGCATAAAAGAAACGCAAAATATCAGAAAACACAACGCCGGCTCAAGTGAGCTCGACCCAAAAGAAACCACAAATATACAAATCTCTCAGTCTCATCACTAGGTCGCATATACAATATAAAGTGGTAGATGAAGAATACTAGATACAATAATGGAGCAAAAAGAAATAAAGTGTGCTCGCAACCCACCTACGGGCGATGTCGCGAGTCTGAGCAAAAAGAGCTGATGATAAGATAGCCCGCCGCTACAAGGATGACGGGTCCGACCTGTAAGACACTGTGGCACAACGGGGGTGAGTTGCCAGCTCGTGAGTAGAATATAACATCTAGTAAGGCAATCGTAAGAATGTACGCAATGCGTCACAACATGTATGACCATATGTGATATAATATCTCTAGTATGCATGCACATGTATGCAATGTCATTACTAAATCTTTAAGTGTTTTAAATATTAAGAGTTCTGCATTCTAATCTTTTAGAAAAAGGATATCTGTATAATAGCTAAATAACATCAAGAAATCATCTGAAAACCGTGTCAAGCATCGACACCAAATATGAAATCCCATCTGTCTCAATGTCTCACTGTATCAATGTCTCAAATATCGGGCTCCGTCAGTCCGGATCGGCCCATGTCATCAAATCTCACGACAACGGTCGGTATCCTCCGGATATCCGCCGCGCCAGACATCACCGGTAGGTAGTCTTCCCCTGCCAGGCTCATCGTCTACAACTCGATCTTCTTGCCCCGGGGTACCATACCGGGCCCACCATGTACCCGAGACGGTTCATCCACTCCTCGAATCGGGTCTCGAAATCCAACAGAAAACATGAAAACTCATGGTGGACGACACATACATCACGAGAAAACCGCAACTTTGTTTTAAAAATGATGAATATAAGCTTTTGTTAAATTCTTGCGGTTTTCCCCAAAAATCCAGAAATCGCAGCAATACTGAAATCCTCAAGAAAATCAAAATGTTCACATGTTATATATGCTAAATGTCTATGATATCCATGTATATGATGTGAATTTTGGCTAGAAAGCTATGTAAATATGATGATAATGCGAGGTATATGCGAGCTATGCAATTTCAGATATCATGTATGAATACAAGTGACGATACTAAGTTAAACAGGTTCTATAGTGCACGTGGTATGGCAATTACCAAAGGCGTGTGTGTCACATGAATAGTGCGCGTGCAACAGATGCCAATGGTAATGGTGTTCGTGTCCTACGAAGTAATATCGCATAAGTATAGATGAATGTCTATGCAATCTAATATACTGTTCGCTATAAGGGTATGCAGTGTACATGAATGGATAAGCTAGCTAACAATATGAATCTTGCAAAAAGTAGGGTAATCCTAACTAGGGGAGCGCCTCGCGCCATTCAGAGGATTCCCCCATAGATGAATACATCTACTCACCTGAAATCTCCGCTAATCTGATCCGACCACCGCCTTGCCTTTACGCGCCGTGTCCGATGTTTCCCCGACCGATCCTATATTTTCACAACACCAAGCATAAGATTACAAAACCTAAAACGATGCAAGCCACAATATACAATTATCAACGCTCTCGAATTAAACATAACATACACTCGGTGGCGGGAAAACGCACAAAAATCGCTAATCGTTAACTAGAATCGTCATTTCGGGGAAATCGGCAAAACTAAAACCCGACTAGACAAAACCCCGCGTTTGCGCACTTTAATAGTCCTATACGAAGCTAATTATATCGCTAACATAACACAATTTGATCGCATTCTAATTTTTGTAAAAATCTAGTAAGCAAATTTCAAACCGATTCGATGCAAACGTCGCAATTTAACGATTTAGCGAGCGTAACCTTACGCAATTAACCACTCCAATCAATTAGATAACCAAACCCTAACTTAAATCCAACCACCATGCTACAAACCCTAATTTAAAATCAAATCCTTCTCTTGATTTTCCTAAACAAACATTTACTACTAAACTAATACTTCAAATTTCAATTCTAGCATATTTAAACTACAAGTTAGCAACTAGTTTAGGATTTTATACCTTACAAGAGTTGAATCCAAACTTTCACTAGCCTCTAAGACACCTCTTTTCTTCACTTTTCAAACAAATTAGGGTTAGGGAAGGGATGGATTTGGGTTTTGGTTTGAATTTAAGAAGGAAAAGTGTGTATTTTTCATGGAATTTGTTGATTTTTTTGCAAGAATTAAAGCAAGAGAAGTGAGGGAAAAAATGGAAGGGGGCAGCAGCAGCTCGACCTGAGGTTAGAGGAGGGTGTGTTTGTGTGAATGGTGTAGAAAATTCTAGACAAAAACCCTTTCCCAAGCTCAATTAATGACTATCACATCAACTTTTACACAAAAAACCCCATTTTAAGCCATTTTTGAATAAAATTTTAAACCATAGAGCAAAAACTTTGAAAAATCTTGATAAAATTTTATTAACACTAATTTTTAGTTTATAATGTTTCCTAAGTGTGTAATTTACCTAATTAAATTTGTATTTATCACTAATTTAATGTATTTTTAAAAGCCTAAAATAATAAAAAAAATAATTAATTACGAAAAAAAATTTATTTAACTAGAGAATTATAAGTGAAATTTTAGTGACAAAATTATAGTAATATCTTATCTAAATTTTGTATAATTAGTTCTACAATGAAAAATACCTATTTTGACTTTTTACGGAAAAAGCCGAAAAATAAGCCGATTACCGAAAAACTGCCTAAACGATTTTCGAAGGGTTACATTTCAGCTTTTATATCGCGAAGGTCACGATTGCCCAATCATTTCGGCTATTTTTCGCGGTGCCCAATCATTTCGGCTATTTATTTTATTTTTACTCGCTGCTTTTTATTGCGAGTTGCCCCATCATTTCGGCTATTTCGCATGCATACATTTTACTTGCTGCTTTTTTTTATTGCAAGTTGCCCCATCATTTCGGCTATTTCGTATGCATGTGCGGTCTACTGGCTTTTCTCCGTAAACCTGAAATTAGACACCGATTTTGGCATCAGCACCGCTACAACAGGGATATTACCAGGAGCGAATCATCATTTGCCTCTGTCGTTGTTGAACAAAGGAGGCTTAGCGATCAGGGTTACGGTCCTATCGACTAAGGCTTTTGACTTCATGAGCCGTAAGGGTCTCACAAAGGTATTTCTCCCTACAAGTCGTGAGGATCTTGTAGGTGTATTTTCTCCTTAGGAATCGTGAGGGTTCCTAAGTGTTTGGTTCCTCTGTAAGTCGTAAGGATCCTACAGGAGGGTTTTCTCCTTGTAAGTCGAGAGGATTTACAAGGGTTGTTTACCATGTAAACATATCCCTAGTCTCGGATGGGACTTAGTTAGGGAAATGTTTATTCGCGCCCGTGGATTGTATACAAGGGCCAATATTGGACTACTTGTAGGGCAATATCGAAAGTTGTGGGGGTTGCTTAAGTACAGGTTTAGGTCTCTGTAACTTAAGACTTTCAAATCTTATGAGCCGTGAGGGTCCCATAAAAGAGTTTTCCTTATGAGTCGTGAGGATCTTGCAAGTGTATTTTCTCCTTAGGAATCGTGGGGATTCCTAAGTGTGTTGTTCCCTTGTGAGTCGTAATGATCTCACGCGGGCGGTTTCTCCTTACAAGGCCGAGAGGACCTTGTAAGTGTCTTTTAACGAGGTTGCGTCCTTTCGGGTTTTCACAAACACTTGCTGGTAGTTCTGCTGTTTTTACTCACGGAGCCCTTTCGGGTTTTCATCCGTGTCCATTTTGCTTATGGACATACCGTTTTTTTTAATTCTTCTTTCTTTTTTTTATTTTCTTTTTCTTTATTCTATTCTTCTTTTTTTTTACGAGGTCGCGCCCTTTCGGGTTTTCACGAACACTCGCCGGTAGCCCTGCTGTTTTTACTCACGGAGCCCTTTCGGGTTTTCATCCGTGCCCTTTTTGCTTATGGACATACCGTTTTTTTTTTTGTTTTTTTTTATTATCTTGTCAGCCTAAGGATGCTGCGGTATTAGTTTAAAGACGTTTCGGTCTGCTATTGAGAAAACCAGCTACATGCGTATAAAGTTCGAGCTTAGGAAGATAGCGAGAGGACATAGTCGTCGTCATCTATCATTGACCTAGGCCGTGACTCATTAAGCGTAGTATTTCTTTAGAAAGCGACCATTTATTGGCCTGAAAGGCCTTTCACCGTGCATATCCATAAGCAGATAGGCCCCACCTTGGTAGACCTTATCTATGATGTATGGGCCTTCATAATTTGGCTTGAATTTTCCCCGCTTAGCGCGATTGGGGATCATAGGCCTTTTGACCGCTAGCACAAGTTCGCCTTGGCGGAATGTCCTCGGCCGGGTCAGTCTCTCATATGAGCGCGTCATCTTTGCTTTATAAGCTTCCAGATTTTGTTGTGCTAAGAGCCGGGTTTCATCAAGAGCGTCAAGCTCTTCAAACCGTAGGTGAGCATTTTCTTCATCCGTCAGCTCGTAGCGAACTGCCACTCGCAGAGAGGGTAATTCTATTTCGAGGGGGAGTACTGCTTCCACGCCGAACACCAACGCGTAGGGCGTTGTGTTCGTGGCCGTTTTGAATGTAGTTCGATATGCCCAAAGAGCCTCGTGCAGTCTCTCGTGCCAGTCTTTCTTATTTCGGGACACCGTTTTCTTTATGATTTTCGTCAAGGTCTTGTTAAAGGCCTCGGCGAGACCGTTAGCTCGCGGATTATAAACCGAGGAATATCTCCAGGCTATATTGTGTTGTTGCGCAAAGCGACTGATCTTGTGGCTTCTATAAGCTGGCCCGTTATCGGAGACAATCCGTCTCGGCGTTCCAAACCGATATATGACGTGCGTTTTGAAGAAATGGAGGATATTCTCCGTCTTCACCTCTCTCAGCGGTACTGCCTCTGCCCATTTGCAGAAGTAGTCAGTCGTCGCCAGGATGAAACGATGTCCCCTAGACGATGCTGGTTCGATAGGGCCGACTATGTCAGTTCCCCACATTTCGAACGGCCAGCTAGCCACCGTTGGATGCAATGGATTTGGATGCTGATGGATGAAGTCGCCATGAATTTGGCATGAGTGACACTGCTTCGCATATTCAAGGCAGTCCTGAATCATCGTGGGCCAGTAGTAGCCCATCCGTTTGATCTTCAACTTCATCTTTGGGCCCGCTTGGTGAGAACCGCAGATTCCGTCATGAACTTCCTGAACGACTCTTTCCGCTTCGTCCGGTCCTAAGCATCTCAGCCACAGAAAATCAAATGACCTCTTGTATAGAGTATCATTGACGAAGGCGAAGGACAGAGCTCGTTTCATGAGCTGATGTCCTGCGGACGCCTCTTCGGGCATTCGGTGGGACTTGAAGTAGTCTATAAAGACTTCCCTCCAATCCTCAACCTTCTCATGGTCTTTTATTTGTAAGGTCGCTTGTTCAGTCGCTCCCTTCTCTTCGGATGATTCCGGAGGTATTTCTGCGGGGGCGAGCACCCGACGACTTTGTACCATGATTCTAACATCATCGAGGTTCTCGTCAGCCATTTCTTTAGCAAGTTTGGCCAACGCGTCCGCTTTGCTGTTTTTCGCATGCGGTATGTTCTCCAAAGTATAGGAGGGAATTTGGGTCAGCAGTTGTTGCACCTTTTCACCGTATTTTACCAATTCCGGTTTGCATGTTTGGTAATCGCCGTTCACTTGACTAACGACTAGCTGGGAGTCCCCATATATGAGGAGGCTTTCAATTTCCATGTCGATGGCGATCTCGAGACCTGCTATCAAAGCTTCATATTCAGCTTCATTATTCGTTCTCGGCTCTGTTAAGGAGAAAGCGAAGCGCATTATTCCTCCTTGTGGGGTCACGAAGATAAGGCCTACTCCCGATTTGATCATTGGCGTACTTTGATTGTGCTTTTTCATGGAAGACGCTCCATCGAAATAAAGCTCCCAACAGGTATCACCACCGTCGATTGCGTCAAACGCATGTTTGTCTGGCAAATCACAATTTATAGGAGAATCGGCCGGTATCGGATGCTCAGCAAGGAAGTCGGCTATGGCCTGGCCTTTTACTGCCTTCAGAGGCTGATATGTTATCGAGATCTCCATCAAGAGCATGGCCCATTTGGCAAGTCGTCCCGTCAATATGGCCTTTGACATTAGATATTTAAGAGGGTCCACCTTTGAAATGAGACGGACTTCATGTGCTAATGCGTAATGTCTAAGCTTTGTTATTGCGAAGATCAACGCCAGGCAGTGTTTTTCAATGGGGGAGTAGTTGCTTTCTGCCCCCAGCAGAACTCGACTTAAGTAGTAGAGTGCTCTTTCTTTCCCTTGGTCATTCTCTTGTGCCCATAATGCGCCTAAAGAACCTTCGAGTGCAGTTGTATAAAGGATAAGAGGTTTCCCCTTAACCGGGGCAGCTAACACTGGAGGGTTTTGCAGGTACTGCTTAATCTCGTCCAGTGCGCCTTGGCATTTGTGATCCCAAACGAATGGGGTTCCCTTCTTCATCAGGTGGCTGTAAGGACGGCACTTTCCTGAAAGATTAGCTATAAACCGCTGAATGTATGCGAGCTTTCCTTGGAGAGATCGCAGCTGCTTAAGAGTTCTTGGCGAAGGCATCTCCATAATCGCCCTGATCTTAGACGGATCTATTTCGATACCTCGGTGTCGAATGATGAACCCCAAGAATTTGCCCGAGGAAACCCCGAATGCACATTTAATAGGGTTCATCTTCAAATTGTATTGTCGAAGGCGTTGGAATACGGTCTTCAGATGCTCAAGATGTTCCTCATATGATTTGCTTTTAACAACGAGGTCGTCGATATAGCATTCGACGATTTCGTGTATAAGGTCGTCGAAAATCTTCGTCATAGCCCTCTGATAGGTGGCACCGGCGTTCTTTAGACCGAAGGGCATTACCTTGTAACAGAATATCCCCAAAGGAGTCCGGAAAGCCGTATGTTTCTGGTCTTCAGGATGCATTTTTATTTGATTATACCCTGATGAGCCGTCCATGAAGGAGAAAAGCTCATGCGTGGACGTATTGTCTATCATCAGTTCGGTGACTGGTACTGGGAAATCATCCTTCGGACAGGCTTTGTTGAGATCCCGAAAGTCCACGCATATGCGCACTGTCCCATTTTTCTTCATCACTGGGACGATATTAGCAATCCATTCAGGGTATTGAACCTCCTGGGTAAAGCCAGAGTCTATCAGCTTTTTGACTTCAGCGTTGATGCTCATCTCGAGCTCGAGCCGCATCCTTCTCGGCGCTTGTTTAACTGGCTTGACACCCGGGGATATCGCCAGTCTATGTACAACAACTTCTGGATCTAGTCCTGGCATCTCGGAATAGTTCCATGCGAAGCAATCTTTATGCTGTACAAGGACGTCCTTTAACGCAGCCACCCTCTCTTCGGACAGCAGCTCGCTGACAAATGTCGGTCGCGGATCATTTATCGTCCCCAACTCAATTTTCTTGAGGTTATCTGCAGTGGTATGTATTCCATCCTCCAGTTCTTTCGGAGTTGGGGGAAATTCTGAGATTACCTCATCATTGCTGTTTTCGAGGCACCAGGAAAGGCTGTCCATGTTATCGGATTCTTCTTTTAGTATTGTTATCATGTGACAAGTGCGAATCCGCTTCCAATCCCAATATGGAACCGGTTTTTCTTTCGTGGCCTTGGGCTCGTGCTTTTATGGTGGCGCTACCTTCTAGTTGTCGGACAGAGCGAATTTGCCAAGCTGATACTGATCTTCAACCCAATTCTTGAAGGTGAAGCAATCTTCAAGAGGATGACTTATTACTTGATGGTACGAGCAATAGTCCGGGTGTGAGACTTCACCCGCTTGTTCGGGGTGTTTAGACTCCGGCAATGTGAGCATTTGATGTTTTAGAGCAAGATCAAGTATCCTCTTCGTCTTGTCCCGAGGGAACGAGTATGCTCGACCCATTTTCTTCATGAGGGATAGATCGATAACGCTCGATTCCTGTTTGCGTGGCTTCTTAGCCTTGCTTTGTTGCTGTTGAGCACCTTTTTGGCTTTTCAGTTTGTTTCTGCCTCCGCGTCGAGCCCTTTTTATAACAGGTTGACGGGGGGCGGCCTTTTCGTCCTTTTCGGCCTGTTGGAGAAGGCGTTGCGTCTTGGCTTTCTCGTAAATGGCCGTCTCGCGGTTGTGATCATCTCGGACTTTTTGACCAGCTTCCCTTATAAGCCTGTCCATTTGTTCTTCAAATGATGGACCGGGCAATTTTTCATCAGGAACTTTTGCTGGCTTAGAATTAGTGTCCTCCCATTGAGCATCTGCTTCTTCATCGAGGTCATACACGACGTAACAGCTGTTTAGTAGCTCTCGTTTCCTTGACCAGATGTATCCGAGCCCTTTTGTTTCCATTCTCCCGTTAGGCAGTTTACGTTGAGTCCCGGGGACGTTCCAGACCTTGTCATAGAATTTGGCTTTTCTAACGGCCTGTTGGAAGGGTATTCTTTGGCGTTTCAATAGCCTCTTCAAGCCCTCCGTATAATATCTAGGTAGACGGATGGGCTGAAGCCTGTCCAGCGTTGGATCCGCACCATGCCAAATCTCTTTTTCCACCTTGTTTTCTTCAGAACGGTAGAATAGGATTGCCTTCTCGCCTTTTCGTCCGGGAGGGATATAAAATGTCTGCAACTCTTCCACGCTGTCGGTGTCGAGCGCATCCAGTTCTTTATAATGTTCAAGCGGCACCATGGTTATCTGCAGACTTCGCTCTTCATCAGCAGAAGCTCGTATTGAAAGCCGAGCAGGGAATACAGTATGAACTTCGTCCTCCGAATCACTACCGAAGAGCAATGAAGGAGCGGATGGTCCCGGCTTAGTGTATTAGGGCGGACCCGAATAAATTATATTCTCATCCTCCTCGGTATCACTGCCGAAGACAGGGATGGTTGCGTTAGTTTTGTTCTCCGGCTTGTGGCACCTTTACGTGTCTTCGAAACTCGGCAAGAAGTATTTGGTATCTTCATACTTGCGAACTTCATTCACGGAAAACGGATTCAATTCTCCTGCCACAGTGTACTCGAGACCATCCCTGCAATATTTCATACACTGATGCTGTGTAGAAGGAATGATATTGTACTCGTGTAACCATGGTCGACCGAGTAGGGCATTGTACCATGTCTTGGCATCTATGACGTGGAATTTAATATCTGTGACGAGCAACCCGAAGCGTAATGTCAATATCACAGATCCAAGAGTTTTTGATGATTGGGAGTCGAACCCGGAGATGGTGATTTTGTCTTGGGCGAGGTGTTGGACACTCATGCAAATTTCCTTTAACACCCGCACATTGAGTAGATTAACAGACGATCCTTTATCGACCAAGATTTTACCTATCTTTATGTCATGGCAGTACCCTGAGACATAAAGGGGACGATTGTGTTCGCACGTCCCTAGGAGGAGGTCTTCATCACCAAAAGCAACGTCGGCCGTGTGCACCTCTTCTAGTTCATCCTTCATCTTTTCTTCGGCCAGGAAGGCTTGGAACTAGTCCGGATCTTGTAGCGCCTTAATCAAAGAATCCCTCGCCTCTTTTGATAGTAATAGGGCATCAAGAATGCTGAGTTGTGAAGGTAGCTTTCTCAGATGCGCCAAAACGTTGTAATCTACTTTATTTCTCTTAGGCGGGTTCTTGTGTTAGTTATATGTATGCCCTAGAGGCCATTACTGTACATAGGATGTATATTGTAGTGGATGCTGGGACATATATAGTGAGGACTTTCTTGCTCGACATGATAGTATGCTATCTGGTTGCTCTTTACCTTAACGTGTATACTGTTTGTCTCTCTGTTACATGTTGGTAAAGCCCTTAGGATCTGTACTTGACTACCTGGACTATGATGCGGATCATACTAGTGGGGACATGGTAGTCCATAAGTACATCCTTCAAAGTCCCTAGTCGTGGGTGTATCGAGACGGGGCATCGTTATACCAGAGTAGACTAGCGTATACCTTCTCGACCCATACAGATGGGCGATGGATGATCCCATATCCATCGGTGTTTGACATCAGAGGAGATATACGGGTGCTCAGTAGAGACTGGGTACACTGGACGGACTCACCGAGAACTCCCAGATGGCATTATACCTCACGTCAGATGGCAGTTCTCTGGTGACACTGGTACAGAGTAGTCTGTTGACCCGAGATCGTCATAGAGTCTTATGTGGTTCCCACTGTGCTTTGATTTCCATCTTACCACGTCCAAGAGGGCGTGCAAAACGGTGATTTTTGGGTACAGTCCCGAGTCACATGGAGGCAATGAGCGATAGGAGGGGATTCGTCTCTCCCGGTATAGGGAGTTGATGTTGCGCTGTGTTCGATTGGCTATAACAGGAAATCCCTGGCCAGGGTTGCTGAGATTTACTGGTAAGTGTTACCAGTAGTTTCTCGAACAGTTATAGACCTCATATCGGCACGACTTATCGAGCTATTGGGGTCTGACGTTTACCACCCCTAGGCGAGATATGCGACAGATCAGACGATCAGACCGGACTGTACGGTAGTGTTACTGGTTGGATTCACTGGAGTGTGAGCGGGCTTGCTCGTCGATCTTCAGATCGCTCAATACCCGGGTGGCCGTTACGTTTAGAAGACCGCTTGCGGCTTGTGGATGCTTGATATGATCATCATCTGCTGCCGGCGTATTGACGAGTCTTTAGAGTCCTACACAGAGGTTTCCTGGCTCAAGCGAAACGAAATAGGAGCGCATATGAGATATGTGCGGGACCGAGAATAATGCGTGTATGTGATACCGTATTCTATTCTCGCGATAAATATATCGAATGGTTGTATGCGATATAACCTAGTTATCGATTCAAGCGTTAATTCGATAAGCCGATATATTGTATACTAGTCGGTTGTGTGCGACATAACCGGGTCATTGAATCAAGTGTTGATTTAATGATTTAATGCATATTTATATATTTGATATATTACTTTGCATCAACTAGTATCGGTTTACTTAAGATGGATTTTCTCACTCGGATGGGCGCATTGTATATGCGATATACTTTTGTGCACTTGATTGTATCATGTTTGATGATACATGTCATGCTAGGGTTCAAGTGTAAAGATCAAACCTTGGTTAATGAAATGGTTAGGGTTTATTATTTATTATTCATTTATCTTATTTAATTATCCTTTTTATTTTTGATAAATGAATAAAAGAAAAGAGAAAAGAATGGTGGCTAATTTTGTTCTTTAGTTGAAGCTTCATGAAGCTTTGTTCAAGTCAACCATCCTTATCTCATCCTTAACCCTAACCATTCCCACTAACCATGATTCATTCTCTACACTTGACTCTAGTTAAAATTATGATAAGAAATCATTTTCTATTCTTATTCTTTTAACTTATCATATAAGCTTCTTCTTCTTCTTCCTTGACTTCAAGAAGAAAAGCTTCACCTCCATCAATGGTGATTGATGCATATGAGTGAGAAATCCAATTCTAAAGTCAACCCACTTCCTATTTCTTCATCCTCTACCTCTTGCCAAGTAGTAGAGAGTGTTTACTTCACAAGTTTCTTGACTTGGTGAAGTCGGAGCTTGATTTAGCGATGCCTCGACGTAGATCATCTTCGGCATGGACATCGACAACCTAGCTTGCCCATTCTCCGACGAAGCCGATCCTAGAGCCCGGATTTGACTTGGACAGCGGAGAGGACCTCGTTGCGGAGCTATGGAGGTGGAGCACCGGATCTACAAAGGTTGTATTTCCGTTTTCTCATTAGTTAAGTGTTAACTAGTTCATTGTTCGCCTAGAAATCTAGCAAACGATCCGTAGTTTAGGGTTTGTAGGCACTGTAAAATTTTAATATGGCATGTTCGATGCCTTGTGAGACCTCCTTGGGGTGCCTAGGAACCCTACAGTGGTATCAGAGCCTAGCTAGAGCCTTAGGCGAAGTCCAGACGGAATTTGAAGTCCGAACGAACCCGGAACCCCGAATCAAACATGCTCTCTGTCCAATTTTTAAAATCTGGTCATTTTCCATATTAAAAATATTCAGTAAAGTCAGCAGGAAATTCTAAGGAATACTGTAAATTTCGTACGGCTGATTCCTTCAATGAACCGCGTTTCCGCGGCACGAGCATGGCTCGTGCGGCTGAAACGCGGCAGATTTGTCGTTTTGCGCATATATTTTTTTACAGTAATTCCTCTTTTTCAATGCTGGTTTTCCTGGGAATTTTTAATTGCTTTTCAAGAGTTGAATTTTCTGCTGTGTATTTGGGGATTCGGTGTTTCGATCGGAGTATCAAATTTTGTCTGTGTGGCTTTCCGGATAAATCTTAGAATATGTTAAAAAGTTCGACCGGATATAAAAACCCAATTTTTCCCCTGTCGGGAAATTTCCATGTGTTGGATTTTTCCGTAGTTTAACGACGTTCTAAGTAGTGCAAGTAACACGATGGTCCCTCTAGAAGACACAAACCTTAACTCGATTATGTGACCGTCTTGAACTGCCCTTTGAACCTTCGGGTTTGGGGCAGTACGGCGTGCCACATGTGAGGCGTTGGCTTGACCCTTCTACGGCTGGACCGTTGGTACTGAGGCACGAACGGAATGTTGTTAGACTTGTTTCATGTGTTGATCTGTATCGGGAAAACTTGGGTGTTCGATTGTTCGATCGAAAAGTTTAGCATTTTCTATTTATCTGGAATGGGATACAATAATTGGAATTCACAAGAAGTTATGAGATAACTGAATGAATGTTATAAATCTAGCGGTTTAGTCTCACTTGATCGGTTGCCACGGAATTTTGATGTGATCAAAAGTCCGTCGCAATCACGTTATGTACGCGGATACTCGCCGGGTAAACTTAATAGACAGCCTCACTCCATAGCCCCGACCAAGTGACTGTAGGAGAACCCCGTCGCCGAAAGCATCCGTTCGGGTGCTCGCGGTAGCGGTGTTCCGCCTCGGTGCACTTCGTCGACGGTATCGGGGGTGCAGCCGCCTACTGAAGTTTGCGACGAGCATTCGATCAGGATGTCGGAAATCCTGTTGAATTGCCCGACTTGGTATTGAAAAGTGTTTTCGATAATGAGACTAAAATGCGGGGTTTATAATTGTTGGGCATGTGATGTCTAAGTAATTCATTTGGTCAGGCATGCGATGTCTGAGGTGGTTGCGGATTCCAACTGTTGTAGTTTTACACTTTCTTTTCTGTGACCGTAAGTGTAATATGTGATATCGCCGGTTTCGTTGCTATATGTCAACGACAATTGGGATGGACATATTTACTTACGTTGATGACATGTGATGTTATGTGTTGCTGGATATGTTATATTGGATCGTCATGTTTGAATAGCCGGGGGTTTTTATGTGAGATGAGTGTTTTTCATTTTCATTCATGTAAAAACTTGTATGTAATATTCTTTTATTTGGGGCGCTTCTAGGTTGCGGAAGTAGTCACCGTTTGTATATTATTTACTTTTCCGCACTAGGATAGACCCAAGGAGGAGGGCACAAGTAACCGGGTTCTGGGGTCCAGTGGGAGACCAACTCGAGGAGTCGAGTCCGGGTCTCCTAACCCTAGAATTGGTAGGGTTGCTTGCCGCCCTCGTAGGGGTCTAGGGGTGTGGGTTTGGATATTCATCACGATAGTGGAATCCGTGTTTTATACTGGCTCGTATTGAAAACACGGACGTCCTAGTATATCCAATATTTCATATGTTTCTTCTGCTGCGATATCTGTGATGTGATCATGTGATGTTCTGTGATAGATACAGTATATAGTATATATGATATATTATATAGACGTTACTTATGTTTTACACCCGCGCTAGCCCTGCCCCGCTCTGTCGTTAGTTACCTAACCTAACGGTGCACGAGGGGACATCGAGGCGAATGCGGATGGCATAAGTGTACGTCGTATTTATCTGTGATGATTAGGTACTTAAATGATGGGACTTCATTAATGTGATTAATGAAATAAAAGAAACCTAAGATGTTGTAGAATCGAATTTCAAAATAAAACAGGTAGCTACAGTTCTTGCTTTGCACAGCGGTATATGTGATATATCCTGCACCTCATCCGACGAGGAAAGGACCGAGATCCCTTCACCGGGAGTGACTCCTTTAACAATAACTGGCAGATGCTACACACTCGGTTTGTCTTTTGATTGCTTTTAAGAGTTTTTGCTTTGCACAGCGATATATGTGATATATCCCGCACCTCATTCGACGAGGAAAGGACCGACGATCCCTTTACCGGGAGTGACTCCTTTAGCAAAACAAGAAAAGCCTCAAAAACACTCCATATTAAAAATTTCATTTGATTCTACAACGATATCAAGTTCATTACGCAATAGGTTTTCAGAAAAACCTTTCGTAGCCCTCCGTCATTTCAGATACGTACTAGTTAGTATTCGTGCTGCGGTTGTTTGGCCTCCGTCAAGGCGTAGTGTACGGTAGCTAACTAGTGCTATCTGCTAGCATATGATGCGATTGGATTAGGGTATTCGTACGGCGTTGTTTGGCCTCCGTCAAGGGTCGTGCGGGTGGGTTTAATTCAATCAGGAAATGACGGGTTGAACTTGTCTAGCAGACTATGGGTTGTTTGGCCTCCGTCAAGGTCATAGCGAGCTAGGGGCAAAATATTATCGGGAATTTCAAGTGTTGAAATTTGCAATGAGATTGCATACCTTCTATGTGATAGTTGGATCCCGATACCCGCTGCGAGTAAGTGTTACTCCTGGGAGAGTTTTATACATTACAATTAGCCGATCAAGTAGGTGTCTAGAAAGGTGTCAACGGGGTTACGCCTCTGGGAAAATGAGGTTTACATTAATTAGGTTCGTGCGAAAGCACGGGGGACCTCCCTCAAAGTACCGACACTGGCCTGGCTGAAAGATTGGCGAACTTGTAGTGTGTAATTAATCCCGGCTAGTCTTTCCTTTTAGGGTTTGAAGGAAGATTTGATAAAAAAGCAGTGGGAGCCATCCTGATTAGATAAAATAATAACCAATCTATTCTTGCAAGAGCGCACGCTGAGTGTTTTCTTCTCTCTCTCTCCAGGTAGCGACCATATCACGCCTTAATCAAGATAATAATACGGATAATTGACCGAACCCGCTTGTTATACTGAGCTGGAGAACGTTGGTCCCGCTCCAACTTATAATTGTTATAAGACAGAGCAGGAAATAGGGGATTACCAGAATTCCCGTACCGCCCAAACGAAGAAAGTGCATGCTGATGCATCATCTTCGGGTGTGTTCGTTACAAAGAACTGTTTCTCAGTATCCTTTACGTCCTGGGTATGTGATACCAGATCAGGATCCTAGATATGTAATCTGTTACATAGGGCTACAGAAAGGTGGAGAACTGAGAACGGGTGATAAGTTTCATGAGGCAGAAAACGGGGCAAGTGTTGCAGCCAAGTCTGTTGGTCACTGTCACCCTGTATTACAGTACATTGATTATGAACGAATGTTATTAGATACCGAACCTGATATACAAAATCGTATCTGTCTCTTTATCAGTAAAGAAACGGTAAAATTTTGTATAGTTGGATAATGTTTTGAACATTTCCTATATCAAAAGTTGATCGGTTCAGGCACGTTATCTAAAAGCATTGATGTTCTAAATCAAACTACAGTTCTTAGTATATGAAACACACACAAGAGGAAGAGTTCAGAAATGAACGAATCCTTCTTGATGTATTGTAGACTAGGTCAGATCAATGCGACCTGACTGGCTAGAGTTACATATAGATGTATATTTAAATCAGTTTGAATTTACATCTTATGAAACTCGCCAGTCATGTCACAAAGATAAGATGACCACAGCTCTGTTTAATGGAAACAGAGAAAGAGTTGGTAAACTCTTGGGATGATACATGTTGATGTATGTAGGTCCCCTGTCTACACATGCCAGGACTGGTTCTTTATACTTCATTACGTTCTCTGATAATCTCTCAAGATTCAGTCATAT
The DNA here is from genome assembly GCA_030015575.1 of Agapanthus africanus. Lineage (NCBI taxonomy): Eukaryota > Viridiplantae > Streptophyta > Magnoliopsida > Asparagales > Amaryllidaceae > Agapanthus > Agapanthus africanus. The sequence goes on along the minus strand of CM057348.1, from coordinate 411,355,219 downwards.
GTTCCTGCTGAAACATGAGTCCGAACCTTTTGAGATATTCACAGAATATAAGTTAGAAGTAGAGAACCAAAATGTGGGTATAAGTATTATGTCCTTTGATGTGATCAAGGAGGAGAATACTTGAGCACGGAAATCCTGGACTATTCTAAAGGAGAATGAGATTCTCTCTCAGCATTACTCCTCTGAATACACCATAGCTCGATGGTATATCAGGGCGGAGCAGATACACCCTATTTGATATGGTGTGCTCTATGATGAGTACTACTGAGTTACCTATTTCCTTTTGGGTGTTATGCACTTGAGAAGCTGCATACCTATTGAATAAGGTTCGAATCAAATCAGTTGCCTACCACTTCATATTTGATATGGAAAGGGAAGAGCCCATATCTTAAGCTAGTTAAGATTTGGGGTTGTCCGGCCTATGTCTAAAAGCAGAATCCGGACAAGCTCGAGGCAAGTTCTGTAATGTAGAACTGGAAAGGTTCCAGCTATACAAACTGCAGCAGATGATTTGATAAAACCAAAGGATTCAGTAGATACCAACGAACCTCATCCTCTCCGCCGATCTAGTAGGGTTCCTCACCCACCTGAGAGATACTTCGGTTTCTCTATGACAGTGGGAGCGAGGATTGCATCATGAGATGATGACCCAACTAGTTTCGAGCTGGCCATCAGGAGTAGGACTCTGTAAGAATGGCTGGATGTTTATCGATCTGAGATGGAATCCTTATACACCAACAAAGTATGGACTTTAGTTGCTATATCTGAAGGGTTAAATCCCCATCAGGAGCAAGTATATCTTGAGAAGATTACTTGGTGTAGATGGAAAAGTTGAGACTTTCAAAGCTAGACTTGTTAAAGCTTTTCGTCATCGACCAGGCGTGGATAATGATGAAACCTTTTCAAGTAGCTATGCTTAAGTCCATCCAGATCCTACTTGTCACGGCTACATACCATGACTACGATATCTGGTGGTTGGGTGTCTTGACTGCTTTTCTAAATGATGTTTTAGAAGAGTGCGTCTATAAGTACACAGCCAGAGGGCTTCGTAGACAGTGGGAGCAGCGGAAACGTGTGCAAGATGCTTTATAGGATTAAAGCAGGCATCGCGGAGATGGAACGTCTGTTTTGATGTATTAGTCAAGGAGTTTGACATCATCAAAATGGTAGATGAACCTTGTATATACAAAAAAGGTAGTAGGGAGTATGGTGACGATCCTCGTAGAGTACGTGGATGACATACTCTTGATAAGAAAGGAGTTTCTTATGCTACGCTCGATCAATCTCCGCTTATCACAAAGATTCTCCATATAGGATCAAAATGATACGTACTAAATCCTGGATTTTGGATCTATGAGATAGATCTAAATGGAGGTTAGGATTCTCACTAGCTGTAGTGAGATGGTATCAATCGATCCTGGGGAGAATCACTGGAAGGGTTCCAGGGTGATAAAGACGACTGAATGTCAGTCGCAGGCATTGCCTTTACCCTCAGTAAAGGGACGGTATGTTGGAAGAGTTCCAAGCTAGATACCGTGGCATACTAGACGATAAAGGCAGGATACATCGCTACTTGAGATGCTACCAAAGAGGCTGTTTGGGTGTATATTGGTTCATGAGATGAACTACGTTCCTACCATTGTGAGACAATGGAGTTGTGGCTTATGCCAAGGAACGCCGGTCCCATCAGTGATCCAGACATATTCTAAGGCAGTATCACTTGATCATGGAGATGGTTGATCTCCAGGGAGATCGAGGCTAGGAGAGTAGACTCAGAGGACAACACAGCGGATCCACTCACAAAGGCCTGTTCCCAGAGAGAGACTTTTATGGGATGGTTGAGTATGAGATACTTCAAACCACTGCTACAGATGGCCCTAGTGCAAGTGGGAGATTGTTAGTTATATGTATGCCCTAGAGGCCATTACTGTACATAGGATGTATATTGTAGTGGATGCTGGGACATATATAGTGAGGACTTTCTTGCTCGACATGATAGTATGCTATCTGGTTGCTCTTTACCTTAACGTGTATACTGTTTGTCTCTCTGTTACATGTTGGTAAATCCCTTAGGATCTGTACTTGACTACCTGGACTATGATGCGGATCATACTAGTGGGGACATGGTAGTCCATAAGTACATCCTTCAAAGTCCCTAGTCGTGGGTGTATCGAGACGGGGCATCGATATACCAGAGTAGACTAGCGTATACCTTCTCGACCCATACAGATGGGCGATGGATGATCCCATATCCATCGGTGTTTGACATCAGAGGAGATATACGGGTGCTCAGTAGAGACTGGGTACACTGGACGGACTCGCCGAGAACTCCCAGATGGTATTATACCTCACGTCAGATGGCAGTTCTCTGGTGACACTGGTACAGAGTAGTCTGTTGACCCGAGATCGTCATAGAGTCTTATGTGGTTCCCACTGTGCTTTGATTTCCATCTTACCACGTCCAAGAGGGCGTGCAAAACGGTGGTTTTTGGGTACAGTCCCGAGTCACATGGAGGCAATGAGCGATAGGAGGGGATTCGTCTCTCCCGGTATAGGGAGTTGATGTTGCGCTGTGTTCGATTGGTTATAACAGGAAATCCCTGGCCAGGGTTGCTGAGATTTACTGGTAAGTGTTACCAGTAGTTTCTCGAACAGTTATAGACCTCATATCGACACGACTTATCGAGCTATTGGGGTCTGACGTTTACCACCCCTAGGCGAGATATGCGACAGATCAGACGATCAGACCGGACTGTACGGTAGTGTTACTGGTCGGATTCACTGGAGTGTGAGCGGGCTTGCTCGTCGATCTTCAGATCGCTCAATACCCGGGTGGCCGTTACGTTTAGCAGACCGCTTGCGGCTTGTGGATGCTTGATATGATCATCATCTGCTGCCGGCGTATTGACGAGTCTTTAGAGTCCTACACAGAGGTTTCCTGGCTCAAGCGAAACGAAATAGGAGCGCATATGAGATATGTGCGGGACCGAGAATAATGCGTGTATGTGATACCGTATTCTATTCTCGCGATAAATATATCGAATGGTTGTATGCGATATAACCTAGTTATCGATTCAAGCGTTGATTCGATAAGCCGATATATTGTATACTAGTCGGTTGTGTGCGACATAACCGGGTCATTGAATCAAGTGTTGATTTAATGATTTAATGCATATTTATATATTTGATATATTACTTTGCATCAACTAGTATCGGTTTACTTAAGATGGATTTTCTCACTCGGATGGGCGCATTGTATATGCGATATACTTTTGTGCACTTGATTGTATCATGTTTGATGATACATGTCATGCTAGGGTTCAAGTGTAAAGATCAAACCTTGGTTAATGAAATGGTTAGGGTTTATTATTTATTATTCATTTATCTTATTTAATTATCCTTTTTATTTTTGATAAATGAATAAAAGAAAAGAGAAAAGAATGGTGGCTAATTTTGTTCTTTAGTTGAAGCTTCATGAAGCTTTGTTCAAGTCAACCATTCTTATCCATTCCTTAACCCTAACCATTCCCACTAACCATGATTCATTCTCTACACTTGACTCTAGTTAAAATTATGATAAGAAATCATTTTCTATTCTTATTCTTTTAACTTATCATATAAGCTTCTTCTTCTTCTTCCTTGACTTCAAGAAGAAAAGCTTCACCTCCATCAATGGTGATTGATGCATATGAGTGAGAAATCCAATTCTAAAGTCAACCCACTTCCTATTTCTTCATCCTCTACCTCTTGCCAAGTAGTAGAGAGTGTTTACTTCACAAGTTTCTTGACTTGGTGAAGTCGGAGCTTGATTTAGCGATGCCTCGACGTAGATCATCTTCGGCATGGACATCGACAACCTAGCTTGCCCATTCTCCGACGAAGCCGATCCTAGAGCCCGGATTTGACTTGGACAGCGGAGAGGACCTCGTTGCGGAGCTATGGAGGTGGAGCACCGGATCTACAAAGGTTGTATTTCCGTTTTCTCATTAGTTAAGTGTTAACTAGTTCATTGTTCGCCTAGAAATCTAGCAAACGATCCGTAGTTTAGGGTTTGTAGGCACTGTAAAATTTTAATATGGCATGTTCGATGCCTTGTGAGACCTCCTTGGGGTGCCTAGGAACCCTACATCTTGGCGGTTAACTCTTCCGCAACTCGGTCATCCAAGGCGATGTCTTCGGAGACCTTCTCTTTCCCTTTGTCTTTCCTGTTTAAAGGTCCGAGATTCTTTTTAGGTAGTGTCCGATTGCGTAGCTGGATATTCTCGCAAACCTTCGGTCCTTCTTCTTTTCCCGAAGTGGATTCTTTAAAGAGGTGGCCAAGCTCTAACTCCTCGTCAGAATCGCTCCCAAATATGGGCACTTGTGATCCTCCAGCGTCAATCATGCAACAACCACCGGTAGTTTTGTTAAGCACTTTGATCGTTCCGCTCTGCTCTCGGCGAACTTTGCGCTTTTTCCTCTTAAACTGTTGCCGGTGAGTAACATATCCTTGCCACCACCTATCGAAAGCTTTGCACTCTTTAGTGGGATGCGACACCTTCCGATGGTACAAGCAATAGGAGGGGTGGTTTTCCATTTCACCAGTAATGCTTTCCTCGGAGGATGGCAGCTTTATACCCATCGACACGGCTTTAGCAAATCTCTTCCCTATCTTGAATTTGCTTTTATCCGCGGTGGATGTATTTTGTTCCAGCGGGAGTACCGCAATTCTTTCGTCAAGGCGCTGGCGTTTGGCCCTTTCGAATATAACCGCTTTGTGCTCCCGATCAGCTTTACTTTTTAAGAACGCTTCATTTAGGAACGCGTCAATCATTTCATCCGACGGCTCCGGAATTTTTAGTGCAGGATCTGCCCCCAGCTCTTCAGCACGAGGAGTCTCCTCATCACTTATGAACGAATGAGAAATCATATGGCAGCTCGCCACATATTCTTCAGATTCATTCGGCGAACTATCTCCCTCATCTTCCTCTTGGAAGACGTGGTTGAGGAACTCTTGGAATGTAATGGGAGTCCGTGCCTTCTGGTTGTACTCTTCCAGCGCGTCAATTTGTTTTTGCAAGTCCGTACGCTTGTCGCTAGGCTTTACGGGCTTCTAGGACTTCTTCTTCTTTTTTGAAGACTTTGACGGCTGGCTGCAAGTGCTTGAACCACCATCATAGGTCTTTGAAGTTGGACGTGGCTTCAACATCCCCTCAACGACCTGCGGTTCCAATGGGTTCTTCCACTTTATTGCTGGACATGTCCGAAGATCATTTAGCATTCTCTTCGTTTTAGATGATAGTACAACCTCCCACGGAGTTTCTTCAATGACGGAGCATGTTGCCCCCGGCGTATTCGTCCCTTTAGAGGTGTGGGGCTGCGGGGGATTCACCTTCCATTTGTCAGATAACGCAAATTTGCCCTGTCAGTACTGGTTTTCAAGCCAATTCTTGAAAACGTAGCAATCTTCGATCGGATGGCCTAGTACCCGATGGTAAGGGCAGTAGTTGGGCTTGTTGACGTCATTTGGTTGCAACGGACGTTTTGGATCTGGCAGGTTTATGAGTCTGTTGCGTAACGCCAGCTCGAATAACCTCTTCGTTTTATCACGGGGAAACGAGTAAGGACGTCCCATCCTATCCTCAAGGGGTACGTACGGGCGCATATTATTTGGATGGGCAACCGGCTTCGAGTCGCTCGGTTGTTGTTGAGCATTAGCGACAACGATCGCTTTTCCCTTCCCTTTGTCATTTCAGGAGTCCGGCTTTGGGAGAGGGGGTTTATGGCCCATCTGGTCCATCTGCGCTAGTTTGTCAATCAAAGCCTGGAAGGTAGTCGGCTTGAAGAACATCATAAACAGCGAGATGGTTGCCTGTGGATCAAGGGTTCCAACAAACATCCCCACCGCGGGAGCGTCTTCTATGCGCTGCTCGCATTTTGACCATAAATTACGCCACCGTATAGCGTACTGAACCCATGTCTCGCCAGGTTTTACTCTGGCGTTAATCAGTGCCGTCATCGGGGTACGTTCACTGGCACTCGCAAAACGTTGAGTAAACAGCAGCTCCATCTCCGTGAAGGTTTTAATAGAGTCATTAGGGAGCTCAGAGTACCACTCGAATGCTGTATCTGATAAACTTCCAACGAACTGGCGAAGCAAAAGCTTGTCATCACCGCCGGTGTTGCCGCAGAGCGCCCTGAATTGGGCAACATGCTGGTGAGGATTGCCAGTCCCCTTGTAGACATGCAACTTGGGGATTGTGTAACCCGGCGGGTACTTGATTTGGTCGTACCAGCTCGGATATGGCCGCCCCGTTTTTACGACCTGGCCAGCTGCTTCAGTCGCATGGTGAACCCGTATTTGTTGGGCTATGTAATCGTCCAGATCAGTTTTAGAGATTGTATCCTCTTTAGCCGTTGATAGAGCGGGCTGAGGATTTGATGTCTCTCCCCTATCATCTCCAAGGACGATCGGGGGTTCTTCAGCCAGAGGATCTTGTTGTATCATCATCCCTATCATGTCTTGGAAGAGGAGGCCCATACGCTGTATGTTGGCTGCTTGTTCAGCAGCCTCTTTGTCCTTCTTCTCCAATATCCGACGAAGGAATTCGGCGTCGGTTTCTTCCTCCTGGCGCTCATCGGAGGACGTCTCAAGGTTTTCTTTTGGCCCTGTAAGCGCGGCCATGGCGTTCATCATCTCCTGGAGCTTCTGTTGTTGCTCCTGAGCCTTGGTCACTGACCGTGTAAGCGGTCTATGACCCGTTGATGCACGGCTGTCTTCTTTTCCCGATGCCATGTAAACCGTATGAACTGTTATGCCCCCTGACTTGGGGCGTTTAGGTTCACCATTTTTAACCTTTGCCGCTGACGCGGGAGCTTTCTCCGGCCTCCTTCTATTGTGGGCCGTTGGGGTTGGAGGAGCCGTTGAAGTTGGCATCCTAGCAACTGCTGTCCCCTGCTGTTTAATGGGGCGGTCCTTGTCCTTTTCCACTTTCGCCTTTTTCTGGCGACGAAATTGGTCTGGGTCAATCACAGAGTCTTGAGCCCTCCGCCAAACTTTATAAACTTTTGAAGATAGCCGTTGAGGGGGCTGTTCTTGCTTTCTTTCCGTAACTCTCTCCGCAGGTGGAGGAGATCTTTTCAAGGTAGCGATTGGAGAGTTCTTACGCACCCTCCTCAGCAGTTCAAAGCTGTTCCCAGTTGGAACAGCAGCGTTAACTTCCACCATTGGAGCAGGTGGAGTTATCCCTGAGGGGGAGTTGCCCCTGCCTTCCTCACTCGTTGCCAATGGCGACGTCGAGCACGGCGAGCCGTCGGGATTGGCTCAGAGATTGAGATAATTTCTTTTTGCCCCCTGTTTGAGTGCGGGGTGATTGCCGATGTCAGCCTGTCGAAGACTGATGTCTTTTGACCAGCAGGGGCAAGAGTGAGAATCGTCAGTCTTGCAAAGACTGACTCTTTGACAGGGGAAGCCGCCTTGACGACTTCTGAAGCAGCAGCTGTTGCCCTCTTTTGGACAGCCATTTTAGAGTTCAGATTTAGCCTGGTGAAAACAGAGGCTGTCGGTTTGGTAGCGGGCGACCCGTTGACAGGGGCCGTCGTAGCAGTGAGCCGGTCGAAGACCGACTTTTTGTTCACTTCCGGTGCGGGTATTGGCGTAGGAAAGCTTGTAGGTGGGATCATGGTCCCGAAGAACAGGCCAGTGGTGACTTGGGTCACCTAGTCTACTGGCAGAGTGAGGAAGGAAGCCGCTTGGGGCCCATATACTACACCTCCGGGTGAAGTGGAGTGTTTGTTGCAGTGGCACTTCGAGCAGTTGGTGCAATTAGAGGCCATTGAATCTTGAGTTCTGCGCCAGGCAAAAGACCAAATCTTAGTAACTTGAAATCCGAAGGCAACCATTTAACAAACCGCGATTGGTTCGCAAAGACGACACACGAAGTGTGGAGTGGAAAGAGGAAGAGGTCCCACCGGGCGTGCCAGAATCTGTTCCCCTCCGAAAGGCGGCGCACAGGACCGCTGTATCCTGACGCTGAGATTCGGGGCAGAAGCTATATGGTTTTATCCGTCTACCTCTCTGAAGATGCCAAGTTGATTTATGGCACCGTGTATCGGAGGTTTAGACGGATGCGGCCGATGTAGCAGATTTCGTCAGATTCCCCCTCGCTAGAGGGGTTTTTGATTGTGGGGACGCTTTTCCCTGCAGGCGCAAGCCCCTGCAGTTAATTACGCTACCGCGCGCGGTAGCCACTTTCTCCTTCTCCAGAATTTCACTTCGTGTCATGTGTGTTTGTTTTGTTTGTGGTTGCCCGTGGATTGTATACGGAGACTGAGTAATGCCATCGCCCGTAGGACGTGGATTAGTCCAAATCCGTATTTAATTAGATTTGGGTTCGGTGTTTTTAGTTTAAGGATGCATTAGTCGCGTTGCGGCTAAGATCAACTTAAACGTTCGTCAAGGATACGTTAGTCCTGTTTTGGACTAAGATCGACTTGAACGGGATCGTTTAGATCCAAAAGAAGAGCAATTAGCTATATTGTTCCAGTTTAGGGACGTGGTGGTCCATGTTCCAGTTTAGGGACGTGGTGGTCCATCATTAGTTTAGGGACATCTCGGTCCAATATTAGTTAAGGGACGTTTCGGTCCGACATTAGTTTAGGGACGTTTCGGTCCTTCATTAGTTTAGGGACGTTTCGGTCCATGAGTTTAAGGACCCCGCAATCCGTACCGATATGTGGTCGTCGGGACCCGTCACCTCTCTGACGTCGTTGAAGGATTACAACGATAGATGTCAGAGGAGTTCGGAGATGTACCCTCGAACCGATTATAAATTGATTTAGTAGAGCAATTTTGCTCAGTCAATTTAATTTAAGGACTTATGGCCAAAATTGGGCTAAGTCCAGTTGAAAATGTCCAACGTTTTATCTGCTTTCGCATTGCATTTCTTTTTATTTTTATTTGGGCTTTGCCCAGAAAGGATGCAGAGCATCAATTTGTTTTGGGCTCTGCCCTTTATAAATAATGCAGAGCATCAATTTCATTTGGGCTCTACCCTTTTATTGCTTTGCAATTTATTTTGGCCTATTAGGTCTTTTTGACTTGGGCCTGGCCCTTCAAGTAATGCATTGCATTTGTGCAGAGCACTAAGAATCTTTTTAGATTCAAGAACAGAAGTGCAAAGCACTTTTTAATCTCTTGATCTAAATTTAGATCAAAGAAAAACAAGTTTTTCCTTGTTTTTCCTTATTTCAGAGAACCAAAGGTTCATAACAAGTGCAAGGCACTATTTTTATTATTTTTTTTATTTTTTTTATCTATTTATTTATTGTTGAAGATCAAAGATCTTGTTCTTAGATCAATGATCTGTTCCTAAGAGAATTTTCTTTTCTTTTAAAGGTTTTTACCTTTTGTTTTGTATTCTCAAGGAGTTCTCAAGAGTTCGCTTCTCTTTTTTTTTTTAACAGGATGTTGATGCCCTTGAATTGAGGTCTGGGGTCCTTTTTATAGTGCCCATAAATTAGTTAAATTTGTTAAAGAGATTTTTTTCTGAGTGATTTGGGGAATTTTCCCCACCGTTGGATCTTTGATCCAAAGGTCTCTGCTTTACAGAAGAAAATCTTCTTGTTTTAATAAGAACAGAAAAGATTTCTTTAAATCTCCATTCTGTTCTTGCGCAACTCCCCAGCGCGTGACACGTGTCGCGCAACGCATCGCTTGCGCAGCTGCGCGGACACGTGTCGCGCAGCACCGCGCTTGAGCAGCAACGCTTGCGCAGCTGTGCAAACACGTGTCGCGCAGCGCCGCGCTTGCGCAGCAACGTGTCGCGCAGTGCGGCGCTTGCGCAACTGTGCTTGCGCAGCTGCGCAGACACGTGTCGCGCAGTGCCGTGCTTGCGCAACTGCATTTGCGCAGTTGCGCAGACACGTGTCGCGCAGTGCAGCGTTTGCGCAACTGACCGTTGCATTCTTTTACTTTTTGTTTTTAAAAGAGCCCTGCTCTCATTGGACGCACTGCCTCGGGCGTTGCGTTGACGTATCAACTTCTGACACGTGGCGCGTTGCGCGCAGCGCACGTGATTTGAAGCGTTGCTTCAGAATTTGAATGTTCAAAATTTAAACAGAGTCTTGCTCTGATTGGGGGAAACAGTCTTCAAGCCTCGATGGTTGTCCGGATCGGCTTCAACCCGTTATCTCCTTGCGCCGAAGATCGATCCACCTGAAAGCTTCTACCTTTGGCTTCTTCTTCGGTCTTTGAAGAAACTAGTTCACTTGGTTTGCTAAACCTTGTGAACTAGAGTGAGTAGAGAAGAGTGTGTTGGGATTTTCTCTATGGTTCTTGGTTCTCAACACATGAGACAAGTGAACCATAGACTAAAGAGAGGGAGAGCAAGAGGAAGGAGATGAGAGCTCAAGAACAAGAGAGAGAATGAAAATGATAGAATGAGAAAGACTTTTCTCTCTTGGCTCTCATAATCCAAAGCCATCATCACAAAAATAGTAATCAAGTATTGTGTAAATGTTTTAAGTCAAAATGGCTATATCATTTCATACACTCATTTTGCACAAGAGAACAAGCAAGTGAAAAGTCTTTGCCATAAAATGATAGCCATTGTCATCATGATGGTCAACTAGTCCAACCTAGTCAACCGGTCAACAAAGTCAACAAGTCAACAAAGTCAACCCCTCAACAACCATGTCACCACAATACTTAATTAATATTATTGTTAATCATATATCATATTCTCATTAGGGTTGAGCAAAAAGTCAATAGTCAACAGTCAACGGTCAACAACCCTAACGAGAATCCTCTGCCTCTGTCTCTCCGTCAACTGTGCACACACACCCGCATCCGCGTTCCGAGGAACACGAATACAAACTGGATAAAACCAATCCTAATACGTACACTAGGATCTGGCTTAAACCAAAGCCCGCTAGTGTAAACTGTCCGGACACTAAACGTGCACAAGTGCACGGATGTGACTGAACCCTGTCGCAAAACCATGCGACCTGTCGCAAAACCATGCGACCTCTACTCTTTTGCCTAAAGGCGAATAGCTTTCTGTGTGGGACTCTAAAGACTCGACACTACGCTGGCAGTGGGTTTAACCACAGACCGCAAGCGGCACTAGCTGTGCGTAACGGTCCCCAGGTAGATGCCGACAAGAAGACTGACGGGGTGAAACCCATCTGAACTCGTACTGAGTCTGACTGTGGCAATCTCCGTACAGTCCGGTCTGTTCGTCTGATACATCGCATGGCGGGCCTAGGGGGCGGTAAAACGTCAGTCCCCTAATAGCGGTACAAGTCGTGTCGGAGTGAAGCCCAATACACCCTGAGATAACACTGGAAGCCTACCAGTATATCTCGCTTGCCCTGGCCAGGGACTACTCGTGTAATAGCTCTCCTAGACACAGTGCGATGTCAACCCCCAATACCGGGAGAGACGAATCCTGTCTAACCGTCACTGCCTCCAAGTGCTTCGGGACTGCACCCAACTACTACCTGTTTGCACGACTCCTTTGAGCCGTGGTAGGGTAGTAATCAAAGTACAGTGGGAACACACTCGAGGCAAAGTGACAGTGTCAAGTCAGTGGACTAAGCTGTACTCATGTCAGCTGGGAACTGATAACTGACGAGAGGCATAATACCAACCGGTCAGTTCCCGACGAGTCCTGTCCAGTGTACTCGTAACCCAACGAGCACCCGCATACTATCTCCAGTACGACGTACTGACGGCTGTGGGACAGACCGTCTCCCACACTGGGATGAGAAGCGCATGCGCTAGTCTACTCCGGAGTATCGATGCCCTGTCTCGATAGTCCTGCGACTAGGGACCTGCATAAGGATGTGCTTATAGATTACCCAGCCCCACTAGTGCGACTGCCATCACAACGCTGGTAATCAAGCAAAGATCCTAAGGGCTCCACTAATGCGTATAGGTGATATAATAAAAATAAACACATGTACACATTGAAGTAGAAACAAACCAAGTAGCATACTACTATTTTGAGCAAGATTGTATTATACAAGGTGAATATCCCAAGCTTCCATTAAGTAATATACAAACTAGTATGATACAGTAATGGCCTCTAGGGCATATACACTAACAATCTCCCACTTGCACTAAGGCCATGTACTGGCGTATCGAAGACCTATCATCTCGATCAGCCGCTCGAACTGAGTCTGGGGCAAGGCCTTGGTGAATGGATCTGCAGTGTTATCTTCTGAAGCAACCCTCCGAACCTCGATCTCCTGGCGATCCACGATCTCCCTGATCAGGTGATACCGCCTCAAGATGTGTCTGGATCTCTGATGGGACCTGGGTTCCTTCGCTAAAGCTATAGCCCCGTTGTTGTCGCAATACAGAGGTATTGGATCAAAAATGGATGGAACCACCTGAAGTTCTTTTAAGAACTTCCTTATCCAGACAGCTTCTTTTGCGGCATCAGATGCAGCGATGTATTCCGCTTCCATCGTCGAGTCTGCAACGGTTTCCTGTTTGGAACTCTTCCAACACACCGCCCCTCCATTGAGGGTAAAGACAAAACCCGACATGGACTTGGAATCATCCTTGTCACTCTGGAAGCTGGAGTCAGCAAAGGCCTCGATCTGGAGGTCTTTTCCGCCATACACCAAGAACATCTCCTTAGTCCTTCTCAGGTACTTAAGAATGTACTTTACCGCTATCCAGTGTTTCTCCTCAGGGTTTGACTGATACCGGCTTACCACACTCAGTGCATAAGCTACATCCGGTCTGGTACACAACATCGCATACATTATAGAGCCTACCGCAGAAGCGTAGGGTATAATAGACATGCGATCCCTCTCCAAATCAGTCTTGGGAGACATCTCTTTAGAGACGGTGATCCCGTGACAAGTCGGTAGGTTACCGCGCTTTGAATCTTCCATACTGAATCTTTTCAGTATGATGTCGATGTACCTGGACTGTGAAAGTCCTAATATCCTCTTGGATCTATCACGATGGATCCGGATCCCCAGGATATATGAGGCATCACCCAGGTCTTTCATGGAGAACCTGTGTGACAAGAACCCCTTGACAGATTGTAGCATAGGAATGTCATTTCCTATTAAGAGAATGTCATCCACGTATAGAACGAGGAATACTACAGTTCTCGCTACAAATCTACTATAGATGCATGGTTCATCTGGATTTTTGATAAAGCCAAATTCCTTGACCGTCTCATCAAAACAGATGTTCCAACTCCGCGATGCCTGCTTTAGTCCATAGATGGACTTAAGCAACTTGCACACCTTTCCGCTGCTCCCACTCTGAATGAAACCTTCTGGTTGGTCCATATAGACACACTCTTCTAAATTTCCATTTAGAAAAGCGGTCTTTACGTCCATCTGCCAGATTTCATAATCGTGGAAGGCAGCAATGGCAAGAAGGATCCGAATGGATTTCAGCATAGCCACTGGAGAAAAGGTTTCGTCATAGTCCAAACCAGGTCTTTGATGAAAACCCTTTGCAACAAGTCTAGCTTTATAGGTCTCAACCTGTCTATCTACACCAATCTTCCTTTTGAAGATCCACTTGCATCCTACGGATTTTACCCCGTCTGGAGCAATGTCCAATGTCCATACTTTGTTGGTGTACATGGACTCCATTTCGGTCCGCATTGCATCCAGCCATTTTACCGAGTCAACGCTCTGAACAGCCTGCTGGAAGCTAGTAGGCTCATCATAATCTATGATGCAATCCTCTCTATCCCCGTCTATGAGAAAACCGTAGTATCTCTCGGGCAGATGAGACTGCCTACTACTCCTGCGGAGCGGCGTAGGAATGTCTTGTTCTTTTGAATCCTCTGGTTCCACTAAGCTTTCAGTAATAGTTCGTGGTTCTGAAATTTCTTCCAGTTCTATTGTGCTCCCACTTATCAGGTTTTCCAAAAACTCAGTTTCCAAGAAGTAGGCATGACGAGAAACAAAAACCTTTTGTTCCTCTTCGCAGTAGAAGAAATATCCCTTGGAGTTCTTTGGATATCCCACGAACTTGCACTGTACTGAGCGTGCCTCGAGCTTGTCCGCATGCTGCTTTTTAACAAAAGCTGGACTTCCCCATGTCTTAATGTGATTAAGATAGGGTCTCTTCCCACACCACATCTCATATGGTGTAGTAGGCACAGTCTTAGTGGGAACTCGGTTCAAAAGGTATGCGGCTGATTCTAGCGCATACCCCCAGAATGATCGCGGTAACTCAGCGTTACTCATCATGGACCGTGCCATATCCAATAGGGTTCGGTTCCGTCTCTCCGATACACCGTTATGTTGCGGAGTGTATGGAGGAGTAAGCTGAGAGAGAATTCCGTTCTCTTTTAAACAGTCCAGGAACTCGGCACTCAAGTATTCACCACCTCGATCCGATCTTAGGATCTTGATACTTTTGCCGGTTTATTTTTCTACTTCATTCTTATATTCCTGGAATTTTCCAAAGGCTTCGGACTTATGTTTCATTAAGAAGACATAACTGTACCTTGAAAAGTCATCCGTAAAAGTAATGAAGTAAGAATAACCGCTTCGCGCTTGTGTAGACATTGGACCGCACACGTCGCTGTGTACGAGTCCCAAGAGCTCGCTCGCCCTTACTCCGTGTCCAGTAAACGGAGTCTTTGTCATCTTTCCTTTGAGACAGGATTGACAAGTGGCATACGATTGATATTCGAACGCATTCAGATATCCTTCTGTATGTAACTTCGTCAACCTTCTCTCATTGATGTGACCCAGTCTACAATGCCACAAGAAAGTCTGATTTATTTCTGGAGACTTTCTTTTGTGTATATTCTGGACATTGAAAATCTGTGGTTGGTTTAATACGTATATACCATTACTCAATGTACCTGACCCAATCAGAACTTGATTAAGGTGAATGTTTACAACATTGCTTACAAACGCAAATTCATAACCTTCTTTAGAAACCAAAGATACAGAAATGATATTACAAGTTGCGTTGGGTACAAAAAAGCAATTACGCAAAACCAAAACATGTCCATCTGACATTCCCAGGTGATAGTCCCCCACGGCCTTAGCATCCATGCTAGCTCCGTTTGCAACTTTGAGGGTCATGTCACCTGCCTTTAAAACCCTACGGTTTCTCAACGCCTGCAAAGAATTACAGATATGAGATCCTGATCCGGTATCCAATACCCAGTAAGTAGAGTTTATTGAAAGACAGTTTTCAATAACATACACACCTGAAGCTGAAGCCGCAACCTGCTTCAATTCCTGTGTCCTGGCTTTCCAAGCCCTGCAATCATTCTTCCAGTGTCCCTTCTTATGACAATAGAAGCATTCTTCCTTATCCACAAGCTTTCCCACTTTCTTTGTTGCTTTTGCCTTTCCCTTCGTATCCATTTTACTAACACCGCCCCTTGGTTTGGCAGGGGCTTTCTTCTTCTTTCCCTTGGCTTTCGCCTTGGACCTAGAAGAGGAAGATCCTCCTACAAACAAAGTGGATGTTTCCCTACCTTTCTGTAGGGTGCCCTCTGCACTCCTCAGCATGTTGAGGAGTTCTGAAAGTTCAACTTCCTTTTCTTGTAAGTTGAAGTTCAGGATAAACTGGGCGTAAGTGGAAGGAAGGGACTGGAGAATCAAGTCCGTATAGAGCTCATTCTCCAACGTGGTCCCAAGGTCCGTGAGCTCTTCTATGTAGCCAATCATCTTAAGCACGTGTTCCGCTACCGATGATCCGACGGCCAACCTTGCCGAAAATAACTTCTTCGACACTTCGTATCTTGCGATACGAGACTGCTCTCCATACAGTTCTTTTGTATGGAGAAATATGGATTCGAGGTCCATATTCTCGTGCCTCCTCTGATGTTCGTTGTCCATAGAGGAAAGCACGAGGCACTTGGCCTTCGCGCAATCTAGTTCCCAAGTCTTACGGATTTCCTTATCCGCGACGCTGGTTTTGGGACCTGGGACAGGGGGAGCTTTGGTGGTAAGAAGATACCCCAGCTTGTCGTAAGTGATTGCCATCTTGACATTCCTGAGCCAATCTTTGTAGTTTGGCCCTGTTAGTATGTTTTTATCTAGGAGTAACTTAAGTCCAGTCATGTCGATTGGTCGCTGCAATTAGGAGAGAGAAGAAACACTCAGCATGATGCTCTTGCAAGTTTAGAATGGTTTTTAGTTTGTCTAAACAGGATGGCTCCCACTGTTTCTCGAATCCCTCCTCAAACCAAAAAGGAAGAATTAGTCAGGATCAATCTCACCGTACAATACTTGCTTAACCGTTCAGCCAGGCCAGTGTCGGTACTTCGAGGGAGGTTTTCCAACGCTTTCGCGAAGTTCCTTAATTAAATAACCTCTCTTCCCTGGGGGCGTAGCCCCGCTAACACCTTTCTAGACACCTACTAGGTTTATAGCATTGATCGTTTAGTGAGAAATTTCCCGAGGAGTAGCATATACTCACAGTAGGATCGGGATCCAAATATCATCGCGTGACAAAACTGAAGGAATCCTACAGAATCATCACACTCCAAATGGTATGCAACACTAGCAAGTTTCAGTTCTTTTGAAACTCCCGATGTGGATTTTTGCCCCATGCTCTTATGACCTTGACTTTGGCCAACAAATCATAAGTCACATGTCAAGTTCTACCCGTCGTTCTCCAAGTTAATTTGAATCCACCCGCACCTACCCTTGACTTTGGCCAACAAGGTAGTACGACTGTTCCAAACTAACGCATCTATCTATGCTGCACATGAATACCCAATAGCTACCAATCACTATGCCTTGACTTTGGCCAACAAACATAGCTTGAATACTATTGACCATCCATGATAAACGACGGAGGGCTACGAATGGTTTTGGCTAAACCGTGAATGTAGTGAACTTGATATAATCGATGGAACGAGATAGCTTTTAAAAGGAGTGGCTCAAGCTCCGCATTTAAAAGTTAGTTTTGAAAAGAATCGAGTGGTTTTTCGAAAGTGTTCCAACGACTTTTACTTGGTTTATTTTTCTTGCATTAGTTCTTTTAATGCGTGATATTCTTGCATTAGTTCTTTTAATGCGTCCCATCATTTAATCCTACCATTGCAGAAAACAACCAAAATATGACGTACGCTTATGCCATTCGCATTCGCCACGGGGCCCCGTCATTACCCGTTAGGTTACTTAACTAATGACAGAGCGGGGGCTGGGCTAGCGCGGCTGTAAAACATAAGCAAAGCCTAAATAATATCATATATAGATATATTGCAATGATAGCCATTTCAGATCACAGATGAACACATTGGATATACTAGGAACCCGCAATTCGTACGAGCCTGTAACGAAAAGCAGATTACACGGTCGCGGTGAATAGCCAATACCCCACCCAAGACCCCTACGGGTGCGGCAAACTACCCGCCAAGTACCCGAAGCGAAGCAACCTCCCTCATCTCCGTGAGTAGGCCACTCGGCACTTCGGCATACCCGGTAGTTTGTGCACCCCCTCCATGGGTCTATCTTAGGAGCAAAAATAGTAAAAAGAAATTATACAATGACGGCTACAACCCCGACCCGGTTGTGCGGCCATACAAATAATTATTACATCAATTTACAAATTTACATGAATTGAAAGAAAAAAAAACTCTCGTCTCACAACCCCCCGGCTATTCACCCGCAACAATCCAATGAATTCATATACACATTCCAATAACATTACAGATCACAGATTTGTATAACCCCCACTAATTGACATTTAGCGATTAGTAGACGTTCAATACAAATATCACATCACAGAAAAACCCGTCAGCTTAAGTATTTTAGAAGTTCGATCAAAAATACGGATTTTCAGGCCCCAAACACAAAATTTTCATTCTGGAATATCTGGGCAGAAAATACATATTCCAAAAATCCCAAAACAACCCCAGAATAACACTGCACAAAATTTGGACCTCGGCCGAGTCAACTTGGCCGCGGAACCGAGGCGGGAGCGTGCTCCCGCCGCGTTTCCGCTGCGCTTTGACCGGTTCGTGGGACCGAATTTCGTGGGTGTTTAATAAAAACCCTGAGCCGATTTTTAAGATGAAATTTATCAATTTTACAGAACTTTAAAAATCGACAGCAACTTTGAATTTTCGGGTTTATTTCGGGACTTTTTCTCCGATCGAATTTCTACCTACTATGCTAACATGTTAGATAGAGTTTAACTAGGCTCTGATACCACTGTAAGTCCATGCTACCTCTCCCGGTACTTTCGGGCATGCGGAATTTGGTGAAAAACAATTTTCTAGAGGCGGTAACATGGACTCAAAACCGGATCTTGGTTAAACATCTAACTAACAACCTAACTAGGAGTTGTTAATTACTCGGTTAGGGGGTTATACCTTTCTTTCTTGAACTCCTTCGTCTTCAAGCCTCGATGGTTGTCCGGATCGGCTTCACCCCGTCGTCTCCTTGCGCCGAAGATCGATCCACCTGAAAGCTTCTACCTTTGGCTTCTTCTTCGGTCTTTGAAGAAACTAGTTCACTTGGTTTGCTAAACCTTGTGAACTAGAGTGAGTAGAGAAGAGTGTGTTGGGATTTTCTCTATGGTTCTTGGTTCTCAACACATGAGACAAGTGAACCATAGACTAAAGAGAGGGAGAGCAAGAGGAAGGAGATGAGAGCTCAAGAACAAGAGAGAGAATGAAAATGATAGAATGAGAAAGACTTTTCTCTCTTGGCTCTCATAATCCAAAGCCATCATCACAAAAATAGTAATCAAGTATTGTGTAAATGGTTTAAGTCAAAATGGCTATATCATTTCATGCACACATATTGCACAAGAGAACAAGAAAGTGAAAAGTCTTTGCCATGAAATGATAGCCATTGTCATCGTGATGGTCAACTAGTCCAACCTAGTCAACCGGTCAACAAAGTCAACAAGTCAACAAAGTCAACCCCTCAACAACCATGTCACCACAATACTTAATTAATATTATTGTTAATCATATATCATATTCTCATTAGGATTGAGCAAAAAGTCAATAGTCAACAGTCAACGGTCAACAACCCTAACGAGAATCCTCTGCCTCTGTCTCTCCGTCAACTGTGCATACACACCCGCATCCGCGTTCCGAGGAACACGAATACAAACTGGATAAAACTAATCCCAATACGTACACTAGGATCTGGCTTAAACCAAAGCCCGCTAGTGTAAACTGTCCGGACACTAAACGTGCACAAGTGCACGGATGTGACTGAACCCTGTCGCAAAACCATGCGACCTGTCGCAAAACCATGCGACCTCTACTCTTTTGCCTAAAGGCGAATAGCTTTCTGTGTGGGACTCTAAAGACTCGACACTACGCTGGCAGTGGGTTTAACCACAGACCGCAAGCAGCACTAGCTGTGCGTAACAGTCCCCAGGTAGATGCCGACAAGAAGACTGACGAGGTGAAACCCATCTGAACTCCTACTGAGTCTGACTGTGACAATCTCCGTACAGTCCGGTCTGTTCATCTGATACATCGCATGGCGGGTCTTGGGGGGCGGTAAAACGTCAATCCCCTAATAGCGGTACAAGTCGTGTCGGAGTGAAGCCCAATACACCCTGAGATAACACTGGAAGCCTACCAGTATATCTCGCTTGCCCTGGCCAGGGACTACTCGTGTAATGGCTCTCCTAGACACAGCGCGATGTCAACCCCCAATACCGGGAGAGACGAATCCTGTCTAACCGTCACTGCCTCCAAGTGCTTCGGGACTGCACCCAACTACTACCTGTTTGCACGACTCCTTTGAGCCGGGGTAGGGTAGTAATCAAAGTACAGTGGGAACACACTCGAGGCGAAGTGACAGTGTCAAGTCAACGGACTATGCTATACTCATGTCACCTGGGAACTGATAACTGACGATAGGTATAATACCAACCGGTCAGTTCCCGACGAGTCCTGTCCAGTGTACTCGTAACCCAACGAGCACCCGCATACTATCTCCAGTACGACGTACTGACGGCTGTGGGACAGACCGTCTCCCACACTGGGATGAGAAGCGTATGCGCTAGTCTACTCCGGAGTATCGATGCCCTGTCTCGATAGTCCTACGACTAGGGACCTGCATAAGGATGTGCTTATAGATTATCCAGCCCCACTAGTGCGACTGCCATCACAACGCTGGTAATCAAGCAAAGATCCTAAGGGCTCCACTAATGCGTATAGGTGGTATAATAAAAATAAACACATGTACACATTGAAGTAGAAACAAACCAAGTAGCATACTACTATTTTGAGCAAGATTGTATTATACAAGGTGAATATCCCAAGCTTCCATTAAGTAATATACAAACTAGTATAATACAGTAATGGCCTCTAGGGCATATACACTAACAAATGTTACTTAATGTAAATTAGTATATCACATATACAATTATACACTAAATTATCAAATCGGCACTTTATTTAATAATCCGGCTATATCACATATAACCGAGTAACACTAAATGTACCAACTTATCGAATCGACACTTGATTCGATAACCCGGCTATATCACATATAACCGACCGATACAAAAGTCGCGAGAATAGAATACAGTATTACATACATGCATTATTCTCGGTCCCGCACATATCTCATACGTGCTCCTATTTCGTTTTGTCTAAGCCAGTAAAACCTCTATGTAGGACACTAAAGACTCGTCAATACGCCGGCAGTGGTGATGATCACATCAAGCACCCACAAGCCGTCAGCATTACTAACTGGACGTAAAGGCTACCCGGGTATTGAGCGATCAGAAGATCAGCAAGCAAGCCCGCTCCAACTCCTGCAAAAATCCTGACTGTAACACTTGCCGTACAGTCCGGTCTCCTCGTCTGATATGTCGCATATCAAGTCTAGTGGTGGTAAACGTCAGACCCCAATAACCGATATGTCATGCCGATGTGAGGCCCATAACAGGTCGAGAAACTACTGGTAATACTTACCGGTAAATATCTAAATCAGCCTGGCCAGGGACTTCCCTGTTATGGCTAATCGAGCACAGCGCAACATCAACTCTCAATACCGGGAGAGACGAAACCCTTCCTATCGCTCATTGCCTCCATATGACTCGGGACTGTACCCAAAAACCACCGTTTTGCACGCCGTCTTGGACGTGGTAAGGTGGAAGTCAAAGCACAGTGGGAATTACATAACACTCTATGACGATCTCGGGTCTACAGACTAACCTGTACAAGTGTCACTAGAGAACTAACATCTGACATAAGGTATAATACCATCTGGGAGTTCTCGGCGAGTCCGTCCAGTGTACCCAGTCTCCACTGAGCACCCGTATAGCATCTCTGATGTCAAACACCAATGGATATGGGATCATCCATCGCCCATCTCATAGGTCAAGAAGCATACATGCTAGTATACTCTGGTATATCGATTCCCCATCTCGATACACCTATGACTAAGGACATTAAAGGATGAACTTATGGACTACCATAGCCCCACTAGTATGATCTGCATCATAGTCCTGGTAGTCAAGTACACATCCTAAAGGCTTTACCAACATGTAACCGTAAGATAGTATCAAGAGACAAGTATACATGTTAAGATAAAGAGCAACCAGATAGCATACTATCATGTCGAGCAAGAAATTCCTCTCTATATATGTCCAAGCATCCAATATAATATACATCATATGTACAATACTGGCCTCTAGGGCATACATACAACTAACAATCTCCCACTTGCACTAGGGCCATGTAAGTCGATGTAGTACACCCCAGTACTTGTGGGGAGGCGGAATTTTCAAAAACGATCAAGTTTAAAGAACGAACATCGACTAACCGCTTGAATCGAAGCTAAACTATAAATAACCGTACACAAAGAGTTTCTTAACTATTGTGTTTAGGGATTATACCTAATGAAACCGGTCCTTCGTCTTTGTGTCCTCCTTTGTTCTCCTCGACCTTCTCTAGGTAGTAGACGATCCACCCGAGAGCAAAACACCAAGCTACACCTCTAACTTGAGGTAACTAATCTACTTTGATTGCTAATCAAAGAAGAAAGGATGATATAGAGTGAAGGTAATGGATGTTTAAGTCTAACTAAACCTTTGATCTCAACACATGAGGATTAAGGATTAGTCTCTTGAAGATGAGAGCTTGAGGAGAGAGAATGTGAGATGAGATAATGAGATGAGAGAGAGTGTATCATAATATATTATGAAGCATTCTTATTTTAGAATAATGAATAAAAGAAATGAATAAGCATGCTTCATAAATGAAAAGAGGTGATTCATTAACATGAGTCATTAAGCATTTATGGTGCATTAATGACCATGATGAATCACCCTCATGACTCACTAATCTTATCCAAAGCTTATGTCACCTTAACCTCCTTAGTCACATCTTCTAGAAGCTTCTCGTACAATTACGAGAACGCCCCTCCAATCCGCAAAAATACGGAAAAACTTTAGACTGTAAAAATCCAATAACCGGATACCAGTAACTGGCTTAAACCAAAGCCGACTGGTAAAAACTGTCCGAAAGTCGTACGTGCGTAAACGCACGTATGCGTCCGAACCCTTTGTCGCAAAACCATGCGACCTCTATATCGTTTCGCCTGGAGTAGGAAACTCTCTGTGTAGGACTCTAGAGACTCGACTACTACGCTGGCAGTGGGTTTAACCACAGACCGCAAGCGGCACTAGCTGTACGTAACGGTCCCCAGGTAGTTGTCGATAAGAAGGCCGATGAGGAAACCCATCCGAACTCCTACTGAGTCTGATGTGACAATCTCCATACAGTCCGGTCCGTTCGTCCAAGACTATCGCATATCGGGCCTAGGGGGGCGGCAAGCGTCAGTCCCCTAATAGCGGTATAAGTCGTGTCGGAGTGAAGCCCATTACACCCTGAGAAACTACTGGAACCTACCAGTAAATCTCGCTTGCCCTGGCCAGGGACTTTGCGTAATGGCTCTCTGACACAGCACGATATCTACTCCCAATACCGGGAGGGACGAATCCTGTCTAACCGCCACTGCCTCCAAGTGCTCGGGACTGCACCCAACTGCTACCTGTTTGCACGACTCCTTTGAGCCGTGGTAGGGTAGCAATCTAAGAACAGTGGGACACACTCGAGGCGAAGTAGCAGTGTCAAGTCTGCGGACTACGCTGTACTCATGTCACCTGGGAACTGTTCACTGACGACTGGTATCAAACCAACCAACAGTTCCATGTGAGTCCTGTCCGGTGTACCCGTAACCTAACGAGCACCTGCATACTATCTCCAGTACGACGTACTGACGGCTGTGGGACAGACCATCTCCCCAACTGGGATGAGAAGCGTACACACTAGTCTACTCCGGATATCGATGCTCTGTCTCGATAATCCAACGACCAGGGACCTGAATAAGGATGTGCTTGTAGACTACCCAGCCCCCACTAGTGTGACTGCCATCACAACGCTGGTAGACAAGCAAGATCCTAAGAGCTCTATCAATACGTACACTCACATATTAAGATAGAAAAACCAAGTAGCATACTACCATGTTTAGCAAGACTGTTATATACATGTGAATATCCCAAGCTTCCATTAAGTAATATACAAACTAGTATGATACAGTAATGGCCTTCTAGGGCATAAACACTAACAATCTCCCACTTGCACTAGGGCCATGTACTGGCATATCGTAGACCAATGATCTCGAGTAGCCTCTCGAACTGAATCTGAGGAAGGGCCTTCGTGAATGGATCAGCAATGTTCTCTTCAGAAGCAACTCTCCGAACCTCGATCTCCTGACGATCAATGATCTCCCTGATCAGGTGATACCGCCTCAAGATGTGTCTGGACTTCTGATGGGACCTTGGTTCCTTCGCTAAAGCTATAGCTCCGTTGTTGTCGCAATACAAAGGTATTGGATCAACTATGGTAGGAACCACCTGAAGTTCTGTTAGGAACTTCTTCATCCAAACTACTTCTTTTGCGGCATCGCAAGCAGCTATATACTCCGCTTCCATCGTCGAGTCAGCAACGGTGTCCTGCTTGGAGCTCCTCCAGCACACCGCCCCTCCATTGAGGGTAAAGATATAACCCGACATGGACTTGGAATCGTCCTTATCACTCTGGAAGCCGGAATCAGCAAAGGCCTCCAACCTGAGGTCTTTAGCGCCGTAAACCAAGAACATCTCCTTAGTCCTCCTCAGGTACTTGAGAATGTTCTTTACTGCTATCCAGTGTTTCTCCCCTGGGTCAGACTGATACCGGCTTACCACGCTCAGTGCGTAAGCTACATCTGGTCTGGTACACAACATCGCATACATTATAGAGCCTACTTCAGAAGCGTAGGGTATAATAGACATGCGTTCCCTTTCCAAATCAGTCTTGGGAGACATCTCTTTGGAGAGGGTGATTCCGTGACAAGCCGGTAGATTACCGCGCTTAGAATCTTCCATACTGAATCTTTTCAGTACAGTGTCGATATACCTAGACTGCGAAAGTCCCAACATCCTCTTGGATCTATCACGATAGATCCGGATCCCCAGAATGTAAGAGGTATCACCCAGGTCTTTCATGGAGAACCTGTGTGACAAGAATCCTTTGACAGATTGTAGCATAGGAATGTCATTTCCTATCAATAGAATGTCATCCACGTACAAGACGAGGAATACGACACTTCTGGCCACAACTTTACTATATATGCACGGTTCATCTGGATTTTTGATAAAGTCATACTCTTTGACTGTCTCATCAAAACAGATGTTCCAACTCCGCGATGCCTGCTTTAGTCCATAAATAGACTTAAGCAGCTTGCATACTTTCCCGCTGCTCCCACTCTGATTGAAACCCTCTGGCTGATCCATATAGACGCTCTCTTCTAAATTTCCATTCAGAAAAGCCGTCTTTACGTCCATCTGCCAGATTTCATAATCATGGAAGGCAGCAATAGCAAGAAGGACCCGAATGGATTTGAGCATAGCCACTGGAGAAAAAGTTTCGTCATAGTCCAAACCAGGTCTTTGACGAAAACCCTTTGCAACAAGTCTAGCCTTATAGGTTTCCACCTGTCCATCTACACCAATCTTTTTCTTGAAGATCCATTTGCATCCTATGGGTTTTACCCCATCTGGAGCAAAGTCCAAAGTCCATACTTTGTTGGTGTACATGGACTCCATTTCGGTCCGCATTGCATCTAGCCATCGTACCGAGTCGCCGCTCTGGATGGCCTGCCGGAAGTCAGTAGGTTCATCATCATCTATGATGCAATCCTCTCTATCCCCATCTATGAGAAAACCGTAGTATCTCTCAGGCGGATGAGACGGCCTACTACTCCTGCGGAGGGGTGCGGGAATGTCTTGTTCTTCTTGAACTCCTGGTTCTACCAAACTTTCAGTAGCAGTTTGTGGTTCTGGAATTTCTTCCAGTTCTATTTCGCTCCCACTTATTTCCTTTTCTAAAAACTGATTTTCCAGAAAATGGGCATTACGAGAAACAAAAACCTTTTGTTCCTCTGCGTAATAGAAATAATATCCCTTGGAGTTCTTTGGATATCCCACAAACATACATTTTACTGATCGTGCCTCGAGCTTGTCCACATGCTGCTTTTTAACAAAAGCTGGACATCCCCAAATCTTCATATGCTGAAGATGGGGTTTCTTCCCAGTCCACATCTGATATGGAGTGGTAGGCACAGTCTTGGTAGGAGCCCTGTTCAGAAGATATGCCGCTGATTCTAGCGCATAACCCCAGAAAGATCGCGGTAACTCAGCATTACTCATCATGGATCGTACCATATCCAATAGGGTTCGATTCCGTCTCTCCGATACACCGTTATGCTGTGGAGTGTATGGAGGAGTAAGCTGAGAGAGAATTCCTTTCTCTTTTAGGTAACCTAGGAACTCGGCACTTAAGTATTCTCCACCTCGATCAGATCTTAGTGTCTTAATACTTTTGCCGGTTTGGTTTTCTACTTCATTCTTATACTCTTGGAATTTCTCAAAAGCCTCGGATTTATGTTTCATCAGATAAATGAATCCGTATCTTGAGTAATCATCTGTGAAAGTAATGAAATAGGAAAAACCACCTCTCGCATGTGTAGACATTGGACCGCATACATCGCTGTGTATGAGTCCTAAGAGCTCGCTCGCTCTTACTCCTTGTCCAGTAAATGGAGTCTTTGTCATCTTTCCTTTGAGACAGGATTGACAAGTGTCATAAGATTGATATTCGAACGTGTCCAAATATCCTTCTCTATGCAACTTAGTCAACCTTCTCTCATTGATGTGACCCAGTCTACAATGCCATAAGAAAGCTTTATTTAAATCTGGAGACTTTCTTTTTAGTGTGTTCTGGACATTGAAAATTTGGAGTTGGTTTAAAACATATATGCCGTTATTTAATGTACCGGACCCAATCAAACCATGATTAAGGTGGATGTTAACAACATCTCTTACAAACGTGAAATCATAACCTTTATTTGATAACAAGGAAACTGATATGATATTACACGTTAAGCTTGGTACAAAATAACAGTTATGCAAAACCAAAATATGTCCACTCGTCAATCCTAGGTGATAATCCCCGACGGACGCAGCTCCCACGCTAGCTCCGTTAGCAACCTTGAGGATCATATCACCTTCCTTCAGCACTCTACGGTTTCTCAGTGCCTGCAATGAATTGCAAATATGAGATCCTGATCCGGTATCCAATACCCAGGAAGTAGAGTTGATTGACAGACAATTCTCAATTACAAACACACCTGAAGTCGAAGCCACAGCTTGCTTCGGTTCCTGGTTCTTGGCATTCCACGCCTTGCAATCCTTCTTCCAGTGCCCTTTCCTGTGACAATGGAAGCACTCATCCTGGCCAACTATCGGTACTGCTTTCTTTTTCTTTCCCTTCCCTCCCACCTTACTAACACCTCCTCTAGGTTTGGGTGCGGCCTTCTTCTTCCTTCCTTTGGCCCTAGCCTTGGACCCGGAAGAAGATGAACCGCCAACAAACATAGCGGGTGTTTCCCTTGAATTCTTCAAGGTGCCCTCTGCACTCCTTAACATGTTCAGGAGTTCCGGAAGTTCAACTTCTTTTCTTTGAAGGTTGAAGTTCAGGATAAACTGGGCGTAGGTGTGAGGAAGGGACTGGAGAATAAGGTCTGTATAGAGCTCATTATCCAAAGTCGTCCCAAGGTCTGCGAGCTCTTCAATATAGCTGATCATCTGTAGGACATGTTCACCTACCGATGACCCGACAGCCAACCTCGCTCGAAACAAGTTCTTAGAGGTCTCGTATCTTGCTATACGAGATTGCTCTCCATAAAGTTCCTTTGTATGGAGAAATATGCCATCTAGGGACATATCCTCGTGCCTCCTCTGATGTTCATTGTTCATCGAGGCAAGCACGATGCACTTGGCTCTCGCGCAATCTAAATCCCAGTTTTTGCGGATTTCCTTATCCGCATTACTGGATTTGGGACCAGGGACAGCAGGTGCCGTAGCGGTGAGGACGTACCCCAGTTTGTCATAGGTCAAAGCCATTTTGACATTCCGCAGCCAATCTTTATAGTTTGGCCCCGTCAGTATATTCTTTTCTAAAAGTAACTTAAGTCCAGTCATTTTCAGGGTCGCTGCAATTAGGAGAGAGAGAAGAAAACACTTTAGCATGATGCTCTTGCAAGTTTAGAGTGGTTTTTAGTTTATCTAAACTGGATGGCTCCCACTGTTTCTCGAATCCTTCCTCAAACCATAAAAGAAGAATTAGCCAGGACTATTCTCACCGTACAATACTTGCTTAACCGTTCAGCCAGGCCAGTGTCGATACTTCGAGGGAGGTTTTCCAACGCTTTCGCGAAGTTCCTTAATTAAATAACCTCTTTTCTCTGGGGGCGTAACCCCGCTGACACCTTTCTGGACACCTACTAGGTTTATAGCATTGATCGTTAAGTGACGAATATCCTGATAAGTAGCATATACTCACAGTAGGATCGGGATCCAAATATCATCGTATGATAATGTTGAAGGAATCCTACCAACATTCATCAAACTCCAAATGGTATGCATCTCTTTGCAAATTTCAGTTTCTTTAGAAATTCCCGATATAAGTTTTTGCCCCATGCTCTTATGACCTTGGCTTTGGTCAAAATGTCATAAGTCACATGTCAAGTTCTACCCGTCATTATCTTGTCAATTTGAACCCATCCGTATATACCCCTGACTTTGGTCAAATGGTAATACGACTGTCCCAAGCCAACTCATCTATCTTATGCAACAAATGAAAACCCAGCAGCTACCAAACACTATGCCTTGACTTTGGCCAAAATGCATAGCTTGAATACTACTGAATACCCAAATGAAATGACGGAGGGCTACGAATGGTTTTGGCGAAACCGTGAACGTAGTGAACTTGATATAACCGAAGGAACCTGATAGCTTTTAAAAGGAGTGGTTAAAGCTCCACATTTAAAAATATCTGTTTTAAAAATAACCGAGTGGTTTCTTTTAAATTGTTCCAACGATTTAAACTTTGGTTTGTTTTTCTTTGCATTATAGATAATGCGTCCCATCATTAACCTATCATTGCAGAAAACAACGAAAATACAACGTCCTCTTATGCCATCCGCATTCGCCACTGGGTCCCGTCATCACCCGTTAGGTTACTTAACTAACGACAGAGCGGGGGCTGGGCTAGCGCGGGTGTAAAACATAAGTGACGTCTAAATAGCTATCATAAATATAGATA
This sequence comes from Agapanthus africanus, assembly GCA_030015575.1. NCBI lineage: Eukaryota > Viridiplantae > Streptophyta > Magnoliopsida > Asparagales > Amaryllidaceae > Agapanthus > Agapanthus africanus. The sequence continues at coordinate 411,326,588 of CM057348.1, read as the reverse complement.
TTTTACATTCGTCTGACGCAATGATATACATTCCAGAACACAGATAAACAATATTGGATTTGCAAGCAATCTGTATTTCTTTTGAGCCTGCAAGAAAAGACAGATTACACAGTTGTGATGAATAGCCGATACCCCACCCTCGACCCCTACGGGTACGGCAAACTACCCGCCCGGCAGTTTGTGTACCCCACCTTGGGTCAGTCCTAGGAGCAAAAACAGTAAAATGAAATAATACAACGGTGGCTACAACCGCAACCTGGATGTGCCCCGCAAAATAATATTACAACAAATTACATTTACAACAAATGAATTAAACAATAACCCATTGCTAAACCCCGGCTAAACAACACAACAGTCCAATACAGTTTATATGCACAAACGATATAACCATTACAGAAATATGCAACCCCCTGCCAACCGACATACTAGCAGTTAGGAGAGGTTTACGAACACATTAAACAATCACAGATATAATCCAATATGCAAATACTGTACAATTTCGATCGATTAAACAACATCAATATTGCTCCAAAATCTGCTCTGTTAAACTGTAACCTGAGCAAATATTAAATATTCCAGAAAACCCCAAATAATACACAGAAGCAACAGAAGAAAAATCGGCTCCTGACTCGCCAACTCGGCGGCGGAAGCGCGGCGACTCAGTAGGCTGAGGCCGCGGTTCCGCGGCGAGTTAGACGATTCAGGTGACTGTTTTTCTTGGGTGTTCTTCTGGTGTCTTTTCAAGCTCTCTGAACTTACCTGAAAAATTTTTGGACATCATTTAAATTTCGACAGAAACTTGCATTTTTTAGGGTTTTCCGGCTTCGTTTTTCCGTTCGAAATTCGTACAAATTTGCAATCAAGTTATTTATTGTTTAGCGAGGCTCTGATACCACTGTAAGTCGATGTAGTACACCCCAGTACTTGTGGGGAGGCGGAATTTTCAAAAACGATCAAGTTTAAAGAACGAACATCGACTAACCGCTTGAATCGAAGCTAAACTATAAATAACCGTACACAAAGAGTTTCTTAACTATTGTGTTTAGGGATTATACCTAATGAAACCGGTCCTTCGTCTTTGTGTCCTCCTTTGTTCTCCTCGACCTTCTCTAGGTAGTAGACGATCCACCCGAGAGCAAAACACCAAGCTACACCTCTAACTTGAGGTAACTAATCTACTTTGATTGCTAATCAAAGAAGAAAGGATGATATAGAGTGAAGGTAATGGATGTTTAAGTCTAACTAAACCTTTGATCTCAACACATGAGGATTAAGGATTAGTCTCTTGAAGATGAGAGCTTGAGGAGAGAGAATGTGAGATGAGATAATGAGATGAGAGAGAGTGTATCATAATATATTATGAAGCATTCTTATTTTAGAATAATGAATAAAAGAAATGAATAAGCATGCTTCATAAATGAAAAGAGGTGATTCATTAACATGAGTCATTAAGCATTTATGGTGCATTAATGACCATGATGAATCACCCTCATGACTCACTAATCTTATCCAAAGCTTATGTCACCTTAACCTCCTTAGTCACATCTTCTAGAAGCTTCTCGTACAATTACGAGAACGCCCCTCCAATCCGCAAAAATACGGAAAAACTTTAGACTGTAAAAATCCAATAACCGGATACCAGTAACTGGCTTAAACCAAAGCCGACTGGTAAAAACTGTCCGAAAGTCGTACGTGCGTAAACGCACGTATGCGTCCGAACCCTTTGTCGCAAAACCATGCGACCTCTATATCGTTTCGCCTGGAGTAGGAAACTCTCTGTGGGACTCTAGAGACTCGACTACTACGCTGGCAGTGGGTTTAACCACAGATCGCAAGCGGCACTAGCTGTACGTAACGGTCCCCAGGTAGTTGTCGATAAGAAGGCCGATGAGGAAACCCATCCGAACTCCTACTGAGTCTGATGTGACAATCTCCATACAGTCCGGTCCGTTCGTCCAAGACTATCGCATATCGGGCCTAGGGGGGCGGCAAGCGTCAGTCCCCTAATAGCGGTATAAGTCGTGTCGGAGTGAAGCCCATTACACCCTGAGAAACTACTGGAACCTACCAGTAAATCTCGCTTGCCCTGGCCAGGGACTTTGCGTAATGGCTCTCTGACACAGCACGATATCTACTCCCAATACCGGGAGGGACGAATCCTGTCTAACCGCCACTGCCTCCAAGTGCTCGGGACTGCACCCAACTGCTACCTGTTTGCACGACTCCTTTGAGCCGTGGTAGGGTAGCAATCTAAGAACAGTGGGACACACTCGAGGCGAAGTAGCAGTGTCAAGTCTGCGGACTACGCTGTACTCATGTCACCTGGGAACTGTTCACTGACGACTGGTATCAAACCAACCAACAGTTCCCTGTGAGTCCTGTCCGGTGTACCCGTAACCTAACGAGCACCTGCATACTATCTCCAGTACGACGTACTGACGGCTGTGGGACAGACCATCTCCCCAACTGGGATGAGAAGCGTACACACTAGTCTACTCCGGATATCGATGCTCTGTCTCGATAATCCAACGACCAGGGACCTGAATAAGGATGTGCTTGTAGACTACCCAGCCCCCACTAGTGTGACTGCCATCACAACGCTGGTAGACAAGCAAGATCCTAAGAGCTCTATCAATACGTACACTCACATATTAAGATAGAAAAACCAAGTAGCATACTACCATGTTTAGCAAGACTGTTATATACATGTGAATATCCCAAGCTTCCATTAAGTAATATACAAACTAGTATGATACAGTAATGGCCTTCTAGGGCATAAACACTAACAGGCCAGCTGCTGTAGTATCGCATACCGAGCATCCCGAAGAGTCTCTCGAACTGTATCTAGGGAATGGCCTTCGTGAGTGGATCCGCTGTGTTATTCTTCGTGTCAACTCTCCTTACCTTGATATCCCGGCGATCAACTATCTTCCGGATCATATGATACCGCCTCAAAATATGCCTGGATCGCTGATGGGACCTGGGTTCCTTGGCCAAAGTCACCGCTCCATTGTTATCACAATACAAAGGTATTGGATACTCAATGGATGTAACCACTCCAAGTTCAGTTATGAACTTCTTTATCCAGACAGCCACTTTGGAAGCATCGTTGGCAGCGATCTATTCAGCCTCCATCGTCGAGTCTGCAATGGTTTTCTTCTTGGAATTCTTCCAGCAAACCGCCCCTCCATTGAGGGTAAAGACAAATCATGAGTGCGACTTAGAGTCGTCCTTATCACTCTGTATTCTCCAATCGGTAAAGGACTCCACTTGTAGTTCTCCGTTACCATACACCAAGATCATATGTTTTGTCCTTCTCAAGTACTTGAGAATGCTCTTCACAGCTGTCCAGTGACTCTCTCCAGGATCTGCTTGATACCTACTCACCACACTTAGTGAGTGTGCTACATCGGGTCTGGTACATAGCATCGCGTACATGATAGAGCCTACTGCCGAAGCATAGGGTATCCCTTACATGCGAGCTCTCTCCAAATCAGTCTTGGGAGACATATCTTTTGAGAGAGTGAGCCAAGAGATCGTGGGTAAAAACTACTCTTCGATTCTTCCACACTAAACCGCTTTAATATGGTGTCAATGTACCTGGATTGGGACAATCCCAGTATCCATTTAGATCTATCTCTATAGATCTCAATCCCCAAGATGTAGGAGGCATCCTCTAGATCTTTCATTGAGAATCTTTGTGATAAGAAGAGCTTGACCGATAGGAGCATAGGAATGTCATTTCCTATCAAGAGTATATCATCCACGTACAATACGAGGAAGACAGCCTTACTCTCTGCTACCTTCTTGTATATACAAGGTTCATCTACGTTTTTGACGAAATAAAACTCTTTGATAACGACGTCAAAGAAGATGTTCCAACTCGGCGATGCTTGCTTTAACCCGTAAATGGATTTAATCAGCTTGCAAACCTTTCCGCTGCTCCCACTTTCTACGAAGCCCACTGGCTGAGTCATGTACACGCACTCTTCCAAATCACCATTTAGAAAGGCGGTCTTAACATCCATTTTCCAGATTTCATAGTCATGATATGCAGCAATGGCAAGCATGATCCGGATGGATTTAAGCATAGCCACTGGAGAAAAGGTTTCATCATAATCGATACCTGGTCGTTGATGAAAACCCTTTGCAACAAGTCTAGCTTTGAAAGGCTCCACTTTCCCATCTACACCAAGTTTTTTCTTGAAGATCCACTTGCTCCCAATGGGTTTTACCCCTTCAGGAGCAACTTCCAAAGTCCATACTATGTTGGTGTACATGGATTCCATCTCGGACCGCATTGCATCCAGCTACTTTATTGAGTCCCCACTCGTGATGGCCTGCTCGAAGCTAGTTGGGTCATCATCCTCCATGATGCAATCCTCGCTTCCACCATCAACGAGAAAATCGTAGTATCTCTTAGGTGGATGAGCAACCCTACTAGATCGGCGGAGAGGCTGAGGTTCGTTGGGAACTACCGAATCCTCTGGTTCCACTAAATCTTCAGTCACAGTTTGTGTATCTGGAACCTCTTCCAGTTCTACCACTTTGCCACTAATTTCTTTTACAAGAAATTCCTTTTCTAAAAAGGTGGCATGTTGAGCAACAAACACCTTTTGTTCCTCACTGTGGTAGAAAAATATCCATATGAGTTCTTTGGATATCCCACAAACTTGCAAAGAACTGACCGTGCCTCGAGTTTATCCGGATTTTGTCTTCTGACATAGGCCAGACAACCCCATATCTTAACTCGTTTAAAATATGGTCTTTTCCCACTCCATATCTCATATGGTGTGGTAGGCACTGATTTAGATGGAACTTGATTCAATATGTATGCAGCTGTCATAAGCGCATAGCCCCAGAAGGAAATAGGTAACTCAGCTTTGCTCATCATAGAGCGCACCATATCTAATAGGGTGTGGTTCCTCCGTTCCGATACACCGTTGTGTTGTGGTGTATATGGAGGAGTTAGCTAAGAGAGTATCCCATTCTATTTTAGGAAGTCCAGGAATTCATTGCTCAAGCATTCACTTCCTCGTTCTGATCGAAGGATTTTAATACTTTTCCCGGTTTGGTTCTCGACTTGTTGTTTATATTCTCTAAATTTCTCAAAAGCTTCAGACTTGTGTTTTATCAAGAACACATGTCCGTATCTTGAGAGATCGTCAGTGAATGTAATGAAGTACGAAGAACCATCCCTGACATGTGTAGACATGGGACCGCATACATTATTATGTACCAGTCCCAAGAGTTCCGTAACTCTTTCTCCGTGTCCCGTAAACGGAGTTTTGGTTATCTTGACTTTGAGACATGACTGGTAAGTGTCATAAGATGAGAATTCGAACGGATTCAAATATCCATCCTTATGCAACTTAGCTAGCCGTGTCGCATTGATATGACCAAGTCTACAATGCCATAAGAAGGATTCGTTCATTTCTGAACTCTTCCTCTTGTGTGTGTTTGTTATGCTCAGAACTGTTGATTGATTTAGAACATAAATGTCATTGCACAACGTGCCTGATCCAACCAACTTTTGGTTCAGGAAGATGTTCATAACATTATCCTGTAATACAAAATTATATCCCTCTTTACTTAATAAAGAAAACGATATAATGTTGCATATCAGGTTCGGCATTTAATAGCATTCATTCAGAATCAATGTATTACCAGTTGGTAATACAAGGTGATATTCCCCGACGGATTTAGCTACAAAAATTGCACAATTTTCCAACCCTTATGTCTTTATCACCTTCTCCAAGTTCTCTACCTTTTCTAAGCCCATGTAACAGATTACATATATGGGATCCTGACCCGGTATCTAATACCCAGGACTTAGAGCAAATGGAGAAATGGTTCTCTGTAACGAACACACCCGAAGAAAATGCATCAATATGTTCTTTCTTCATTCGGATGGCATGGGAATCCTGGTATTCCCCTATATCCTGTTCAGTCTCATAACTTTTACAAGAAAGAACGGAACCAACGTTCCCCAGCACAGTATAACATGCTGGTTCGGTCAATACATCCATATTATTATCTTCATTAAGGCATGCTATGGTCGCTACCTGGAGAGAGAGAAGAAAACACTTTAGCGTATGCTCTTGCAAGATCAGATTGGTTATTATTTTATCTAATCAGGATGGCTCCTACTGTTTTTATCAAATCTTCTTTCAAGCCCTAAAAGGAAAGACTAGCCAGGATTAATAACACCCTACAATTTCGTCAATCTTTCAGCCAGGCCAGTGTCGGTACTTTGAGGGAGGTTCCCCGTGCTTTCGCACGGACCTAATTAAAATAAATCTCGTTTTCCCAGAGGCATAACCCCGTTGATACTTGTCTAGACACCTATTTGATCGGCTAATTGTCATGTGTAAAACTCTCTCAGGAGTAAAAATTACTCGCAGTGGGTATCGGGATCCAACTATCTCATAAAAGGTATGCAATCTCATTGCAAATTTTTGTAAGTCCATGTTGCCGACCCCAGTTCTTGCGGGGAGGCAGAAACGGTATAAAAATCAAATTTTTAGCGCACTAGGCAACATGGACTAACAAAAGTCGGGATCTTTTCTAAACAAAACTAGCTACCAAGCTAAAGAGAGTTAGCTACTCGGAAAAGGTGTTATACCTCACTTGAACTCCTTCTTCTTGAAACCTTTATAGAGGTTGGATGGTGCTTTCTTCGTCGCCTTCTTTCGTCAAAGATGGATCCACCTGAGGGTTCAACCTTGGGCTCCTTTCTCGAACTTTGAGAGAACTAAGATCTTTGGCTTGCTAGACCTTCAACCCTAGAGTGAGTAGAGAGTGGTTTAGGGTATTTTTATCTCAAGGAGAGGTTTCTCAACACATGATAATGAATCTCCTTGAACTAGAGGAGGAGGAAGAAGAAGAGAGGAGAGAGAGTGAATATGATAGAATGAAATGGTTTTTTACAACCATAACAAAATATAAGTGATTTATCAAAAATAATATTAATCAAAAATGAAAAGGTGATGGTTAGTTTGAATAGACCATTATCATATCACCATAAATGATTTTGCAAAAATCAAAGAGCATCTAAAAAGCTAATGATGATGGTCAAAGTTTCAAACCTAGTCAACTAGTCAACCTTGGTCAACAAGTCAACAAGCCCAACCGTGACACAATTTCATTTAATTAATATTATTAATTGATAAATCACAAGATCATTAGGGTTTGGAAAAAGACGACTGTCAACTGTGCATACACACCCGTTCCAAAACCCCAATGAAAAAACTCTTCTTCCGCCTCAATCAACTGTGCATACACACCCGCGTTCATGTTCCGAGGAATACGAACACAAAGAGATAAAACCAATCCCAAATCATATACTAGGATCCGACTTAAACCAAAGCCCGCTAGTATAAGCTGTCCGGACAACAAACGTGCACAAGTGCGCGGATGTGAACGAACCCTGTCGCAAAACCATGCGACCTCTACTCATTTTGCCCAAAGGCGAATAGCCCTCTGTGTGGGACTCTAAAGACTCGATACTACGCTGGCAGTGGGTTTAACCACAGACCGCAAGCGGCACTAGCTGTACGTAACGGTCCCCAGGTAGATGCCGATAAGAAGACTGACGAGGTGAACCCCATCTGAACTCCTACTGAGCCTGAATATGACAGTCTCCGTACAGTCCGGTCTGTTCGTTTGATACATCGCATGGCGGGCCTAGGGGGCGGTAAACGTCAGTCCCCTAATAGCGGTACAAGTCGTGTCGGAGTGAAGCCCAGAACACCCTAAGATAACACTGGAAACCTACCAGTATATTTCGCTTGCCCTGGCCAGGGACTACTCGTGTAATGGCTCTCCTAGACACAGCGCGATGTCAACCCCCAATACCGGGAGAGACGAATCCTGTCTAACCGTCACTGCCTCTAAGTGCTTCGGGACTGCACCCAACTACTACCTGTTTGCACGACTATTTTGAGCCGTGGTAGGGTAGTAGTCAAAGTTCAGTGGGAACACACTTGAGGCGGAGTGACAGTGTCAAGTCAGCGGACTAAGCTGTACTCATGTCACCTGGGAACTGATAACTGACGATAGGTATAATACCAACCAACAGTTCCCGACGAGTCCTGTCCAGTGTACTCGTAGCCTAACGAGCACCCGTATACTATCTCAAGTACGACGTTCTGACGGCTGCGGGACAGACCGCCTCCCGCACTGAGATGAGAAGCGCATACGCTAGTCTACTCCGGAGTATCGATGCCCTGTCTCGATAATCCCACGACTAGGGACGTGTATAAGGATGTGCTTGTAGATTACCCAGCCCCCACGAGTGTGACTGCCATCACAACGCTGGCAATCAAGCAAAGATCCTAAGGGCTCCACTAATGTGTATAGATAATATGCTAAAAGAAACACATGTACACATTAAAGTAGAAACAAACCAAGTAGCATACTACTATTTTGAGCAAGATTGTATATACAACTATGAATATCCCAAGCTTCCATTAAGTAATATACAAACTAGTATGATACAGTAATGGCCTCTAGGGCATATACACTAACAATCTCCCACTTGCACTAAGGCCATGTACTGGCGTATCGAAGTCCTGTCATCTCGATCAGCCGCTCGAACTCAGTCTGGGGCAAGGCCTTGGTGAATGGATCTGCAGTGTTATCTTCGGAAGCAACCCTCCGAACCTCGATCTCCTTGCGATCCACGATCTCCCTGATCAGGTGATACCGCCTCAAGATGTGTCTGGATTTCTGATGGGACCTGGGTTCCTTCGCTAATGCTATAGCCCCGTTGTTGTCGCAATACATAGGTATTGGATCAACAATGGAAAGAACTACCTGAAGTTCTTTCAAGAACTTCCTCATCCAGACGGCTTCTTTTGCGGCATCTGCAGCAGCGATATATTCCGCTTCCATAGTCGAGTCAGCAACGGTTTCCTGTTTGGAACTCTTCCAACACACCGCCCCTCCATTGAGGGTAAAGACAAAGCCCGACATGGACTTGGAATCATCCTTGTCACTCTGGAAGCTGGAGTCAGCAAAGGCCTCGATCTGGAGGTCTTTTTCGCCATACACCAAGAACATCTCCTTAGTCCTTCTCAGGTACATGAGAATGTTCTTTACCGCTATCCAGTGTTTCTCCCCAGGGTTTGACTGATACCTGCTTACTACACTCAGTGCATAAGCCACATCTGGTCTGGTACACAACATCGCATACATTATAGAGCCTACCGCAGAAGCGTAGGGTATAATAGATATGCGATCCCTTTCCAAATCAGTCTTGGGAGACATCTCTTTGGAGAGGGTGATCCCGTGACAAGCCGGTAGATTACCGCGCTTTGAATCTTCCATACTGAATCTTTTCAGTATGGTGTCGATGTACCTGGACTGCGAAAGTCCTAATATCCTCTTGGATCTATCATGATAGATCCGGATCCCCAGAATGTAGGAGGCATCACCCAGGTCTTTCATGGAGAACCTGTGTGACAAGAACCCCTTGACAGATTGTAGCATAGGAATGTCATTTCCTATCAACAGAATTTCATCCACGTATAAAACGAGGAATACGACAGTTCTTGCTACAAATCTACTATAGATGCATGGTTCATCTGGATTTTTGATAAAGCCAAATTCTTTGACCGTCTCATCAAAACAAATGTTCCAACTCCACGATGCCTGCTTTATTCCATAGATGGACTTAAGCAACTTGCACACCTTTCCGCTGCTCCCACTCTGAATGAAACCCTCTGGCTGGTCCATATAGACGCACTCTTCTAAATTTCCATTTAGAAAAGCGGTCTTTACGTCCATCTGCCAAATCTCATAATCGTGGAAAGCAGCAATGGCAAGAAGGATCCGAATGGATTTCAGCATAGCTACTGGAGAAAAGGTTTCTTCATAGTCCAAACCAGGTCTTTGACGAAAACCCTTTGCAACAAGTCTAGCCTTATAGGTCTCAACCTGTCCATCTACACCAATCTTCCTTTTGAAGATCCACTTGCCTCTTACGGGTTTTACCCCATCTGGAGCAATGTCCAACGTCCATACCTTGTTGGTGTACATGGACTCCATTTCGATCCGCATTGCATCCAGCCATTTTACCGAGTCAACGCTCTGAATGGCTTGCTGGAAGCAAGTAGGCTCATCACTATCAATGATGCAGTCCTCTCTATCCCCGTCTATGAGAAAACCGTAGTATCTCTAGGGCGGATGAGACTGCCTACTACTCCTGCGGAGCGGCGTAGGAATGTCCTGACCTTTCGAACCCTCTGGTTCTACTAAGCTTTCAGTAATAGCTTGTGGTTCTGGAATTTCTTCCAGTTCTACTGTGCTCCCACTAATCTCCTTTTCCAAGAACTGGTGTTCTAGGAAGTGGGCATTACGAGAAACAAATACCTTTTGTTCCTCTGCGTGGTAGAAAAGATACCCCCTGGTGTTCTTTGGGTATCCCACAAACTTGCACAGTACTGTGCGTGCCTCGAGTTTGTCTGTATGCTGCTTTTTGACAAAAGCTGGACATCCCCAGACCTTCAGGTATTGAAGATAGGGTTTCTTCCCACTCCATAATTCATATGGTGTGGTAGGCACAGTCTTAGTTGGAACTCGGTTCAAAAGGTATGCAGCTGATTCTCGTGCATATCCCCAGAATGATCGCGGTAACTCAGTATTACTCATCATGGACCTTACCATATCCAATAGGGTTCGGTTTTGTCTCTCCGATACACAGTTATGTTGCGGAGTGTATGGAGGAGTAAGCTGAGAGAGAATTCCATTCTCTTTTAAGTAATTCAGGAACTCGGCACTCAAGTATTCACCACCTCGATCAGATCTTAGTGTTTTGATACTTTTGCCTGTTTGTTTTTCTACGTCATTCTTGTATTCCTGGAATTTTTCAAAGGCTTCAGATTTATGTTTCAATAAGAAGACATGTCCGAACCTTGAAAAATCATCCGTAAAAGTAATGAAGTAAGAATAACCGCTTCGTGCATGCGTAGACATTGGACCGCACACGTCGCTGTGTACGAGTCCAAAGAGCTCGCTCGCTCTTACTCCGTATCCAGTGAACGGAGTCTTTGTCATCTTTCCTTTGAGACAAGATTGACAAGTTGCATAAGATTGATACTCGAACGGATCCAAATATCCTTCTTTATGTAACTTAGTCAACCTTCTCTCATTGATGTGACCCAGTCTACAATGCCATAAGAAAGTTTTATTGATTTTTGGAGACTTTCTTTTGTGTGTATTCTGAACATTGAAAATCTGTGGTTGGTTCAATACGTATATACCGTTGTTTAATGTACCTGACCCAATCAGAACTTGATTAAGGTGAATGTTCACAACATTACTTACAAATGCAAATTCATAACCTTCTTTAGATAATAAAGATACAGAAATGATATTACAAGTTGCATTTGGTACAAAATAACAACCACACAAAACCAAAAAATGTCCATCTGACAAACCCAGGTGATAGTCCCCCATGGCCTCAGCATCCATGCTAGCTCCGTTTGCAACACTGAGGGTCATGTCACCTGCTTTCAAAAACCTACGCTTTCTTAACGCCTGCAAAGAATTACAGATACGAGATCCTGATCCGGTATCCAATACCCTGGAAGTAGAGTTTATTGATAGACAGTTTTCAATAACATACACACCTGAAGCCGAAGCCGCAACCTACTTCAGATCCTGTGTCCTGGCTTTCCAAGCCCTGCAATCCTTTTTCCAGTGTCCACTCTTGTGACAGTAAAAGCATTCTACTTTCCCCACAAGCTTCCCCGCTACCTTTGTTGCTTTTGTCTTTCCCTTCGTATCCACTTTACTGACACCGCCCCTTGGTTTGGCGGGGGCTTTCTTCTTCTTTCCCTTGGATTTCGCCTTGGACTTAGAAGAGGAAGATCCTCCTACAAACAAAGTGGATGTCTCCCTACCTTTCTGTAGGGTGCCCTCTGCACTTCTCAGCATGTTGAGGAGCTCTGAAAGTTCAACTTCCTTTTCTTGCAAGTTGAAATTCAGGATGAACTGGGCGTAAGTGGAAGGAAGGGACTGAAGAATCAAGTGCGTATAGAGCTCATTCTCTAACATGGTCCCAAGGTCCGCGAGCTCCTCTATGTAGCCAATCATCTTAAGCACGTGTTCCGCTACCGATGATCCGACGGCCAATCTTGTCGAAAACAACTTCTTCGACACTTCGTATCTTGCGATACGAGATTGCTCTCCATATAGTTCTTTTGTATGGAGAAATATGGATTCGAGGTCCATATTCTCATGCCTCCTCTGATGTTCGTTGTCTATAGAGGCAAGCACGAGGCACTTGGCCTTCGCGCAGTCGATTTCCCAGGTCTTACGGATTTCCCTATCCGCGACGCTGGTTTTGGGACCTGGGACAGAGGGAGCTTTGGTGGTAAGAAGATACCATAACTTATCATAAGTGATTGCCATCTTGACATTCCTGAGCCAATCTTTGTAGTTTGGCCCTGTCAGTATGTTTTTATCTAGTAGTAACTTAAGTCCAGTCATGATGTTTGGTCGCTGCAATTAGGAGAGAGAGAAGAAACACTTTAGCATGATGCTCTTGCAAGTTTAGAGTGGTTTTTAATTTGTCTAAACAGGATGGCTCCCACTGTCTCTCGAATCCCTCCTCAAACCATAAAGGAAGAATTAGTCGGGATCAATCTCACCGCACAATACTTGCTTAACCGTTCAGCCAGGCTAGTGTTGGTACTTCGAGGGAGGTTTTCCAACGCTTTCGCGAAGTTCCTTAATTAAATAACCTCTTTTCCCTGGGGGCATAGCCCCGCTAACACCTTTCAGGTTTATAGCATTGATCGTTAAGTGAGAAATTTCCCAAGGAGTAGCATATACTCACAGTAGGATCGGGATCCAAATATCATTGCGTGATAAAACTGAAGGAATCCTACCAGAATCATCACACTCCAAATGGTATGCAACGCTAACAAGTTTCAGTACTTATGAAACTCCCGATGTGATTTTTGCCCCATGCTCTTATGACCTTGGCGTGAGGTCAAAATGTCATAAGTCGCATGTCAAGTTCTACCCATCATTATCCAGGTTAATTTGAACCCACCAGTACCTACCCTTGACATAGGCCAAAATGGCAGTACGACTGTCTCAAATCAACGCATTCTATCTATGCAACAGATAAATATCCGGCAGCTACCAATCACTATGCCTTGGCGTGAGGTCAAAATACATAGCTTGAATACTACCGAATATTTAACTGAAATGATGGAGGGCTACGAATGGTTTTGGCGAAACCGTGAACGTAGTGAACTTGATATAATCGATGGAACGAGATAGCTTTTTAAAAGGAGTGGCTCAATCTCCGCATTTAAAAGTTTAGTTTTGAAAAGAACCGAGTGGTTTTCAAAGTGTTCCAATCGACTTTTGCTTGGTTTATTTTCTTGCATTAGTTCTTTTAATGCGTCCCATCAATTAATCCTACCATTGCAGAAAACAACCAAAATATGATGTACGCTTATGCCATTCGCATTCGCCATGGGGCCCCGTCATCACCCATTAGGTTACTTAACTAACGACAGAGCAGGGGCTGGGCTAGCGCGGCTGAAAAACATAAGCAACGCCTAAATAATTATTATATATAAATATATAGCAATGATAGACATTACAGATCACAGATGAATACATTGGATATACTAGGAATCCGCAATCCGTTCGAGCCTTCAACGATAAGCGGATTACACGGTCGCGGTGAATAGCCAATACCCCACCCAAGACCCCTACGGGTGCGGCAAACTACCCGCCAAGTACCCGAACCGAAGCAACCTCCCTCAGCTCCGTGAGTAGGCCACTCGGCACTTCGAGATACCCGGTAGTTTGTGCACCCCCTCCATGGGTCTATCCTAGGAGCAAAAACAGTAAAAAGAATTATACAATGACGGCTACAACCCCGACCCAGTTGTGCGGCCATACAAATAATATTACATCAATTTACATATTACATGAATGAAAGAAAAAGAAAAACTCATCGCACATCTACCCCGGCTATTCACCCACGACAATCCAACGCATTCATATACACATACCATCATCAAACACAGATCACAGATATGTATAACCCCCACTAATCGACATATAGCGATTAGCCGACGTTCAATACATAAAAACATCACAGATATAACCGATTAGTCAAAGTATAGTGAAGTTCGATCAAAAATACGGATTTATAGGCTCCCAAATACAAATTTCTTTTCTGGAAAATCTGGGCTGAAATAAACCATCTTAAAAATCCCAACACCACAACCTAAAAACACTGCACCAAACTCGGTCATGAGCCGAGTCAAAACGGCGGCGGTTCCACGGCAAATGTATACCCATTGCCGCGGAACCGCGGCGCTTTGAAGGGATCACTCGACCGTTTTTGGTGGGCTTCTTCACAAAACCCTGAGATGATTTTTGGAGTATGACTTTTTATTTTTAGAACAGAAAAAATTTTAACAGAAACTTAGGGTTTTGCATGTCGTAGTTTTGTGATTTTTCCGATCGAACTTCTATACACTTTACTACCTAGCTAGTTTATGTTTAGTTAGGCTCTGATACCACTGTAAGTCCACGTTGCCGACCCCAGTTCTTGCGGGGAGGCAGAAATGGTATAAAAATCAAATTTTTAGCGCACTAGGCAACATGGACTAACAAAAGTCGGGATCTTTTCTAAACAAAACTAGCTACCAAGCTAAAGAGAGTTAGCTACTCGGAAAAGGTGTTATACCTCACTTGAACTCCTTCTTCTTGAAACCTTTGTAGAGGTTGGATGGTGCTTTCTTCGTCGCCTTCTTTCGTCAAAGATGGATCCACCTGAGGGTTCAACCTTGGGCTCCTTTCTCGAACTTTGAGAGAACTAAGATCTTTGGCTTGCTAGACCTTCAACCCTAGAGTAAGTAGAGAGTGGTTTAGGGTATTTTTATCTCAAGGAGAGGTTTCTCAACACATGAGAATGAATCTCCTTGAACTAGAGGAGGAGGAAGAAGAAGAGAGGAGAGAGAGTGAATATGATAGAATGAAATGGTTTTTTACAACCATAACAAAATATAAGTGATTTATCAAAAATAATATTAATCAAAAATGAAAAGGTGATGGTTAGTTTGAATAGACCATTATCATATCACCATAAATGATTTTGCAAAGATCAAAGAGCATCTAAAAAGCTAATGATGATGGTCAAAGTTTCAAACCTAGTCAACTAGTCAACCTTGGTCAACAAGCCAACAAGCCCAACCATGACACAATTTTATTTAATTAATATTATTAATTGATAAATCACAAGATCATTAGGGTTTGGAAAAAGACGACTGTCAACTGTGCATACACACCCGTTCCAAAACCCCAATGAAAAAACTCTTCCTCCGCCTCAATCAACTGTGCATACACACCCGCGTTCATGTTCCGAGGAACACGAACACAAAGAGATAAAACCAATCCCAAATCATATACTAGGATCCGGCTTAAACCAAAGCCCGCTAGTATAAGCTGTCCGGACAACAAACGTGCACAAGTGCGCGGATGTGAACGAACCCTGTCGCAAAACCATGCGACCTCTACTCATTTTGCCCAAAGGCGAATAACCCTCTGTGTGGGACTCTAAAGACTCGACACTACGCTGGCAGTGGGTTTAACCACAGACCGCAAGCGGCACTAGCTGTACGTAACGGTCCCCAGGTAGATGCCGATAAGAAGACTGACGAGGTGAACTCCTACTGAGCCTGAATGTGACAGTCTCCGTACAGTCCGGTCTGTTCGTCTGATACATCGCATGGCAGGCGTAGGGGGGCGGTAAACGTCAATCCCCTAATAGCGGTACAAATCGTGTCGGAATGAAGCCCAGAACACCCTGAGATAACACTGGAAACCTACCAGTATATCTCGCTTGCCCTGGCCAGGGACTACTCGTGTAATGGCTCTCCTAGACACAGAGCGATGTCAACCCCCAATACCGGGAGAGACGAATCCTGTTTAACCGTCACTGCCTCCAAGTGCTTCGGGACTGCACCCAACTACTACCTGTTTGCATGACTCTTTTGAGCCGTGGTAGGGTAGTAGTCAAAGTACAGTGGGAACACACTTGAGGCGATGTGACAGTGTCAAGTCAGCGGACTAAGTTGTACTCATGTCACATGTGAACTGATAACTGACGATAGGTATAATACCAACCAACAGTTCATGACGAGTCCTGTCCAGTGTACTCGTAGCCTAACGAGCACCCGTATACTATCTCAAGTACGACGTACTGACGGCTGTGGGACAGACCGTCTCCCGCACTGGGATGAGAAGCGCATATGCTAGTCTACTCCGGAGTATCGATGCCCTGTCTCGATAATCCCACGACTAGGGACGTGTATAAGGATGTGCTTGTAGATTACCCAGCCCCCACGAGTGTGACTGCCATCACAACGCTGGCAATCAAGCAAAGATCCTAAGGGCTCCACTAATGTGTATAGATAATATGCTAAAAGAAACACATGTACACATTAAAGTAGAAACAAACCAAGTAGCATACTACTATTTTGAGCAAGATTGTATATACAACTGTGAATATCCCAAGCTTCCATTAAGTAATATACAAACTAGTATGATGCAGTAATGGCCTCTAGGGCATATACACTAACAATTTCAACACTTGAAATTCCCGATAATATTTTTCCCCAAGCATCCCATGACCTTGACGGAGGTCAACAAACCATAGGGTGCAAGTCAAGTTCAACCCGTAATATCTTGATTGAATCAAACCCACCCGCACGACCCTTGACGGAGGTCAATAAGGTCGTACGACTACCCTAATCCAATCTGCATCATATGCATTAGCAGATAAATACTAGTTAGCTACCGCACACTATGCCTTGACGGAGGTCAACGAACGTAGCACGAATACTAAGTAGGACTTATCTGAAATGACGGAGGGCTACGACAGGTTTTTCTGAAAACCTATTGCGTAATGAACTTGATATCATTGTAGAAACAAGTAAATTTTGAAAAGGAGTGTTTTTTAGGCTTTCATTAGTTTTGCTAAAGAGGTCATTCCCGGTGAAGGGATCTCGGCTCTTTCCTCATCGAATAAGGTGCGAGATATATCATATATATCACTATGCAAAGAAAAACTCCAAAAGCAATCAAAAGACAAACCGAGTGTTGAAGCATCTGCCAGTTTTGCTAAAGAGGTCACTTCCGGTGAAGGGATCTCGGATCTTTCCTCATCGAATAAGGTGCGGAATATATCATATGTTAGTTATATGTATGCCCTAGAGGCCATTACTGTACATTGGATGTATATTGTAGTGGATGCTGGGACATATATAGGGAGGACTTTCTTGGTCGACATGATAGTATGCTATCTGGTTACTCTTTACCTTAACGTGTATACTGATTGTCTCTTTGTTACATGTTGGTAAAGCCCTTAGGATGTGTACTTGACTGCCTGGACTATGATGCGGATCATACTAGTGGGGACATGGTAGTCCATAAGTACATCCTTCAAGGTCCCTAGTCGTGGGTGTATCGAGACGGGGCATCGATATACCAGAGTAGACTAGCGTATACCTTCTCGACCCATACAGATGGGCGATGGATGATCCCATATCCATTGGTGTTTGACATCAGAGATGATATACGGGTGCTCAGTGGAGACTGGGTACACTGGACGGACTCGCCGAGAACTCCCAGATGGTATTATACCTTACGTCAGATGGATGTTCTCTGGTGACACTGGTACAGGTTAGTCTGTTGACCTGAGATCGTCATAGAGTCTTGTGTGATTCCCACTGTGCTTTGATTTCCACCTTACCACGTCCAAGAGGGCATGCAAAACGGTGGTTTTTGGGTACAGTCTCGAATCACATGGAGGCAATGAGCGATAGGAGTGGATTCGTCTCTCCCGGTATAGGGAGTTGATGTTGCACTGTGTTCGATTGGCTATAACCGGAAATCCCTGGCCAGGGTTGCTGAGATTTACTGGTAAGTGTTACCGGTAGTTTCTCGAACTGTTATAGACCTCATATCGACACGACTTATCGAGCTACTGGGGTCTGACGTTTACCACCCCTAGGCGAGATATGCGACATATCAGACGAACAGACCGGACTGTACGGTAAGTGTTACTGGTTGGATTCACAGGAGTGTGAGCGGGCTTGCCCGTCGATCTTCTGATCGCTCAATACCCGGGTGGCCGTTACATTTAGCAGACCGCTTGCTGCTTGTGGGTGTTTGATATGATCATCACTTGTTGCCGGCGTATTGACGAGTCTTTAGAGTCCTACACAGAGGTTTCCTGGCTCAAGCGAAACGAAATAGGAGCGCATATGAGATATGTGCGGGACCGAGAATAATTCCAGTATGTGATACTGTCTTCGATTCTCACGATTTGTGACAGTGATCGATTATATGCGATATAGCCGGGTTATCGGATCAAGTGTTGATTCGATAAGTTGTTAATATTGATATTAGTCGGTTATATGCGATATGGCCGGATCGTTAAATCAAGTGTTGATTTAATGATTTATTGTATAATTATATATTTGATATATTACTTTACATTAAATAGTATTTGTTCACTTAAGATGGATTTTCTCACTTGATGTGCACTTTGTATATTTGATATAGTTTTGTGCACTAGTTTGTATCATGTTTGATGATACATGCAAACTTGGGTGTGTATGATTAAACCATGGTTATGTTAATGGTTAGGGTTTTGATTTACTTATTCATTTATTTTGTTTATTAATTTTAGGGAAAGAAAAGAGAAAGGTTGCTTCTTTTGTTTGTTTCTTTGAAGCTTCAAGAAGCTTTGACCATTCTTGTTTTCTTTCCCAAACCTAACCATTCACCTAACCTTAGTTTATTCTCTACACTTAACCATGATTGCTAATATGATAAGAATGACTTTATTTTCATTTTTAAAATATTCTTATCATATTCTTTTTCTTCTTCTTCTTCTTTTTCAAGAAGAAAGAAGCTTGCTAGCTTCAATGGTGACTTAAGAAAAAGAGTGAGAAATCCAATTCTAAAGTGAACCCACTTCCTATTTCTTCATCCTCTACCACATGCCAAGTAGTATAGGGTGTTTTCTTCACAAGTTTCGTGACTTGGTGAAGTTGGAGCTTGATCTTGAGTTGCTTCGACGTAGATCATCTTCGGCCTCGAAGTCGACGACCTAGCCCGATCATTTCTTCGACGAAACCAACGCCTGAGTCCGGGATCCGATGATTTCAGCGGAGGGTCGTCAACACGGAGCTATGGAGGTGGAGGACCGGATCTACAAAGGTTGTATTTCCATTCACTTAGCACTAAAGCAGTTTAGTAGCTTGTAGTTTCGCTTAACCTCTAGTCAACGATCGCATTAGGGTTTCTCGGCACCGGAAATTTTTGAATTTGGCATGGTTGATGCCTTGTGAGACCTCATTTGTGTGCCTAGGAACCCTACATCATATATATCACAATGCAAAGCAAAACTGTAGCTACCCTTTCTGAAAATTTGATTCTACAACATCATTTAGGTTTCTTTTCTTTCATTAATCACATTAATGAAGTCCCATCATTTAAGTCACCTAAACATCACAGATAAATACGACGTACACTTATGCCATCCGCATTCGCCTCGATGTCCCGTCATGCACCAATAGGTTAGGTAACTAACGGCAGAGCGGGGCAGGGCAAGCGCGGGTATAAAACATAAGTAACGTCTATATAATATATCATATATACTATATACAGTATCCATCTCAACATATTAAATGATCACATCACAGATATCGCAGCAGAAGAAACATATGAAATAATGGATATACTAGGAGGTCCATGTTTTATTTTGAGCCTCTATAAAACACGGATTCCACGGTCGCGATGAATAGCCAAACCCACACCCCTAGACCCCTACGAGAGCGGCAAGCAATCCTACCAATTATAGAGTTAGGAGACCCGGACTCAACTCCTCGAGTTGGTCTCCCAATGAACTCTAGAACCCGGTTACTTGTGCTCTCCTCCTTGGGTCTATCCTAATGCGGAAAAGTAAATAATATACATTAGTGGTGACATCAACCTCAACCTGGAAGTGCCCCAATAAAAGAATATTACATACATTGAATTTTACATGAATGAAAATAAAAAACTCTCATCTCACATAAAACCCCCGGCTATTCATAATGGGACGATCCAATATCACATATACAGCAACACATAACATCACAAGTCATCAACGTAAGTAAATATGCGCATCCCAATTGTCGTTGACATATAGCAATGAAACCGGCGATATCACATATTACACTTACGGTCGCAGAAAAAGCTAGACGATGTTAAACATTTCGATCGAATCAACAAACACACAATTACTCAGAAGAGCTCAACACTTGAGCGAAGTTTAAAAGGATTCAGCACATGCCACAGTACCAATGATCCACCTGTAGAGGGCCAAACCAACGCCTCACCTATGACACCGTGGAACTACGGCAAACCCTAAGGTTCAATCGCGGTTCCGAGGGCATAGAATCGAGTTAAGGTTTTGTTCTTCTAGAAGGTCCATCGCATAACTTGCATGATGTTTGAATGCTATTTAACTACGGAAAAAATCCAACAATTGGAAATTTTTCCGGCAAGGGTTAAAGCGGGTATTTGACATCCGATTGAACTTTTTAATATCGTATAAAGTAACCTGAAAACAATTAAAATTACGGCTACGAATCACTCCGAGTTGTCTTTGCATTGAGTTAATTATCATATGAAAAAGTATCAAAAATAAACAACACCTGAAACCCTAAATCCCAGAGCACAAAGCTTGAAAAAAATTTAGGACCCAGAACACTTCCCACGGCCGGCCACCCCGGTTTTTCACCCCATGTGCTCGGTCCAAATCCGAGCACAGGGTCCCAACTTTCTTCCATGCTCCTATATCTGCCCAAAGATGATTCTGCACTTGTTTGAAAAATTTTTGGAGCTCGTTTTAAAATCGACAGAAACATGGATTTAGGGTTTTAAGTTTCGAAGTTCTTTTCATATTCGTAATCTAACAATATCCGTACGATTTCCTAACCTGGCTATGATACCACTATAGGGTTCCCATCGACGGCAGTAAGGTTTCGAGAGGCATCGTCCATGCCATTTTCAAAAAATTTCCGTTTCAAGGAACTTTAAACTAGAATCGTGAACTAGAAAAGCATACGGAAACTATAGTAAACCATTTACAACTAAGTGAAGTAGAAATACAACCTTTGTAGATTGGTCCTTCACTTCAATATCTCCTTGTTGTAGTCCCTTCGCTGCGATCGTGGTTCTCCCGGACTCTTGCATGGCTTCACGAGGCGAAAAAGCGATCTTGCTTGTAGTCTTTGAGGCCGAAGATGATCTACGTCTAGGGGATGCCAACTCAAGCTACTACTTCACTAACTAAAAGATTAGTGAAGCAAACACCCTATACTAAAGTGCTAATCTAGTAGATGATGGTGAAATAGGAAGTGGGCTCACTTTAGAATTTCTTTTCTCACAATATTTCTCTCTCTTGAAAACCCTAGCTAGCTTTCCTTTTTGCTCAAGGAAGAAGAAGATGAATAATGTTTTGCAAAACAAAAATGAGAGTGAACTAAT
Organism: Agapanthus africanus; assembly: GCA_030015575.1. Classification (NCBI taxonomy): domain Eukaryota; kingdom Viridiplantae; phylum Streptophyta; class Magnoliopsida; order Asparagales; family Amaryllidaceae; genus Agapanthus; species Agapanthus africanus. Next base: position 411,305,006 of record CM057348.1, on the reverse strand, counting down.
CAAGAGAGAGAGTGAACCATGGGTGAGTTTGTATCATATCCTAACTCATGTAGAGACATTACCATAACTAATTAAAATGGTTAGGTTAACAAATATCTAAAGTAAAACAAACCTAGTGGACTTGGTCAAAGTATCCACAAGTTTCCATAAGCTTCATGCCTTTTTCCAATAATCCACTAATTTTGTAATCACTTTAAAATACTAAACCCGACATCATAATTAGCATGGTGTATGTCTCACACACCCATGTAGTGTGTATCAACAACCATGATACAAAACTATACACAATTTAATATATATCTCATATATAATAAATGTGCACATGTGAGAATAGAATTCTTAAGTGAGCTAATATTAGTTAATGTAAATTAGTATATCACATATACAATTATACACTAAATTATCAAATCAACACTTCATTTAATAATCCGGCTATATCACATATAACCGACTAACACTAAATCTACCAACTTATCGAATCAACACTTAATTCGATAACCCGGCTATATCATATATAACCGACCGATACAAAAGTCGCGAGAATAGAATACGGTATCACATACACGCATTATTCTCGGTCCCGCACATATCTCATACGTGCTCCTATTTCGTTTTGCCTGAGCCAGTAAAACCTCTATGTCGGACTCTAAAGACTCGTCAATACGCCGGCAGTAGGTGATGATCACATCAAGCACCCACAAGCCGTCAACGGTACTATCTGAACATAACGGCTATCCGGGTATTGAGCGATCAGAAGATCAGCAAGCAAGCCCGCTCCAACTACTGCAAAAAGCCTGAAGGTAATACTTGCCGTACAGTCTTGTCTCCTCGTCTGATATGTCGCATATCAAGTCCAGAGGTGGTAAACGTCAGACCCCAATAACCGATAAGTCATGCCGTTGTGAGGCTCATAACGGGTCGAGAAACTACTGGTAATACTTATTAGTAAATCTCTAAATCAGCCCTGGCCAGGGACATTCCTGTTATGACCAATCGAGCACAGCGCAATATCAACTCCCAATACCGGGAGAGACGAAACCCCTCCTATCGCTCATTGCCTCCATGTGACTCGGGACTGTACCCAAAAACCACCGTTTTGCACGCCCTCTTGGACGTGGTATGGTGGAAATCAAAGCACAGTGGGAATCACACAAGACTCTATGACGATTTCGGGTCTACATACTAACATGTACAAGTGTCACCAGAGAACTTCCATCCGACGTAAGGTATAATACCATCTGGGAGTTCTCGGCGATTCCGTCTACTGTACCCAGTCTCCACTGAGCACCCGTATAGCATCTCTTATGTCAAACACCAATGGATAAAGGATCATCCATCGCCCATCTCACGGGTCAAGAAGCATACACGCTAGTCTACTCTGGTATATCGATGCCCCGTCTCGATACACCTACGACTAGGGACATTAATAGATGAACTTATGGACTACCATGGCCCCACTAGTATGATCTGCATCATAGTCCTGGTAGTAAACGTCAGACCCCAGTAACCGATAAGTTGTGTCGATGTAAGGCTCATAAATATTCGAGAAACTACTGATAACACTTACAAGTAGATCTCCATATCAGCCCTGGTCAGGGACTTCCAGTTATAGCCAATCGAACACAGCGCAACATCAACCCCCAATACCGGGAGAGAAGAAACCCCTCCTATTGCTCATTGCCTCCATGTGATTCGGGACTGTAACCAAAAGCCACCGTTTTGCACGTTCTCTTGAACGTGGTATGGTGGAAATCAAAACACAGTGGGAATCACACAAGACTTTATGAGGATCTCGGGTCTACAGTGTTAGTTATATGTATGCCCTAGAAGCCATTACTGTACATTGGATGTATATTGTAGTGGATGCTGGGACATATATAGGTAGGACTTTCTTGCTCGACATGATAGTACGCTATCTGGTTGCTCTTTATCTTAACATGTATACTTTCTGTCTCTCTGATTACATGTTGATAAAGCCCTTAGGATGTGTACTCGACTTCCAGGACTATGATGCAGATCATACTAGTGGAGCCTGGGTAGTCAATGAGTACATCCTTCATTGTTCCTAGTCGTGGGAATATCGAGACGGGGCATCGATATTCCAGAGTAGACTAGCGCATATCTTCTCGACCCATGCGATGGGCGATGGATGATCCCATATCCATTGGTGTTTGACATCGAAGATGGTATGCGGGTGCTCAGTGGAGACTGGGTACACTGAACGGACTCGCCGAGAACTCCCAGATGGTATTATACCTCACGTCAGATGGCAGTTCTCTGGTGACACTGGTACAGCTTAGTCTGTTGACCCGCGATCGTCATAGAGTCTTGTGTGTCTCCCACTGTGCTTTGATTTCCACCCTACCATGGCTCTACTGAGTCATTCAAACAGGTGGTTTTTGGGTACAGTCCCGATTCACATGGAGGCAATGAGCGATAGGAGGGGATTCGTCTCTCCCGGTATTGGGGGTTGATGTTGCGCAATGCACGACTGGCCATAACAGGAAATCCCTGGCCAGGGTTGCAGTGATATACTGGTAAGAGTTATCAGTAGTTTCACGAATGTCATGGACCTCAAGTCGGCATGACTTATCGAGCTATTGGGGTCTGACGTTTACCACCCCTAGGCGAGATATGCGACATATCAGACGAACAGACCGGACTATACGGCAAGTGTTACTGGTTGGATTCACAGGAGTGTGAGCGGGCTTGCTCGTCGATCTTCCGATCGCTCAATACCCGGGTGGCCGTTACGTTTAGCAGACCGCTTGCGGCTTGTGGGTGCTTGATATGATCATCATCCGCTACCGGCGTATTGACGAGTCTTTAGAGTCCTACACAGAGGTTTCCTGGCTCAAGCGAAACGAAATAGGAGCGCATATGAGATATGTGCGGGACCGAGAATAATGCGTGTATGTGATACCGTATTTCATTCTCGCGATGAATGTGTCGAATGGTTGTATGCGATATAACCTAGTTATCGAATCAAGGATTGATTCGATAAGCCGATACATTGGATACTAGCCGGTTATATGCGACATGACCGGATCATTGAATCAAGTGTTGATTTAATGATTTAATGTATAATTGTATATTTGATATATTACTTTGCATTAACTAGTATTGGTTCACTTTAAATGGATTTACTCACTTGGTTTGTGCACATTGCATATGTGATATATTTTGTGCACATGATTGTATCATGTTTGATGATACATGCAAGCTAGGGTTAGTGTAAAGAATTAGACCATGGTTAAGATTATGATTAGGGTTTTCTTTTTTCTTATTTATTTATTTATTTATTTTGGAAAAAGATGAGAAAAGAATGGTTGCTATTTTTGTTTGCTAGTTGAAGATTCTTGAAGCTTTGAATTAGTCCACCATTCTTGTCTCATCCTTAACCCTAACCATTCAAGTTAACCATGGTCCATTCTCTACAACTAACCAAGGGTTAGTAAATGATAAGTATTGATTTATTTATCATTTACTTAATACTTATCATATCTTTTTCATCTTCTTCTTCATGAGCAAGAAGAAGAAAAGCTTTCTACACCAATGGCAACTTGAGAAATCAAGTGAGAAATCAAATTCTAAAGTCTATCCACTTCCTATTTCTTCATCCTCTACCTCTTGCCAAGTTGTATAGGGTGTTTACTTCACAAGTTTTCAAAGCTTGGTGAAGTTGGAGCTTGTTCTTGTGATGCCTCGACGTAGATCATCTTCGGCATCGAACCGACGATCAAGCCCGCCCATTCTTCGATGATGCCAATGCTAGAGTCAAGGGTTCGATTTGGACAGCGGAGGGAGATCATCGCGGAGCTTAGGAAGTGGTGGACCGGATCTACAAAGGTTGTAGCCCCTTTCCTTTAGATACATTTCCGTTTACTTACTCGCTTCGCCTATTTATCTAGTTAACGATCCGTATTAGGGTTTCTCGGCACCGTAATTTTTAGAAATTGGCATGTTTGATCAATTGTGAGACTCCATTAGAGTGCCTAGGAACCCTACAGTAGTATCAGAGCCTAGCTAGAGCCTTAGGCAAAGTCCCGACGGAATCAGAAGTCCGATCGACCCAAAACCCGACTTGAAAAATGCTCTCTGGACTTTTTTGAAAAACGTGGTTTTTTGTAGATTAAAAATATTCAGAAAAATCAGCAGGATAATCTAAGAGTTACTGTGAATTTCGATGGACTAATTCCATCAATGAGACGCGGATCCGCGGCACGAGCATGGCTCGTGCGGCGGTTCCGCGGCCATTTTGTCGTTTTGTGTATTTAATTTTTCACAGTAATTCTCAGTTTTCTGTTCTGGTTTTCCTGGGAATTTTTAATATTTATTCTAGAGTTGAATTTTCTGGGTCGTATTGGGGACTCGGTATATCGATCGGATTGTCTAATTCTGTCTGTGTGCTTTTCCGGATAATCTTAGAATATGTTAAAAAGTTCGACCGGATATAAATACCCACTTTTTCCCCTGCCGGAAAATTTCCAATTGTTGGATTTTTCCGTAGTTTAACGACGTTCTAAGTAGTGCAAGTAACGCGATGGACCCTCTAGAAGACAACAAACCTTAACTCGATTATGTGACCGTCTTGAACTGCCCTTTGAACATTCGGGTTTGGGGCAGTACGGCGTGCCACATATGAGGCGTTGGCTTGACCCTTCTACGGCTGGACCGTTGGTACTAAGGCACGAACTGAATGTTGTTAGACTTATTTCATGTGTTGAGCTGTATCGGGAAAACTTGGGTGTTCGATTGTTCGATCGGAAAGTTTAACATTTTCTATTTATCCGGAATGTGATACAATACTTGGAATTCGCAAATAGTTATGAGATAACTGAATGAATGTTATAAACATAGCACTTTAGTCTCACTTGATCGGTTGCCACGGAATTTTGATGTGATCAAAAGTCCGTCGCAATCACGTAGCGTACGCGGATACTCGCCGGGTAAACTTAATAGACAGCCTCACTCCATGTCCCCGACCAAGTGACGGTAGGAGAACCCCGTCGCCGAAAGCATCCGTTCGGGTGCTCGCGGCAGCGGTGTTCCGCCTTGGTGCACTTCGTCGACGGTATCGGGGGTGCGGCCGCCTACTAAAGTTTGCGACGAGCATTCGATCAGAATGTCGGGAATCTTGTTGAATTGCCCGACTTGATATTGAAAAGAGTTTTCGATAATGAGACTAAAATGCGGGGTTTATAATTGTTAGGCATGCGATGTCTGAGTATTTCATTTGGTCAGGCATGCGATGTCTGAGGAGGTTGCGGATTCCAACTGTTGTAGTTTTACACTTTCTTTTCTGTGACCGTAAGTGTAATATGTATCACCGGTTTTGTTGCTATATGTCAACGACAATTGGGATGCGCATATTTACTTACGTTGATGACATGTGATGTTATGTGTTGCTGGATATGTTATATTGGATCGTCGTGTTTGAATAGCTGGGGGTTTTTTATGTGAGATGAGTGTTTTTTCATTTTCATTCATGTAAAAACTTGTATGTAATATTCTTTTATTGGGGCACTTCCAGGTTGCGGATGTTGTCACCATTTGTATATTATTTACTTTTCTGCACTAGGATAGACCCAAGGAGGGGAGCACAAGTAACCGGGTTCTGGGGTCCAGTGGGAGACCATCTCGAGGAGTCGAGTTCGGGTCTCCTAACCCTAGAATTGGTAGGGTTACTTGCCGCTCTCATAGGGGTCTAGGGGTGTGGGATTGGCTATTCATCACGACCGTGGAATCCGTGTTTTATACTGGCTCGTATTGAAAACACGGACGTCCTAGTATATCCAATATTTCATATGTTTTTTCTGCTGTGATTTATCTGTGATGTGATCATGTGATGTTCTGTGACAGATATTATATATAGTATATATGATATATTATATAGACGTTGCTTATGTTTTACACCCGCGCTAGCCCTGCCTCGCTCTGGCGTTAGTTACCTAACCTAACGGTGCAGACGGGACATCGAGGCGAATGCGGATGGCATAAGCGTACGTTATATTTATCTGTGATGTTTAGGTGGACTTAAATGATGGGATATTCATTAATAAGATTAATGAAAGAAAATAAACCTAATTGATGTTGTGGAATCGAATTTCAAAATAAAACAGGTAGCTACAGTTCTTGCTTTGCATCGCGGTTTTCATTATAGAACATCCTGCACCTTATTCGATGAGGAAAGGACCGAGATCCCTTCACCGGGAGTGACTCCTTTAGCAATAACTGGCATATGCTACAACCCTCGGTTTGTCTTTGATCGCTTCTATAGTTTTCGCTTTGCACAGTGATATATATGATATATCCCGCACCTCATTCGACGAGGAAAGGGCCGACGATCCCTTCACCGGGAGTGACCCCTTTAGCAAAACTAGAAAAGCCTCGAAAACATTCCATTTAAAAACCATTTGATTCCGCAACGAGATCAAGTTCAAAGCGTTAAAGGTTTTCATAAAAACCATTCGCAACCCTCCGTCATTTTAGGAAGTAGAGTACTTAGTATTCGTGCTGTGTTTGTTGACCATAGTCAAGGCACAGTGTACGGTAGCTAAGTGATGTCTTCCTACACCGCATATGATGCGATTAGTTAGGACAGTCGCGTGACTTTGTTGACCTTAGTTAAGGGTCATGTGGGTGGGTCTAATTAATCACGAAATGACGGGTAGAACTTGACTAGTACTTATGATTTGTTGACCATAGTTAAGGTCATAGGTGCTAGGGGTAAAAACCTTTATCGGGAGTTTCAAGTGTTGAAATTTGCAATGAGATTGCATACCTTCTATATGATAGTTGGATCCCGATACCCACTGCGAGTAATTGTTACTCCTGGGAGAGTTTTGCACTTTGCAATTAGCCGATCAAGTAGGTGTCTAGAAAGGTGTCAACGGGGTTACGCCTCTGGGAAAACGAGGTTTACAGTAATTAGGTCCGTGCGAAAGCACGGGGAACCTCCCTCAAAGTACCGACACTGGCCTGGCTGAAAGATTGGCGAACTTGTAGAGTGTAATTAATCCCGGCTAGTCTTTCCTTTTAGGGTTTGAAGGAAGATTTGATAAAAACAGTGGGAGCCATCCTGATTAGATAAAACATATAACCAATCTGATCTTGCAAGAGCGCACGCAGAGTGTTTTCTTCTCTCTCTCTCTCCAGGTAGCGACCATATCACGCCTTAATCAAGATAATAAAATGGTTGTATTGACCGAACCCGCTTGTTATACTGAGCTGGGGAACGTTGGTCCCGCTCCAACTTATAATTGTTATAAGACAGAGCAGGAAATTGGGGAATACCAGAATTCCTATGCCGCCCAAACGAAGAAAGTGCATATGATGCATCTCCTTCGGGTGTGTTCATTATAAAGAACTGTTTCTCAGTATCCTCTGCATCCTGGGTATATGATACCGGATCAGGATCCCAGATATGTAATCTGTTACATAGGGCTACAAGAGGGTAGAAAAACTGAGAACGGGTGATAAGTTTCATGAGGCAGAAAACGGGGCAAGTGTTGCAGCCAAGTCTGTTGGTCACTGTCACCCTGTATTACGAATACATTGATTCTGAATAAATGCTATTAGATACCGAACCTGATATACAAAATCATATCAGTCTCTTTATTAGTAAAGAAAGGATATAATTTTGTATTGATGGATAATGTTTTGAACATTTCCTATATCAAAAGTTGATCGGTTCAGGCACGTTATCTAAAAGCATTGACGTTCTAAATCAAACTACAGTTCCTCGTATACAGAACACACACAAGAGGAAGAGTTCAGAAATGAACGAATTCTTCTTGAGGTATTGTAGACTAGGTCATATCAATGCGACCCGACTAGCTGAAGTTACATTTAGATGCATATTTAAATCAGTTTGAATTTACATCTTGTGAAACTTGCCAGTCATGTCACAAAGATATAATGACACCAGCTCTGTTTACTGGAAACAGAGGAAGAGTTGGTAAACTCTTGGGACTGATACATGATGATGTATGTAAGGTCTCCTGTCTACACATGCCAGGACTGGTTCTTTATACTTCATTATATTCTCTGATAATCTCTCAAGATTCAGTCATATATTCCTGTTGAAATATAAGTCCGAACCTTTTGAGGTATTCACAGAATATAAGTAGGAAGTAGAGAACCAAAATACGGGTATAAGTATTATGTCCTATGATGAGATCAGGGAGGAGAATACTTGTGCATAGCATTCCTGGACTATTCTAAAAGAAAATGAGATTCTCTCTCAGCATTACTCCTCCGTATAAACCATAGCACGATGGTATATCGGGGCGGAGCAATCACACCCTATATGATAAGGTGTGCTCTATGATGAGTACTACTGAGTTACCTATTTCCTTTTTGGGGGTTATGCACTTGAGAAGCTGCATACCTATTGAATTAGGTTTGAATCAAATCAATGCCTACCACTCCATATGAGATATGGTATGGGAAGATCCTATCTCTTAAGTAAGTTAAGATTTGGGATTGTCCGGCCTATGTCAAAAGCAAAATCCGGACAAGATCGAGGCAAGATCAGTTCTGTAGAACTGGAAAGGTTCCAGCTGTACAAAACTGCTAATGATTTGACAGAACCAAAGGATTCAATTGTTTCCGACGAACCTCAGCCTCTCCGCCGATCTAGTAGGGTTCCTCACCCACCTGAGAGATACCTCGGTTTCTCGATGACAGTGGGAGCGAGGATTGCATCATGAGATGATGACCCAACCAGTTTCGAGCAGGCCATCGAGAGTAGGGACTCTGTAAGAATGGCTGGATGCTTAGTGATCTAAGATGGAATCCATATACACCAACAAAGTATGGACTTTGGTTGCGATATCTGAAGGGTTAAATCCCCATCAAGAGCAAGTATATCTTGAGAAGATTACTTGGTGTAGATGGACAAGTTGAGACTTTCAAAGCTAGACTTGTTAAAGGTTTTCGTTATCGACCAGGCACGGATAATGATGAAACCTTTTCCAGGGACTATGCTTAAGTCCATCCAGATCCTACTTGCCACGGCTACATACCATGACTACGATATCTGGTGGTTGGGTGCCATGACAACTTTTCTAAATAATGATTTAGAAGAGAACGTCTATAAGAACACAGCCAGAGGGCCTCGTAGACAGTGGGAGCAGCGGAAACGTGTGCAAGATGCTTTATAGGATAAAGCAGGCATCGCGGAGTTGGAACATCTGTTTTGATGGATTAGTCAAAGATGTTGACATCATCAAAATGGTATATGAACCTTGTATAAACAAAAAGGTAGTAGGGAGTATGGTGACGATCCTCGTAGAGTACGTAGATGACATACTCTTGTTAGGGAAGGAGTTTCCTATGCTACGCTCGATCAATCTCCGCTTATCACAATCATTTTCCATATAGGATCAAAGTGATACCTACTAAATCCTAAGCTTTGGATCTATGAGATAGATCTAATTGGATGTTAGGATACTCACTAGTTGAAGTGAGATGGTATCAATCGATCCTAGGGAGAATCACTAGAAAGGTTCCAGAGTGATAAAGACGACTGAATGTCAGTCACAGGCATTGTCTTTACCCTCAGTAAAGGGACGGTATGTTGGAAGATTTCCAAGCTAGATACCGTGACAAACTAGACGATAAAGGCTGGTAACATCGCTATTGAAGATACTACCAAAGAGAAAGTTTGGGTGTATATTGGTTCATAAGATGAACTAGGTTCCTGCCATTGTATGACAATGGAAGTGTGGCTTTGGCCCTGGAACCCTAGTCCCATCAGTGACCCAGACATATTCTGAGGCAGCATCACCTGATCATGGAGATAGCTGATCTCCAGGGTGATCGAGGTTAGGAGAGTAGACTCAGAGGACAACACGGCGGATCCACTCACGAAGGCCTTTTCTGTAAGTGCACGGCGGCGCCCCGGCCGTCAAACCGACGGCCAAACGCGGAAACGGTGATAAACTTTAATTTTGCGGACTTAGCAAACCGGCACCACCGCGCACTAAACCCCGGATCGTGCCATTAAACTATATCTAGCTAACTACAAGATGAGAAGAGATGTATACCATACGATCCGAGTCCTCCGGTCTTCATCTCCACTCCAATCTCCTCGCGGGATCTCCGTCCATCTCCTCCTCGTCGGAAAGGGCACCACGAAGCCGGGTACTTTTACGGGCTCCCACCTCAATACCGAGGCAACTCGCGCATGAAGCCGGCAAATCGACATGCTCAAGATATGCTGTAGGAAGTGTAGTGTAGAATCATAGTCTCTTTTGGGGTTTGGTTGCCATTTGTGGATGATGGAGGAAACAAGACAAAAAAATGGTGCTTGCATTTTTCTTAACATGAAATGAGATCAATCAAATGAAACACTCTCAAGGATGAAGATGAAACTCTTTTCTTTCTCTCTTTCTTTTTCTCAACCATGAACAAAAACCTCTCATCAAGTGAGAATGAAAAATGGTGGAGCAAAAACAAAATGATAACAAGAGGGAGGTGAGTGTAGGATGCAAAAAGTGGTGACCACAACCTAAAACATAATCATCACTAAATCAACATCAAACCTCTTTTCATTTCTAATCTCATAAAGCAAAGAAAAGAAAGAAAAAGGATCTCATCATGAAAAGCCATCATGATGCCACCAATATGCAAGATACCCCCTCCACAAATGTTATTTGCACAATTGCAAATAACACCCTCCATCTGAAAAGTCCGGCCGGGAAAGAACAAAGGAAAACCGGCCGGAACGGAATGCAAACTGGCAACTCCAGAAAACTGGTCCCGTAATAAATTACAGGAAAACCCCCATACTGTGCATACACACCCGCATCTGTATTCCGTCCGGATACAAATGCAATGAGACAAAATCTACACTGTACTATACTAGGATCCGGCTTAAACCAAAGCCGGCTAGTAATATCCGTCCGATCCTGATCCGTGCAATACCGCACGTATCTGATCGAACGCTGCCATATAACTATACGGCCACTAGTACAAAACCGTCCGATCCTGATCCGTGCAATACCGCACGTATCTGATCGGACCCTGCCATATCTCCATACGGCCTCTACAGCGTTTCGCCCGAAAGCTTGAGTAACTGAAAGTGTGGTGGACTCTAAAGACTCGTCAATACAATGGCTGTGGATTTAACCACTAGCACGTCAGAGGTATAAGCCAATACGTGACGGGCCACCAGCTATTGACTAAAAGGGACGTCGATGAGCGAACTCATCCTGACACCCTACTGAGCCTGTCAGTGACAATATCCGTGCAGTCCGGTCCGTTCGTCTATGAGTATCGCATGGCGGGCCTAGGGGGTTGGTAAAAGTCAGACCCCCAAAAGCGGTACAAGTCGTGTCGGAGTGTAGCCCAGAACACCCTGAGATACTACTGGAATACCTACCAGTAAATCTCCTTGCCTTGGCCAAGGACTTTGTGTAATGGCTCTCCTAGACACAGCACGACCTCACCCCCAATACCGGGAGAGACGAACCCCTGAAGATACGCTCACTGCCTCCATGTGGCTCGGGACTGTACCCAACTAAAACCTGTTTGCACGACTCCTTTGAGCCGTGGTAGGGTAGTAATCAAAGTACAGTGGGAACTCACACGAGACAAATGACGATCCCCAGGTCGATGAACTAACCTGCACACATGTCACCAGGGAACTGCCATCTGACGTCTGGTATATGACCAACTAGCATGTTCCCGGCGAGTCCTGTCCGGTGTACTCATAACCCAATGAGCACCTGTATACATCTTAGGTAATCCAACTGACACCAGTGGCTTGTGAGACCGGCCACCGCCCCTCGTCGGGGTCTCGACTGTATACACTAGTCTACTAATGGAGTATCGATGCCCGGTCTCGAAACTCCCACGACTAGGGACTTTTTAAGGATATGCTTGTAGACCCCAGCTCCCACTTATATGATCGCCCTCATACTGCTGGTGGTCAAGCAAGAATCCTAGGGGCTCTATCAACGTGTAATAGCGACGTGTCATGTCACTTAAAACAGTACACGATGATAAAGGTAAACCAGATAGCATACTATCATCTCGAGTAAGACTGTCCTACCGGGATAGGTCCTCCCTCAATCATTACAATCACGTACCTGTGACCTAATAATTGACTCTGAGGGCACTATCTCCAACAATCTCCCACTTGCACTCAAGGCTAATTATTGCGATGTCGCATACTCACAGCCCGTGTGATACCGAACATCCAACTCCTCTACTAGTCAGTCTCACAATGCTCGTTTGCGGAACTATTGCGTTCGAGGAATAGCCTCAGTGAGTGGATCCGCTTAGTTGTTTCTTTCTATATCTCTCTATATCTCAAGTTCGCGGAGAAAGCCATCTCCCGAAAAGAGCAATACCTGTCTTAGAATGTGTCTGGATGTCTGATGGGACCTAGCTCATAAATGAACTCCAAATCCAAACTTCTTAGACTGTATCGTCAACTGAACTTAATCAGTATCCTGCGCGCCATGCCTCCCTCAGTATTGCCTTGGACCACCTGTCCAAAATACTGCCCCTCATCAGAAGGAAAACTATAACTCTGACAACCTCCTTGTCGTCCATGTCACCTTGGAAGCCTGGAATGATAACTGTCTCCTGAATGAGGCTGTCGTTATCATATCCCTAGAACATCCACTTATGTTCTAAAACTGCTTCCGACTGTTTCTCCAGGATTGGATTAATGTCAACTTATTGCATCTAGTGCAAGAACAACATCTGGTGTGGTACTTGACATCTCATGATTGACTCAATTGCCTAAGCAAGTGATCTGCCAATCATGCACGTCCCTCTCCCCTTTAGTCTGTAAGACACCTTTGGAGAGGGTGACTCCATTACCTGCAGGTACACTACCGTGCCAGGAGTCGTCCATCCTAAATACTCTTAGAATGCTGTCAAGTACCCTGATTGGGAAACCACCCAAATCTAGATCTAAAACCATAGATCTAGTAACCAGTATGTCTGATATAATGTCCAAGTCCTGTGTGGAGAAACCACTGTGTGACGACCAAAGTATAACCGATTGTAGTATAGGAGTTTCTTTTCCTATTCTGTGTATGTCATCCAGATACCAAGACATCACACCCTACTACCTTCTCAACAGATCCATCCCCTATTCTGATGAAGTCAAACCCATGACTGTCATGTCAGAAATAGATGATCTATCTCCGCTACATCTGCTTTAGTCTATAAATAGACATAAGCTACCTGTCCACCAATGCTTCCGCTGCTCCCACTGACTACGACAACCCTCTGGCAGAGTCATATAGACGTACACTTCTAAAACTAGTTTAGAACGACGCTATACTCATCCTCCCGCCGGGTCTCGCAGCCTGGAACAACAGCAATGGTAATTGTGGGTAAACAAGAACTTCCCTGTCACCGTCCTTGAGGCTACCGTAGTATCTCTCGGGTGCCTGAAGTTACCCACCTTATCTGCGGAGTGGCCAATGGAATGTCAATCCAGATTGAATCTTTAGGTTCCTTATCAAATCTTCAGTAATCGTTTGTGGTTCTGGAATCACTTCCAGTTCTACCATACTCCCACTACTGTTTTCTGAAAAATCCATTTTTAATAAAACTGTGGCGAGTCTAGAACAATATCGCTATTGTTCGTACAGATAGTAGAAAGTCAACCCTCGTCATAGCCTGGGTCAACCCACAAACAGCCATTACAGAAACGTGCCTTGAGTTGTCCAGTGTCTGGTTTTAATCATAAACCGGACAACTCCCCGTACCTTAACATCATTAAGATATGAACTGTTCTATATCCAATATAGAAACAGAGGCACTGATTTAATTGAACCAGATTCAAATCATGCAGCTGTCCCCAGCGCATGTCAACTAAATGGAAGGAGGCCGATCAGCGTTACTCAACTTAGGAAGCATTTCCAATTGTGAGTAACCTGAAAGAGAAGCAAGTTCTCTTAATCATTACTATCAACTGAACACCATACACAAGTATCTACATCTTCGATCACTTTGAAGAATCCCGATACTTGCAACACCTGGTTCTCTACTTTATTCTTATACCTATAACTCCTCAAAACTTAGACCCTGTGTTTCTACGAAACACATGTCTAAGAACTAGAGAAGTTAAAAGTAAACAGAATATAGTATGAGGACCAACCCCTCTGTCCTAATGGACACTGGACAACATACAATACTCTGTATAAGTCCGCTGAGTCTAACAACTCTTTCACTGTGTGTCGTAGGTTGAAAACTGTACTTATGGTTAAGAAGAATTACACCGCTGTTTAATGCTCCTTACCTAACCATCCACTGATATAGGTAAATGTCATCGACATAATATCAAAAGGTATATCTCACTCTATGAAAATAGACGTACAGATATATCAATTTGAAATTGGTGCACAACAGCGGATATTCAAAACCAAACATTTGCCGACCGGCAAACAGCCCAGGTGATCTCTTCAAATATCACCGATTACAACGAATCCCGATATAATGAGGATGATCACCCAATTTCCAATAACTTACTCCCACTCATCATCTGTAAAACCATACAGATGTGAGAATCATACCTGGTAAATACATACCCTGGAGTAAGTATCTAATCGGGAAATCAGTTTTCTTTTAACAGTACACAGTGAGACTGAAACATCGAAACGTTTCGATAGGGTATCCTGGTATTCCTAGTAATGCCTCTTCCAGATTCACGATTGCAACCGTATAATTCTTTGCCACCTCTCCAAATCCCTTCATATGTCTTTAGTCATTACCTTCTGCACACCCCTTTAGGCCAAATGGTTTTCTTCCTTCCCTACCGTTCGGCACCAGCCTATGGTTTGGAAGAAGACTATCCAATAAGCATAATGGGTGTACTGTCCTAATCCTAGGAACACTCGCAATGCGAGAGAAGGTGAGGATAAAAGACAACCGAATGAACCTTATTTCTATTTCTCCTGAACCAGAATCCATCCCCGAACTGGAACCAGTTCCATTCGAGTTCGTATATAACCATACGATGGAATATCCAAATAAACTGTGGATCTTCGTAGTGATACGGAGTGTCCTGGAGAAATACAAAGGTGATGTGGGAGTGGTAACGAAATATTTGGTTTGGTCGTGAATATCTGTTGCAATTTACTTTGCCCTCTTACTGATCCCTTGTTTTGTCTGAACTTAATACCTTCTGCACACCATCGTTATGCTAATTGGTTTTCTTCATCCCCTACCGGTCGGCACCAGCCTAAGGTTTGGAAGAAGACTATCCAATTTGCGTAATAGGTGTACTATCTCCTAAACCAAGGAGTACTCACAACTTGAGAGAAGGTAAAAGGAAAAAACAACTGAATAATCCTATCCGTTTTCTCCAGAACCAGAAACCATCCTCGAAAACCTTCGAGTTCGTATATAACCATACGATGGTTTTGTCCAATGGAAGTGGACGTTCGTAGTAATACGTGGTGTCCTGGAGAAAAGGGTAAAAGTAGGAGTGGCAATGAGGTCTGCAACTCTGACAATTCAATAGCCGGTGTTAAAGAAGGTTCGGTCAACTTGGTCACTGAGTCAAAGTCTTAGGGTCGGGTCAATGGTCGCTGCCAAAGAGAGAGAGAAAAGAAACACTCAGCGTGCACTCTAACTTAGATCAGAATGGTCACCAATTTATCTAATCTGGAATCCTCCCACTGTACCTCAAATTCTCCTCCAAACCTGAAAGAAGAATTAGTCGGGGTTACCCGAGGAGTAAACCAACTCATCAGTGGGAATCGGGATCCAACTCTCATCGCATGATAACGTGACGGAATCCGCTCACGGTATCACACTCCAGAAGGTATGCGCATATCTGGCAAGTTTCAGTTCTTTTGAAACTCCCGATGTGATTTCTGCCCCATGCTCTTATGACCTTGACTAAGGCCAACAAATCATAAGTCACATGTCAAGTTCTACCCGTCATTGTCCAGGTTGATTTGAACCCACCCGTACAAGCCCTTGACTAAGGCCAACAAGGCTATACGACTGTCCCAAACCAACGCATCTATCTATGCTGCATATGAATAACCAACAGCTACCAAACACTGTGCCTTGACTATGGCCAACAAACACAGCTTGAATACTATTGACTACCCATATGAAACGACGGAGGGCTACGAATGGTTTCTGGCGAAAACCTTTAACGTAGTGAACTTGATATCGTTGAAGGAACGGATAGCTTTTAAAAATATAGTGACGAAAACCTTTGCTAAAGAGGTCACTCCCGGTGAAGGGATCTCGGCTCTTTCCCCGTGGAATGGGGTGCAGGATATTCCAACTGAATACCACGGTGCAAAGTAAAAGTAATCGGCTATAGTGAAGTTAATGCCCTGACGCAAACTTCTGTCCAAGGGGTCACTCCCGGTGAAGGGATCTCGGCCCTTGCCTCGTCGACTGAGGAGCAGGATATTCCAATGAATACCACGATGCAAAACAAAAGTAAACGTCCTTGCAATAACAGCTTTTTGAAAAGTGTTCCAACAATATCAGATTAGGTTTGTGTTAACTTGCATTGATTCGAATCAATGCAGTCCCACCAATTGATCACACCACAAAGAACGAAAATATACTGACGTACGTATATGCCATTCGCATTCGCCACTGGGTCCCGTCATCACCCGTTAGGTTAGCTTACTAACGGCAGAGCGGGGACTGGACTAGCGCGGATGAAAAACATATACAACATCTACTAATATATATACCAATATATTATATTTCGCTCTAGGCGTGAAAAGAAATGCAACATTACAGAAATGTACAGCATCACAGAACAATACAGATATCTGGGATCCCCGGGTTTCACAGAGCCACTACTGAAACCCGACGTTCCCCTGGTCGTGTGGAT
Source organism: Agapanthus africanus (assembly GCA_030015575.1). NCBI lineage: Eukaryota > Viridiplantae > Streptophyta > Magnoliopsida > Asparagales > Amaryllidaceae > Agapanthus > Agapanthus africanus. The sequence goes on along the minus strand of CM057348.1, from coordinate 411,288,163 downwards.
AGCCTGTGCAATGAAATCCTAGACCCCTACGGGCGCGGCAAGTCACCCGCCAAAACCTGAAGCGAGGTAGCCCCCTTCAGCACCGTGAATGGACCACCCAGCACTTCACGGAATCCGGTAACTTGGGCACCCCTCCTGGGTCAACCTGTACCCCTTACGAGTGCGGCGAATAGCCCGCCAAGTCCAGACTGAAGCCCCTCCATCTCAATGCCCTGAGATGCGGGCCCGTTGCCCTCTAGAACCCGGCTATCCGTGCACCCCTCCACGGGGTAACCCTAGTACAGAAAGTAAAATATACATACACCGGGTACATCGACCGCAACCAGGTCGTGCCCCAAAAAGAATAATACAAACAGGCAGTGACGGCAGTCCACATGTCGGACGCTCGCCCCGCAATATCAAATGTACATAATACAACAAAACTGTACTAGCATTGCATCCAGGCTATCCCCACGACCGATCCGCAACATCACAGCAAATACATAGAACATCAACGTGAAAGTCACGTTCGCAAATCCGTCTAACCGGGCTATAGCAGTTAGACCGGATTTACCGATCGAGTGACATTCACGGTCGCAGATATAATGTAAATACTGTGAAAAATGTGTTTAAAAAAATTTCCGATTGATCAAACAATTAACAAGTGGGCCCCAAAGAAAACTGTAGCACTCACAGAAACAATTGGCCCAACTTTAATATTCCAAAGCCCATATTTTAAGCCCAGAAGGCCTCTGTAAAAAAATGGTGAAGTGATGTGAATAGTGCGCGGCGGAAGGGCCGCACAAATGGGGTTTCCGCGGCGGTTCCGCGCTCCAACTGTGGAGTCACTTCATCGAAATTTTACAGAGTTCTTAGATTTTCCAGTACATCAACATTTTACAACCTGAAAAAATTTTAGACTTCAAAAAATTTCAACAGAAACTGATGCGAACTAAAATGCAGTTTTGGAACTTTTTGATCGATCGGAAATGCTAACACATTACACAAAGCTAGACTAAGTTAATGGCGAGGCTCTGATACCACTGTAAGTGCACGGCGGCGCCCCGGCCGTCAAATCGACGGCCAAACGCGGAAACGGTGATAAACTTTAATTTTGCGGACTTAGCAAACCGGCACCACCGCGCACTAAACCCCGGATCGTGCCATTAAACTATATCTAGCTAACTACAAGATGAGAAGAGATGTATACCATACGATCCGAGTCCTCCGGTCTTCATCTCCACTCCAATCTCCTCGCGGGATCTCCGTCCATCTCCTCCTCGTCGGAAAGGGCACCACGAAGCCGGGTACTTTTACGGGCTCCCTCCTCAATACCGAGGCAACTCGCGCATGAAGCCGGCAAATCGACATGCTCAAGATATGCTGTAGGAAGTGTAGTGTAGAATCATAGTCTCTTTTGGGGTTTGGTTGCCATTTGTGGATGATGGAGGAAACAAGACAAAAAAAATGGTGCTTGCATTTTTCTTAACATGAAATGAGATCAATCAAATGAAACACTCTCAAGGATGAAGATGAAACTCTTTTCTTTCTCTCTTTCTTTTTCTCAACCATGAACAAAAACCTCTCATCAAGTGAGAATGAAAAATGGTGGAGCAAAAACAAAATGATAACAAGAGGGAGGTGAGTGTAGGATGCAAAAAGTGGTGACCACAACCTAAAACATAATCATCACTAAATCAACATCAAACCTCTTTTCATTTCTAATCTCATAAAGCAAAGAAAAGAAAGAAAAAGGATCTCATCATGAAAAGCCATCATGATGCCACCAATATGCAAGATACCCCCTCCACAAATGTTATTTGCACAATTGCAAATAACACCCTCCATCTGAAAAGTCCGGCCGGGAAAGAACAAAGGAAAACCGGCCGGAACGGAATGCAAACTGGCAACTCCAGAAAACTGGTCCCGTAATAAATTACAGGAAAACCCCCATACTGTGCATACACACCCGCATCTGTATTCCGTCCGGATACAAATGCAATGAGACAAAATCTACACTGTACTATACTAGGATCCGGCTTAAACCAAAGCCGGCTAGTAATATCCGTCCGATCCTGATCCGTGCAATACCGCACGTATCTGATCGAACGCTGCCATATAACTATACGGCCACTAGTACAAAACCGTCCGATCCTGATCCGTGCAATACCGCACGTATCTGATCGGACCCTGCCATATCTCCATACGGCCTCTACAGCGTTTCGCCCGAAAGCTTGAGTAACTGAAAGTGTGGTGGACTCTAAAGACTCGTCAATACAATGGCTGTGGATTTAACCACTAGCACGTCAGAGGTATAAGCCAATACGTGACGGGCCACCAGCTATTGACTAAAAGGGACGTCGATGAGCGAACTCATCCTGACACCCTACTGAGCCTGTCAGTGACAATATCCGTGCAGTCCGGTCCGTTCGTCTATGAGTATCGCATGGCGGGCCTAGGGGGTTGGTAAAAGTCAGACCCCCAAAAGCGGTACAAGTCGTGTCGGAGTGTAGCCCAGAACACCCTGAGATACTACTGGAATACCTACCAGTAAATCTCCTTGCCTTGGCCAAGGACTTTGTGTAATGGCTCTCCTAGACACAGCACGACCTCACCCCCAATACCGGGAGAGACGAACCCCTGAAGATACGCTCACTGCCTCCATGTGGCTCGGGACTGTACCCAACTAAAACCTGTTTGCACGACTCCTTTGAGCCGTGGTAGGGTAGTAATCAAAGTACAGTGGGAACTCACACGAGACAAATGACGATCCCCAGGTCGATGAACTAACCTGCACACATGTCACCAGGGAACTGCCATCTGACGTCTGGTATATGACCAACTAGCATGTTCCCGGCGAGTCCTGTCCGGTGTACTCATAACCCAATGAGCACCTGTATACATCTTAGGTAATCCAACTGACACCAGTGGCTTGTGAGACCGGCCACCGCCCCTCGTCGGGGTCTCGACTGTATACACTAGTCTACTAATGGAGTATCGATGCCCGGTCTCGAAACTCCCACGACTAGGGACTTTTTAAGGATATGCTTGTAGACCCCAGCTCCCACTTATATGATCGCCCTCATACTGCTGGTGGTCAAGCAAGAATCCTAGGGGCTCTATCAACGTGTAATAGCGACGTGTCATGTCACTTAAAACAGTACACGATGATAAAGGTAAACCAGATAGCATACTATCATCTCGAGTAAGACTGTCCTACCGGGATAGGTCCTCCCTCAATCATTACAATCACGTACCTGTGACCTAATAATTGACTCTGAGGGCACTATCTCCAACAATTTCCCAGAGAGAGACTCATATGGGATGGTTGAGTATTAGATACTGCGACCACTGCTACAGATGGCCCTAGTGCAAGTGGGAGATTGTTAGTTATATGTATGCCCTAGAGGCCATTACTGTACATTGGATGTATATTGTAGTGGATGCTGGGACATATATAGGTAGGACTTTCTTGCTCGACATGATAGTACGTTATCTGGTTGCTCTTTATCTTAACATGTATACTTTCTGTCTCTTTGATTACATGTTGATAAAGCCCTTAGGATGTGTACTCGACTTCCAGGACTATGATGCAGATCATACTAGTGCGGCCTGGGTAGTCAATGAGTACATCCTTCATTGTTCCTAGTCGTGGGAATATCGAGACGAGGCATCGATATTCCAGAGTAGACTAGCGCATATCTTCTCGACCCATGCGATGGGCGATGGATGATCCCATATCCATTGGTGTTTGACATCGAAGATGGTATGCGGGTGCTCAGTGGAGACTGGGTACACTGAACGGACTCGCCGAGAACTCCCAGATGGTATTATACCTCACGTCAGATGGCAGTTCTCTGGTGACACTGGTACAGCTTAGTCTGTTGACCCGAGATCGTCATAGAGTCTTATGTGTCTCCCACTGTGCTTTGATTTCCACCCTACCATGGCTCTACTGAGTCGTGCAAACAGGTGGTTTTTGGGTACAGTCCCGATTCACATGGAGGTAATGAGCGATAGGAGGGGATTCGTCTCTCCCGGTATTGGGGGTTGATGTTGCGCAATGCACGACTGGCCATAACAGGAAATCCCTGGCCAGGGTTGCAGTGATATACTGGTAAGAGTTATCAGTAGTTTCACGAATGTCATGGACCTCAAGTCGGCATGACTTATCGAGCTATTGGGGTCTGACGTTTACCACCCCTAGGCGAGATATGCGACATATCAGACGAACAGACCGGACTATACGGTAAGTGTTACTGGTTGGATTCACAGGAGTGTGAGCGGGCTTGCTCGTCGATCTTCCGATCGCTCAATACCCGGGTGGCCGTTACGTTTAGCAGACCGCTTGCGGCTTGTGGGTGATTGATATGATCATCATCCGCTACCGGCGTATTGACGAGTCTTTAGAGTCCTACACAGAGGTTTCCTGGCTCAAGCGAAACGAAATAGGAGCGCATATGAGATATGTGCGGGACCGAGAATAATGCGTGTATGTGATACCGTATTTCATTCTCGCGATGAATGTGTCGAATGGTTGTATGCGATATAACCTAGTTATCGAATCAAGGATTGATTCGATAAGCCGATACATTGGATACTAGCCGGTTATATGCGACATGACCGGATCATTGAATCAAGTGTTGATTTAATGATTTAATGTATAATTGTATATTTGATATATTACTTTGCATTAACTAGTATTGGTTCACTTTAAATGGATTTACTCACTTGGTTTGTGCACATTGCATATGTGATATATTTTGTGCACATGATTGTATCATGTTTGATGATACATGCAAGCTAGGGTTAGTGTAAAGAATTAGACCATGGTTAAGATTATGATTAGGGTTTTCTTTTTTCTTATTTATTTATTTATTTATTTTGGAAAAAGATGAGAAAAGAATGGTTGCTATTTTTGTTTGCTAGTTGAAGATTCTTGAAGCTTTGAATTAGTCCACCATTCTTGTCTCATCCTTAACCCTAACCATTCAAGTTAACCATGGTCCATTCTCTACAACTAACCAAGGGTTAGTAAATGATAAGTATTGATTTATTTATCATTTACTTAATACTTATCATATCTTTTTCATCTTCTTCTTCATGAGCAAGAAGAAGAAAAGCTTTCTATACCAATGGCAACTTGAGAAATCAAGTGAGAAATCCAATTCTAAAGTCTACCCACTTCCTATTTCTTCATCCTCTACCTCTTGCCAAGTTGTATAGGGTGTTTACTTCACAAGTTTTCGAAGCTTGGTGAAGTTGGAGCTTGTTCTTGTGATGCCTCGACGTAGATCATCTTCGGCATCGAACCGACGATCAAGCCCGCCCATTCTTCGATGATGCCAATGCTAGAGTCAAGGGTTTGATTTGGACAGCGGAGGGAGATCATCGCGGAGCTTAGGAAGTGGTGGACCGGATCTACAAAGGTTGTAGCCCCTTTCCTTTAGATACATTTCCGTTTACTTACTCGCTTCGCCTATTTATCTAGTTAACGATCCGTATTAGGGTTTCTCGGCACCGTAATTTTTAGAAATTGGCATGTTTGATCACTTGTGAGACTCCATTAGAGTGCCTAGGAACCCTACATAAAGACTAACCTGTACCTGTGTCACCAGAGAACTGATATCTGACGATAGGTATAATACCATCTAGGAGTTCTTGGCGAGTCCGTTCAGTGTACCCAGTCTCCACTGAGCACCCGTACACCATCTTTGATGTCAAACACCGATGGATATGGGATCATCCATCGACCATCATATTGGTCAAGATGCGTATACGCTAGTCTACTCTGGTGTATCGATGCCCTGTCTCGATACACCTTCGACTAGGAACAGTTATAGGATGTACTCATGGACTACCCTGGCCCCACCAGTATGATCTGTATCATAGTCCTAGTAGTCATGTACATATCCTAAGGGCTTTATCAACATGTGATAGCAAGACAGTAAACCAACACAAGTCAACATGTTTAGACAAAGTGAAACCAGATAGCATACTATCATATCAAGCAAGAAATTCCTGTCTATATATATCCAAGAATCCACTATAATATACATCATATGTACAACAATGGCCTCTAGGGCATATATATAAGTAACAATCTCCCACTTGCACTAAGGCCAGCTGTTGAAGTATCTCATACCCAACATCCCGAAGAGTCTCTCAAATTGTATCTGGGGTATGGCCTTCGTGAGTGGATCCGCAGTGTTGTCCTTCGTGTCAACTCTCCTGACCTCGATCTCACGGCGATCAACTATCTCCCAGATCAGGTGATACCGCCTCAGAATATGTTTGGACTTCTGATGGGACTTAGGTTCCCTGGCCAAAGCCACAACTCTATTATTATCACAATACAAAGGTATTGGATGCTTAATGTGTTGGGCTTCCCTTGCACCTAGTCTAGGGTTTGGTAGCATCACTCATGCCATTTTAAAATTTAGAGAGGTGCAAAGCAAGCAAACCATGAATCATGCTAGAATTTCTAGGGTAACAAAGTTTGTATCACATACAAAGAAATAAAGAGATAAAGATTACAACCTTTGTAGTCCGTTCCTTCGCTTCATAAGCTCCGTGTTGAGGTCCCTTCGCTGCGATCATCATGAACTCCGACTCTCGTGAGGCTCCAGCAGGTGAATGATGCATCTTTCTTGAAGTCTTCTTGATCTAAGATGATATACCTTGAAGAATCTCTAACCCAAGCTTACACTTCACTAATGAAGTAATTAGAGAAGTGAACACCCTAGTCTAAGTGGCTAGAATCGATGAGGATGATGAAGTAGGAATATTGCTCTCTTTTGTTTTCATTTTCTCACCATTTATCATCACAAACACAAAAGCTAGCAATCTTTTTTCAAGAGCATGAAGAAGAAGAAGAAAAAACTTTTGTGATGAATAATGAATTATTGTTGTGGTTACAATTGCAACCGTGAGTTAAGAATGAAGGCTTTAACTCATGTAGAGAATAAACTAAGGTTAAGGATTTGGGTTGGGTTAACAAATATCTTCACAAAATATCAAAGCAAGATGACAAAAGAAAAGCTTCATGAAGCTACCTTAACCCTCATCCAAAAAGCTAACCCAAAAGCTAACCCTAATCTTGGTTTAAACTCAAAATCCATGTTGCATTTGTAACCCTTACATGTTACAATATTATATATCACATATATAATATATTTTGTAACAAAAGAAAATAATACAATTAACATATATCGCATACACATCAATGTATCATCCAGTGAGAAAATGAATCAATAAAGCGAGCTTATATTAGTCAACGTAATGTAATATATCACATATATAATATACATTAAATTATCGAATCAACACTTGATTCGACAATCCGGCTATATTGCATATAACCGACTAATATAACGTGTACCAATTCATCGAATCAACACTTGATCCGATGACCCGGCTATATCACATATACCCGGCCGTTATCTCATATCGCGAGAATAGAATACGGTATCTCATATCGTATTATTCTCGGTCCCGCACATATCACATATGTGCTGCTACTCCGTTTTGCCTGAGCCAGGAAACCTCTGTGTAGGACTCTAAAGAATCGTCAATACGCCGGCAGTAGGTGATGATCATATCAAATACCTACAAGTTGCAAGCTGTCAGCTAAACGTAAGAGCCACCCAGGTATTGAGCGATCAGAAGATCAACAAGAAAGCAAGTACATTCTCCTGTGAATCCAATCAGTAACACTACCGTACAGTCCGGTCTCTTCGACTCATATGTTGCATATCAAGTCTAGGGGCGGTAAACGTCAGACCCCAGTAATAGATAAGTCGTGTCGTTGTGAGGCTCATAACAGGTCGAGAAACTACTGATAACTCTTTTCAGTAGCACTCCATAACAGCCCTGGCCAGGGACTTCCAGTTATAGCCAATCGAACACAGCACAACATCAACTCCCAATACCGGGAGAGACGAAACCCCTCCTATCGCACATTGCCTCCATGTGATTCGGGACTGTACCAAAAAGCCACCATTTTGCACACCCTCTTGGACATGGTAAGGTGAAAATCAAAGCACAGTGGGAATCACACAAGACTCTATGACGATCTCGGGTCTACAGACTAACCTGTACCAGTGTCACCGGAGAACTGCTATCTGACGATAGGTATAATACCATCTAAGAGTTCTTGGCGAGTCCGTTCAGTGTACCCAGTCTCCACTGAGCACCCGTACACCATCTTTGATGTCAAACACTGATGGATCTGTGTAACGTTTCAGAAATCGTTTTGCAAATTTTTCCGTTTTAGGGCAAAATTTTCGGTATTTTCCGTTTTAACCCGATTTCGATCAAACTTCCGTAAAAACTTGCCGGCACCAATTTTAGCTAAAATGAATCTAGTGCGCGAACTTTGGGGGTATATGGGTGGTTTTGGTTCAGATAGAATTTTTCCCAAATAAAATATTATTTTAGCCGGTAAAATATGCACATAAATCGGGAAAAAATTTCTAAATGAAAATTCTTGAAAATCATCACTAGAATTATTTTTTAGAACCTTCTTTTTGAATATCTAGATATTTTTAGTGCAAAAGGTTTTGAATTAAAAAAGAAAAGAAAATGAAAGAAAAGGTGTCATTTTTGCGTTTAATGAAGCAATTAATGCATTAAACTAGAACTTTCTTCTTCTTTTTTTGCACAAAACACCCCCACACCCTCATGGCCGGCCCCTCTCTCCCCCTTTCTGCCCTTGTTCTTCCTTACTCATTTTTCATCATTTCTTGCACAAATAAATCATGAAAAATCCAAATAAATTCATAGAAATTCTAATAAAATCCAAAAGCTTCATTCTTCTTCACAAAAGTTGCTTGGATCTTCATTCTAGTGAGGATTTTGGAGGACAAAGTTTGGTTTTATTCTTGATTCAAGTGGTGTTCTTGAAGGTATAAAAGCCTAACCCTAATCTCTAATTGTTACTTAATACTTTATGCTAGCTTAATTAGATGTTAGTTTAAGCTTTAAATTTCTTGTTTCAAAATTCATGAAATGGTTTTAGAAATTCAAGTTAAGGTCAAAGCTTAATTTAAGTTTTTAATATTTAATTAAAGTGTTAATTTGTGATTAGGAAAAGCTTAACCTAGTAGAAAATGCTAATTATTGTTAATAAATATTTTGTTTAATTAAGGATTTTTGCTTACTAGGTTTTTGCTAAAACTCATTTTGCAAGTGTTAAAAATATAGAAATGGTTTAGATAGCTTAGTTAAGCTATTTTAAGGTGTTTGTAATCGCTAGATATGTGTTAGCTTGAAACTAGTGCGAAATATTGCGGTAGGTTGTTTACTAGGTTTCGGGGTTTTTCCGACGTGGGTTCGATTAGTCGTTGCGAGGTTATATCTATTATATTTCTCGTATTTTTTTGTGTTGTGTTGTGTTGTGCGATCGGGTCGATCGGAGTCTAGACTTGGTGTTTCGTAGTTTAGCGACCCTAGTTAGGGTTTTTGACCGATATTGTGCGCGTTAGATGCGCTAAGTGCGCAGTGTAATTTTCTGGCCTTTTTCATTTCGTTTCGTTGTCTTTTCGTCGATATAGGATATTTAGCATATGTGATGTGTTTGTGAAATTTTAGGTTCGCAGGCGGAGACTTCGGACGCTACGACAAATAAAAAACAGGTGGTACGCTTCACTTAGCCAGGAGCGTTGGTGAGTAGATTTAACATCTACAGGGGAATCGCCCGCATGGCGTTATGCGTCTGGGCTAGAAATGACTTGACTTGTCGCATATTCTATTTCATATTTAGAATTGCGCATTCACCCTACTGCTTAATTATTGTTGTGCTTGAACTAGTATCCTTAGGACACTGCACTATTATTGACGGCTCATGTTGCACGAGCATTGATTGTATGCCACACACACCATCAATATTTGCCATGTCACGCACAACCCACTTATAAATATGATATTGTTTGGTTAGGGACATTGAGACATTGAATCATATTTCTTTACGCATATGACATATAGCATACCTGTATACCCACATACTTACACATATGCCTTGACATGCTTACATGCTAGTTACCTGTATACCTATAGGGTATTGTACCATTAGTGATAGGTACATACACACATAATGACATAGCTACATGTATACTTTGCATACATACTTCACTTATACTCGGAGGGTATATTGCATCATTACTGATAGGTAGATACACATACCTTGCTATACCTTCATGTTTACACACATATCTGGTTATAGCTACATGTTTATCTTTACTTGATGTTATTTAGAATTAGGAAAATTAGGAACCGCATATATTTATATTTCACTTGTTGCAGTTAAATAGCGGCTTTTCCTTTATATGCTTACATTACAGTTTTCTGTTGCATATATTATATTCATGGATTTTCGCATTAAGATATGGATTTTTCATGATGTTTTCTGGATTTGGGTACCGTGGAAGTTCATGAAATTATACATTATTTGAAAAACCCGGTTTCCCTTGATATGATATTTCAGCAGCCACCATGAGATTTATCGGTTCGGATATATATATACCCCACGCGAGGAACGGAGGGGTCCGTGTGCGGGTACATGGTAGGGCCCGGAGGTACCCCGAGGCAAGAATCTCAGTGAGGAGATAAGTTAGTAGGGGAACCATACTTTCCGGTGACATTACCAATGACTCAGCGGTTATCATGGGGATACCGACGGGAGTCATGTACGTATAGATACGTCGAGAGGCGAGGGTCAGAGCTAGGCACTCGAGCTTTCGGGATAGCGTATGATACGTACCTATCAGGGTGCCAGTCGTGGTGACAGCACCTGATAGACCTGCATTTCTGTGTCGATGCTTGACACATTGGTTTCATGATATTTCTTTTTTACTCCTTTGTATATATAACAGAGGTTTAGGCCGCTGTTATATATGCCCTTACACCAATATTAGTGGAATGGGAAGCTAATATATGTGTATTGATATTAAATTATATACATCATCATATTTATTCATGCAAATAAATTTAGGATGTTAGATTTTTACTTGATAATTTGATTTGGGATATAGGGGATTCATTTGATATTGGATACAGGATATTTATGAGATTGCTGATTTGTACATTCAGGATATATGAGATTTAATCGATATTGTACATTCAGGATTTGTGAGACTTGTATGATATGAGAGCCAATTTGGGGGCTGATTTGAGGAATTGGGATTTTGATTGTCTTGATGGACTTTGATCCTACCACGATGTCAGATTCCGTGGAAATGACATATTTCATTCCATACTCCACATTTATTGTTTATGCACTGCTTCATGTATTAGTTGTACCTGATAGAGTACCATTCATGACTGTTGCATTTACATACCTTTATTTATATGCATTTCTTCATGTGTTAGTTGTACCTGTTAGAGTACCTTTCATGACCGTTGCATATATACATTGTCATATCATTACTTCACGTATTAGTAGTACCTGATTTAGTACCTTACATGATTGTTGCATACAGATTGTTATATTATTGCTTCATGTATTAGTTGTACCTGCTAGTGTACCTTTCATGATTAACGCATGCATATAACCTTTTACTGCTTTTAGCTTACATATGTTAGATTCGCGTTGTACGTGCATACTTGCGATTACTGCATATGTTATTTACTATTCACGAGTTGGCAACTCACCCCCGTTGTGCCACAAGATTTTGCAGGTTGTTTCCCCAGACTAGTCGAGGCAGGCTATTCATCTATCTTATCATCTTTTGTTGCGGCTACCGCATTATCTCACAGTGTGCAGTTTGCTTAGGTGGGTTTAGTGGTTATTCGTTTTTTTGTATTGTATATTTGTTGTATCCTTATACTCTCCATCTACCATTATCTTGTATGACTTAGAGACTTGATGTGGGGACGATACTTGTATATTTTGGGGACTTGGATGTCTTTTATGCAGTTTTACTTATATCGTCTTTTATTTCTTCGCTACGGCGTCGTATATCTGTTGTGGTGGTTGTTTTCCGCTTTTTGGCGTGGATTTGCTCCCGTTGGGGATGCTTTACTTTATATTTATGTTGTACCCATTTTTGGGGTTGGTTTTTACAAAGGAGGTGCTGCTGAAATTTTCAAGAAAGTAAATTGGACTTAAAGAATTTATACTTGATTTTTTCAAAAAATTAAACAATGTTTCTTATCTTTTCTTGTCTTCTAATGGTTTAGATTTCTGGGTTTTGGCTTTCTTTTACTGCGTTACGCCTGTAGACGTTGCGTAGTATTAGGGCCGTCACGTGCCAATTTCGGGTCGTGACAAAGTTGGTAACAGAGCGCTAGGTTTTACCTTTCGGAGTGTAGGATGACCTTGGTATGATGGAGTAGGTAGCTTAAGCAGAGTAACGTAGTGTGTGTATGTCCGCGGCATACTCACGATGCGGTACTCCACCTAAAGTGACCTAAGTACAAATTGCTTAAAATCCCTTCCTTGATATATATCCTTGAGATTCGCTTTCCGTGTTCATATCGAATCATATCCCTATTTATAGCCTTTGCCGCCAACTGCTATGGGGACTCAGAGTGATGCAGCGAGGGCCGAGGTCAGAGTTGACTCGGGTGGGTCAAGGACTGACCAGGATGGTACGCTCGTTGCACAGGTGCAGACGGATCCGCCTTCGACAGATAGGATCGCTAGGTTTGTGGCAGAGATGCAGGACTTGCGGCAGACGATGAGTTCTTTGGTTGATGCCATTCGAGCGCAGCGACAGGAGGTTGTCACCCCTGTTACTCAGTTGTTCCTTGCAATCAGCATGCAGCATTCCGTCACTTACATAGCACTAGTAGATGCGGCCCCAGTTGACGAGCCACGCCTTCCAGAGACTTTGGGAGTTTCGGAACAGTGGAGGACTAGTACCGGTCTACCAGCCCAGAGACAGAGGCCTAGTCATCGAGACAGCTTTCGTGACCGTCGCGGGAGTAACAGAGGTATGGGACGAGGAGAGTCTTGTTAGCTAGATCAGCCGTTTGTTGTGTTAACTTCTGTCAGCGATTCTTTTGTTGCGCGACACGTAATTCAGTCGTGTGCCAATCGGATAGGAGATAGAGATTCGTCCGTCGTTTTGATTCTTCTAGAGATGTTGGATTTGACGTTCTCCTGGGCATGGACTGGTTACCTAGGTGCTATGCGTCTGTGGACTGCCATGAGAAAACAGACAGGGTTTGTTTTCCCAGGGAGTCAGTTCTTGTTGTGCATAGGAGGGCAGTGGTGCCGCCTCACACAGCTAGAATTCAGCCTTTTTTGCTAGTCGGCTTTTGAGGAGAGGATGTCGAGGATTCTTGATGTTCATTCATGATACCGGAGCCATAGTTGGTTTGTTGTACCGGGTTCCTTCGTGCGAGAGTTTTCCGACGTTGTTCCAGAAAAGCCGGTGAAGCTTAGGGAGCTTAAGGATCAGCTGCAGAGTTGTTTGTTGGGGGGCTTGTGTGTCTGAGTGTTTCGCATTGGGGAGCTCCTATTTCTGTTCGTCAAGGAGAAATACGGCAGTTTGAGGTTTTGTATTGATTGATCGTCAATTGAACTGGCTTACGGTGCGGATAGGTATCCGTTACCTCGCATTGACGATTTCTTCGTTCAGCTTCCGAGTGCGAGACATTTTCTAAGTTTGTTTGGGATCAGGTCATCATTGTTGCGGGTTCGGAGTGATGACATTCCGAAGACTGCCTTGTGCGTGCTACGGGCTTTGTGTGTTTTGGTGGTGTCATTGGACTCACCAATGCCCTAGCAGCATTCGTAGATATGATGAACCAGATTTCTTCAGGCCGTTCCTCGACCAGTTATTGCTGTGTTATTGACGACATTCCGGTCTATTCAATGTGTCGTGAGGGACAGGAGTAGCACTTGAGGATTTGTTTTGCAGACATTGGGAGAGCCCCAGCTGTTGCTAGATTCTCGGCGTGCTCCTTCAGGCTTGTTTGTGTTGACTCCTAGGTCTTGTAGTTACGGGAGACGGTTTTTGTATGGTCCCGAGGAAGATCGAGGCCATACTGTTGGAGATAGTGCCCTCAAAGTCAATTATTGGATCGCAGGTACGTGATTGCAATGATTGAGGCAGGACCTATACCGATATGACAGTCTTGCTCAAGATGATAGTATGCTATCTGGTTTGTCTTTATCATCGTATATATGCTTTAGTTCACTGTTGCATGATGATAGAGCCCATAGGATTCTTGCTTGACTATCAGCAGTATGATGGCGATCATATACGTGGGAGCTGGGGTCTGTAAGCACATCCTTAAAAGTGTCCCTAGTCATGGGAGTTTCGATACAGGCATCGATACTCCAGAGTAGACTAGTGTATACAGTCGAGACCCCGACGAGGGGCGGTGGCCGGTCTCACAAGCCACTGGTGTCAGTTGGATCACCTAAGATGTATACAGGTGCTCATTGAGTTATGAGTACACCGGACAGGACTCGCCGGGAATCTGCTAGTTGGTATTATACATATCGTCAGATAGCAATTCCCTGGTGACATGTGTACAGGTTAGTTCATCGACCTGAGGTCGTCATTTGTCTCGTGTGAGTTCCCACTGTGCTTTGATTTCTACCCTACCCCGGCTCAAAGGAGTCGTGCAAACAGGTCTTTTTTGGGTACAGTCCCGAGCCACATTGGAGGCAAGTGAGCGGATCGTCGGGGATTCGTCTCTCCCGGTATTGGGGGTTGATGTCGCGCAGTGCACGGGTGGCCATCACTAGGAATCCTCGGCCGAGCTAGTGGAGAATTACTGATTTGGATCAGTAGTTTCTCAAGTGGTGATGGGCTTCATGCCGACACGATTTATCGCGTTATTAGGGGTCTGACTTTATCCAACCCCTAAACTCGATATGCGATACTCTTTAGACGAATAGACCGGACTGTATATACATTGTCACTGTCAGGCTCAGTAAGGTTTATAGATTAGTTCGCTCGTCAGCTTCCCTTCCAATCAATACATAGGCAAAACGTTACGTGCAGCTTGTACCTCTGATGTGCTAGAGGTTATACCCAGTGCCAGTGTGTTGATGAGTCATTAGAGTCCCCTATAGACACTTTCCCAAGTTCGGGCGAAACGTTGTAGAGTCCGTATGGTGTTATGGCAAGGTTCGGAAAAAGCACGTGCGTTTTCGCACGTGTCGTTTTTCGGGCAGATAATACTGGTAGGCTTTAGTTTAAGCCGGAACCCAGTATTATACTGTGTAGATATAATATCTTTGTCTCAGATGCATTTTTATTCGGTCGTAATACAAATGCGGGTATGTTTATACTGATACGGGGTTATCCTGAAATTCGTTTCAGGATCACTTTTGGAAGTTTCCAGTTTCCAGTTTTCTATCAGCCGTATTTTGACATTCGGTTAAATACGGATTTATCTTTTCTTTGGATGAGTGTGGAAGGTTCTAGAAGTTTCTAGAAGAGGTGACTAGGATGGTGAGGTGGCTTAGTGCATTTAATGATTCATTAATGCAAGGGTGACTAGGTTAATGAATCACCATTTGCATTAATGAGGTTTTGTTTGCATAAAGGATATTTGTTGTTGATATTTTCCTTTGTGGTCACCTTCCCCCTCCTACACTCACCTCCCTCCCTCTACATACATGGCCGGCCCTCCCCTCCTCTCTCCCGCTCTCTCACTTGATTGGAAAAAAGATTATGATAGATTTGGATTCACGGAAATTAGATAGCTTCATTTCTCATTTCACCCGATCCAAAAGGAAACTTCCATATCCGTTCGTCCGTGACCTTGGACGTAACGAGACAAAGTGTTCTACTCATTCTCTACTTCATCTTGGTCGTCTCTTTTGGCAAACTTGACGATCGAGTTGCCTTGGTTCAGAGGCGGGAACCCGTTTAAAGATCCGTCG
The DNA here is from genome assembly GCA_030015575.1 of Agapanthus africanus. NCBI lineage: Eukaryota > Viridiplantae > Streptophyta > Magnoliopsida > Asparagales > Amaryllidaceae > Agapanthus > Agapanthus africanus. Next base: position 411,272,337 of record CM057348.1, on the reverse strand, counting down.
ACGTGGTGCCACCTGGACGAGAAGACCGGAGTTCAAGGAGATCGGAGCGGCCGCAACAAAGCGTGGGATGATGGTTAAAGACCGAAGGACTCGGATCATTCGGTATAATGTTTCTACCCCTTTGTAGTTTGTTAGTTTAGCTTTAATGGCAGATCCGGGTTACGGTACACGATAGCGCCAGTTTCGTTAAAAGTTTTTGTTCCGCATTTGGCGTCTGTTAGACGGCCGGGGCGCTACCGTGGACTTACAGTGGTATCAGAGCCTCACCATTAAGCTATACTAACTTGTGCTAACACGTTTAAAAGATCGATCGGACGGATTTCGCAAAACTACATTTTTCAGGCCACGAGTTTCTGTCGATTTTCAAAGGGTTCTAAAAATAATTCTACATATCACAGAAAGTTATGCAGGGTTTTCTAAGTAAACTGGTGAAATTTGGTCACTTGATCCCACAAAACGGCCGCGGAACCGCGGCCCAAACCAGGGTTTGGCCGCTGTTCCGCCGCGCTTTTGTGGGAACAGTGCCCCAAATTTTTCCAGTGAGTTCACCATAGGAAAATGTGGTTTTTGGTATATGTTTTTTAGGCCCAAATTTTGTTACTGTACACCAGATGATTGTGGGGCCTACTTCGGGAAATTTAGTCGATCGAAATTTTAAACTTGTTAGTTTACAGTACTTTCATTATATCTCCGACCGGGAATGTCATTTGATCGGTAAACCGCGTCTGATTGCTATAGTTCTTTTAGACGGGTTTGCGAACGTGACATTCGCGTTGATGTTCTGTGTTGTGCTGTGATGTTGCGGATATGTCGTGGTGGATAGCAGGGTGCAATGATAGTGCAGTTTGGATTTATTTGTACATTTGATATTGCGGGGCGAGCGTCCAACATGTGGACTGCCGTCACTGCCTGTTTGTATAGTATTCTTTTGGGGCACGACCGGGTCGAGGTCAATGTACCCGTTGTATATTTTTATTTCTGTACTAGGTTTTATCCCGCGGCGGAGTGCACGGATAGCCGGGTTCTGGAGAGCAACGGGTCCGTATCTCATGGCTTTGAGAGGCAGAGGGGCCTCACTCTAGAATTGGCAGACTATTTGCCGCACTCGTAGGGGGTACAGGTTGACCCAAGGTGGGGTGCTCAATTTACCGGATTCCATGAAGTGCCGGGTGTTCCATTCACTATGATGTGGAGGACTACCTCGCTTCAGGTTTTGGCGGGTAACTTGCCGCACCCGTAGGGGTCTAGGTTTCATTGCACAGGCTATCCACACGACCAGGGGAACGTCAGGTTTCAGCAGCGGCTCTGTAAAACCCGGGGATCCCAGATTATCTGTATTGTTCTGTGATGCTTATTACTTTTCTGTAATGTTGCATATTATCACGCCTGGAGCGAGTACTGTATATTGGTATATACACTATTAGATGTTGTATATGTTTTACACCCGCGCTAGTCCAGTCCTCGCTCTGTCGTTAGTTAAGTAACCTAACGGGTGATGACGGGACGCAGTGACGAATGCGGATGACATATACGTACATTTTATTTTTCGTTCTTTTTTGGTGTGATTGATTGATGGGACTGCATTGATTCTTATCAATGCAAGGATAAAACAAACCTATATCTGATGTTGTTGGAACAAATTTTAAAAGTGTTATTACAAAGATGTTTCCTTTTGTTTTGCATAGTGATATTCAGTTGGAATATCCTGCACCTCATTCGACGAGGCAAGGGCCGAGATCCCTTCACCGGGAGTGACCCCTTGGGCAGAAGTTTGCGTCAGGGTAATAACTTTAATAGTCGATTACAAGTTGCTTTGCATCGCGGTATTCAGTTGGAATATCCTGCACTTCATTCCACGAGGAAAGAGCCGAGATCCCTTCACCGGGAGTGACCTCTTTAGCAAAGGTTTTTCGCTACTATATTTTTATAAAAGGCTATCTGGTTCCTTCAATGAGATCAAGTTCATTACGTTAAAGGTTTTTCGCCAAAAACCAGCCGTAGCCCTCCGTCATTTCTTATGGATGGTCAGTAGTATTCAAGCTATGTATTTTGACCTTCGCCAAGGCATAGTGTTTGGTAGCTGCTGGGTATTCATTTGTAGCATAGATAGATGTGTTGGTTTGGAACAGTCGTACTACTATTTTGGCCTTCGTCAAGGGTATGTACGGATGGGTTCAAATTGACCTGGACAATGACGGGTAGAACTTGGCATGTGACTTATGACATTTTGACCTTCGCCAAGGTCATAAGAGCATGGGGCAAAAATCACATCGGGAGTTTCTAAAGAAACTGAAACTTGCCAGACATGCGCATACCTTCTGGAGTGTGATAACTTGAGTGGCTTCCATCAAGTTATCATGCGATGATAGTTGGATCCCGATTCTCACTGATGAGTTGGTTTACTCTTCAGGTGATCCCGACTAATTCTTCTTTTTGGTTTGAAGGAGAATTTGAGATAACAGTGGGAGGTTTCCAGATTGGATAAAGTGATAACCATTCTGATCTAGGTTAGAGTGCACGCAGAGTGTTTCTTTTGTCTCTCTCTTTGGCTGCGACCTTTGACCGACCCTAGACTATGACTCAGTGACCAAGTTGACCGAACCTTCTTCTTATACTGGCTTTTGGATTGTCTGAGTTGCATAAGACATTGCCGCTCCTTCTTTTACCCTTTGTATTTCTCAGAACACCCCGTATTACTACGGGTATCCACTTCCATTGGATAGATCCATCGTATGGTTATATACGAACTCGAAGGGACTTCTTCGAGAATGGATCCAGGTTCAGGAGAAATTGAATTAGTTTATTCAGTTGTCTTTTATTATCACCTTCTCTCAGGTTCCAAGGGCTCCTTAGTTTAGGAGAGTACACCTATTACGCTTATTGGATAGTCTTATTCCAAACCATAGGCTGGTGCCGAAAGGTAGGGAATGAAGAAAACCAATTAGCCTAAGCAGGGTGTACAGAAGGTAATATGTAAAGACAAAATAAAAAGGGATTAGAAAGAGGGCAAAGTAAATTGCGACTATTATCATTCACGACCAAACCGCGTACTTCATTGCTACTCCTATTTCACCTTTGCTTTTTCCCAGTTCGGGAGAAAAAGAATAAGGTACTATTCAGTTGTCTTTTATCATCACCTTCTCTCAAGTTGCGAGTACTCCTAAGATTAGGAGGGTACACCTATTATGCTTACTGGATAGTCTTCTTCCAAACCATAGGCTGGTGCCGAACGGTAGGGAAGAAAGAAAACCATTTAGCATAACGATGGTGTACAGAAGGTAATGAATAAAGACAAATAAAGGGATTTGGAGAGATGGCAAAGGAAATATACGGTTTAAGTCATGAATAGGATTATGGAAGAGGCATTACTAAAAATACCAGATTACCCCTGCGAAACATTTTCATGTTTCAGTTTCACTGCGCATTGTTAATTGTAAAACTGATTTCCTAATTAGATATTTACTCCAGGGTATGTATTTACCAGGTTTCATTCTCATATCTGTATGATTTTACAGATGATGAGTGGGAGTAAGTTATTGGGAATTAGGAGATCATCCTCATTATATCGGAATTCATTGTAATTGGTGATATTTGAGAAAATCGCCTGGGTACAGTTTTCAACCTACGATGCACAGGTTTTTGAGTTATTCAACTCAGCGGACTTATACAGAGTATTGTATGTTGTCCAGTGTCCGTCAGGACAAAGGGGTAAGTCCTCGTACTATGTTCTGTTTACATATGACTTCTCTAGTTTTTGGACAAGTGTTTCGTAGAAATACAATGTCTAAGTTTTGAGAAGTTATAAGTATAAGAATAAAGTAGAGAACCAGGTATCGCAAGTATCGGGATTCTTCAAAGAGATCGAAGATGTAGATTCTTATGATTGGTATTCAGTTGATAGTAATGGTTTTGAGAAACTCGTTTCTCTTTCAGGTTACTCATAATTGGATGGATTCCTGAGTTGAGTAATGCTGGGTAGCCTTTCTCCATTAAGTTGTTATGCACTGGAGACAGATGCATGATTTGAATTTGGTTCCAATTAAATTAGTGTCTCTATTTCTATATGGTATATAGAATGGTTCATATCTTAACGATGTTAAGGTACGGGGAGTTGTCCAGCTTATGCTTAAAACCAGACACTGGATAAATCAAGGCACGTTTCTGTAATGGCAGTTTGTGGGTTGACCCTTGCTTTGACGAGGGTTGACATTTCTACCATCTGGAAGATCAATAGTGATATTGTTCTTGACTCGCCACAGTTTTATTAAAATGGATTTTTCAGAAAACAGTAGTGGGAATATGGTAGAACTGGAAGTGATTCCAGAACCGCAAACGATTACGGAAAATTTAATAGGACCTATATATTCAATAAGGTTTTGACATTCCAATAGCCACTCCGCAGATATGGTGGGTAACCTCAGACACCCGAGAGGTACTCCGGTACACTCAAAGACGGTGACAGTGAGGTTCTAGTTTACCCAGACTTGACACTACTGTTGTTCCAGACTATGAGACCCGGCAAGAGGATAAGTATAACGTCGTTCTAAACATGCTTTAGAAGTGTACGTAGATATTATTCTGCCAGACGGTTGTCATAGTCAGTGGGAGCAGCGGAAGCATAGTGGGCAAGTAGCTTATGTCTATTTATTGGCTTGAGCAGATATAGCGGAGATAAAATCATCTAATTTTGATGTGACAGTCATAGGTTTGACTTCATCAGAATAGTGGATGGATCTGTTAAGATGGTAGTAGGGTGTGATGTCCTGATATTTGGATGACATACACAGAGTAGGAAGTAAAATTCCAATACTACGATCGGTTGTACCGTGGTCGTCACATAGTTGTTTCTCCACAAGGATATGGATATAATATCATACATTCTGGTTTCTAGATCTATAGTTTTAGATCTGGATTTGGGTAGTTTCCCAATATGGGTACTTTGACATTATTCTAATAGTATTTTAGAATAGATGACTCCTGGCATGGTGGTGTACCTGCAGGTGATGGAGTCACCCTCTCTAAAGGTGTCTTAGAGACTACAGGAGAGAGAGAAGTGCATGATTGGCAGATCACTTGCTTGGGCAATTGAGTCAATCATGAGATGTCAAGTACCACACCAGATGTAGTTTTTGCACTTGATGCGATAAGTTTATATTAATTCAATCCTGAAGAAACATAAGGAAGCAGTTTTAGAACATGAGTGAATGTTCTATGGATTTGATGACGGCAGCCTCCTTCGGGAGACGGTTATCATTCCAGGTTTCCAAGGTGACATGGATGACAGAGTCATTGTCAGAGTTATAGTTTTTCCCTCTGACGAGGGACAGTATTATGGACAGGTGGTCCAAGAGGATACTGTGGGAGGCATGGGGCTGGATACTGATTAGGTTCAGTTATCGATACAGTCTAAGAAGTTTGGATTTGGAGTTCATTTATGAACTAGGTCCCATCAGATATCCAGACATATTCTAAGACAGGTATTACTCGATTCGGGAGATGTCTTTCTCCGTGAACTTGAGATTAAGAGAGATATAGAAAGAAACATCAGGGCGGATCCACTCACTGAGGCTATTTCTCGAACACAAGAGTTTTACAAACTAGCTTTGTGAAACTGATTAGTAGAGGAGTTGGGTGTTCGGTATCGCACGGGCTGTGAGTATGCGACATCGCAATAATTAGCCTTGAGTGCAAGTGGGAGATTGTTGGAGATAGTGCCCTTAAAGTCAATTATTGGATCGCAGGTACGTGATTGCAATGATTGAGGCAGGACCTATACCGATATGACAGTCTTTCTCAAGATGATAGTATGCTATCTGGTTTGTCTTTATCATCGTATATATGCTTTAGTTCACTGTTGCATGATGATAGAGCCCATAGGATTCTTGCTTGACTATCAGCAGTATGATGGCGATCATATACGTGGGAGCTGGGGTCTGTAAACACATCCTTAAAAGTGTCCTTAGTCGTGGGAGTTTCGAGACAGGGCATCGATACTCCACAGTAGACTAGTGTATACAGTCGAGACCCCGATGAGGGGCGGTGGCCGGTCTCACAAGCCACTGGTGTCAGTTGGATCACCTAAGATGTATACAGGTGCTCATTGAGTTATGAGTACACCGGACAGGACTCGCCGGGAATCTGCTAGTTGGTATTATACATATCGTCAGATAGCAATTCCCTGGTGACATGTGTACAGGTTAGTTCATCGACCTGAGGTCGTCATTTGTCTCGTGTGAGTTCCCACTGTGCTTTGATTTCTACCCTACCACGGCTCAAAGGAGTCGTGCAAACAGGTCTTTTTTGGGTACAGTCCCGAGCCACATTGGAGGCAAGTGAGCGGATCGTCGGGGATTCGTCTCTCCCGGTATTGGGGGTTGATGTCGCGCAGTGCACGGGTGGCCATCATTAGGAATCCTCGGCCGAGGTAGTGGAGAATTACTGATTTGGATCAGTGGTTTCTCTGGTGGTGATGGGCTTCATGCCGACATAATTTATCGCGTTATTAGGGGTCTGACTTTATCCACCCCCCTAGACTCGATATGCGATACTCTTTAGACGAATGGACCGGACTGTATATACATTGTCACTGTCAGGCTGAGTAGGGTTTATAGGTGAGTTCGCTCGTCAGCTTCCCTTCCAATCAATACATAGGCAAAACGTTACGTGCAGCTTGTACCTCTGACGTGCTAGAGGTTATACCTAGTGCCAGTGTGTTGATGAGTCATTAGAGTCCCCCACAGACACTTTCCCAAGTTCGGACGAAACGTTGTAGAGGCCGTATGGTGTTATGGCAAGGTTCGGAAAAAGCACGTGCGTTTTCGCACGTGTCGTTTTTCGGGCAGATAATACTGGTAGGTGATTGAATAGATTTCGGATTGTGTATGTAAAGAATTGTAAAGAAATCACAACCAAAAATTAATTGACCGCAATCAACTACGGTGTCGGATTGTAGTTAGTATGTGAGTGCGGATCGTCCTCAGGGAAAGTGTAATCGTTCGTCTTTTGAATTAGATGAATTGAAACTTTAATGAAAAGAAAACAAACAATTCAAGATTTAAAGTTGAAGTTCAAGAAATGAGAAAAAACTAGATCTAAGAAAGCATTTAAAAGATAGAATCAAGAATTGATCGTTTAATGATTTTTCCAAACCAAATCTCAAGAATCGAAATGAGGCTCGTAGGAATCGATCGGATCTATAGATGTGATGTAATCTTACAATTACGTATTCTTATCCTTCGATGAATTGATACTAGATCGATGATGATCGATGAGAATTAGAGACTTCTTGTGAAACTAGGGTTTCATCTTATCTCTTATTCTTTCATTGATACCATTCATATTCTAGCCTCTAGTAAATTCAAGAAACGATCGTAGATCCCTAATTTCGAGCGATCACAATCAAGAAAGCATCGCTACGAAACTAGGTCATCGATTCTTGAACTTGCTAGGGTTTACAAAACTCGTAGGACTTAAAAATAGTATTAAGATTTGTTACATCATCATTCTACAATCGTCTCGACTCCTTCACGAGTGGAGTTTTACTCAAACATCACAACAAGAACAACAATTACAAATTGAGATCTAATCATGATGCAAGAATTAAAAGAAAGCAAGATTAAAGAAATTCACCTTTTATTTATATCAACAATTTCATTACATTCGCTCAAGAACTACAAGAGGAAGAATTCGATCGTCGACTTGGCTTCGCTCGTCTCCGTGGATCGCGGATCGGCTTGGATCACTTGCCCGATTGAAGATCGGCTCGGCTCCTAAAAGGTTGAAGGCTTCTCGCTTGATTTGGTACTCAAGATCTTGAAGTTGGAGTGGAATTAGGGTTAGGGTTTCGCACAAGCTTTGTCACGAAGCTTGTGGAAGAAGATGGTGTAGAATTGTCCTAATGATGAACAACCAATAACCATAAGTTTAGGTTCCTATTTATAGATAACTAACCCTAGATCTAGGATTTCAAATTCTAACTTTCCCTCCAAAAGTTTGTTGAGGGAATTCAAATTTCCCTCCAAAAGTTAGTTAGGGGAGAAGGTTCTAGATGTAATTAGTTAGGAGGAGCTTCTAGAATAGGATTAATTAGGAGCTTAATTTAGGATTAGCCTTCTTAATCTTCATTTCTGATCTGTAGTAGCTTCGAGAGAATTCTTGACTTTGAAGTGTCATAAAGCACTGTGGGACCAGAGATAGAGATTATGCCCAAAAAGTTTACTGATGACGTGGCAGAACCGCGGCGCTTCCGCCGCAGATAAGGGGTTTGGGCCGCGGAAGGGCGGCTTCTTTGGGGCTTCAGAGCTTGTTCTTTCTATGGTAGTCTTGGGTTATGTTGTGGGACTTTATTTTATATACATAATTGTATTTCTCCCTCTGAAATACTACCAGATCTGAAATGATTTAGTTGGCGTAATGTTGATCAGCTCTTTGGTTTTCCTTCCGTATTTCCTGCACATACTCAAGACAAGTGTTGCGCAAATACAGAAATGATGCGATGCCATGAAATACGGTTAATTTCCTTTAAAGTGTCGGTTTAAAAGTCTACTACATGAAATCTCATATTTTGTGACAGATTTGTTAATATGTAGAATATGAATGCCGAACACTTCTAAGTGTATGCAAATGTTAAGGAAATTGCCGGCTAAAATATACAATATTTTCGACTGATCAAATACCCCCAAACTTAATTTCGATCGTCTCGAGCGAATGCTTTATTAAAAAGAGAAGGAGAAAATAAAGAAAGAGTAAAACTAACTAGCACACTTTCGTAGGCAACACGATTGCACTGAGCACGTGCAACAAGCCTTTAAACCTCTAGGTGTCCCTAGTAGGAGGAGTGTTGTCTCCTGAGGGTTTTCAGCGGATTGCACCCACAAAATTCAATAATAAAAGAAAGATCATGAATATTACATTTAAAGAAAAGAATTGTAAAAGAAAGACTTTGAAAATTAGGGTTTCCAACTAAGCTAGCTTTTCGGTTGTCATGAGCCCTATCTTAATGGTCATGAAAAGATGTTAGAAATCACGTCCTCCCTCAATAAAACATCGTCTTATTCTTCATTCCTATCTTTCTTCCAAACATCGATCATATCACCCTGCGTGTGTGTAAAGGACATCCCTACACCCGGAGAATTCAATTCAAGCTATCATACTCTTGCCCATCGGCCTCAGTATATATTTTTTTTTTCGATGAGCTCACACACTTTCATGCGACCGTTAATACATCTTGAGGTACTAACCGACCGATTACTCATGTGCTTGCTTGCTTGGTGTATTTTCCTAGTCTTGCACCACCTCAGGCATAGCAGTGACTCCAGACCAGTTGACCTTGGGGCACTGGGTGAAGAAGCACCCTTTTGCTATATATTTTTTTATTCCCTTGGTGATAACAAAACCAGTGTCCATTTTTTTTTCACCATATTTTTTTTTTCATACTTTTGGCTTTAAGACAAGAGCATTTCAAGGTATCCTCTACTATCCCAGGCTTTAAGATGTGTGTAAGTGCGAATAGCAGGGTAGCCACGTTCAAAATGTTTGGCTTCCAGAATAGAAATTATTTTTCAGACTTATTTTTATCCTCAGGTTAGTGACGTCCTTCATCTTACTAACCCTTGGGACAACGGCTCATAACTACTTATTACTAGTTCGTATAAGAAAACTTCTAATTTTCTTGGTTTTCTTAAAATTTTCTAATCTCATAGATGTAATTTTTTACTATCTAAACTTTCATTATCTTATTTATATACAAAAAAGTATTTTTATAGTTTTGAAATTTTTTAAATTTTTATAGGTTTTTAAAGAAATGTTTTGTGCTTATGCAATGTATGATGCAAATGATGCGTAAATAAGCACAAACCTCCCCCAAACTTGTTTTCAACAGTGTCCTCACTGTTGCCATCAGCTAAATCTCAAAAAACCTGTAAGCTTGGGAGGAATTTATTAGTGGGGGCAAAATATTTAAGTGAAGATCCTCCATGAAACTTATTTTTTTTGCTCAAAATTTTGTAAAAATTTTATTTTCAAGAGCCCGATTATACCCCCCCCAAACTTGAGTTATGCAATGCTAATCTTTGAAAATCACAAGTGGGGGTCAAAAATCATTGGTCGATGCCAAGCTTTGCAAAGACCGAATGTCAACACCAACCATTCAAAAATTTTATCAATGCAGTGCTCGGGTTGGTGGAAGACAAAGTGGGGAAAGGTTAAGTGGTGGAATAGAATGTGTGTGCGTCTCGTATTGGAGAGACGATGCAGTGAATGTGATGGATTACTCGCATTCTTATTACAGTTCATAGGAAGGGGTGGAGGTTCAATTTCATTGATTGGGATATGATTCATCTCAACACCCGTGTCATTTAAAAATGCGAGTTCATCAGCGAAGATTTCCTCAAAAGTTCCATTCATACCCCGGTGAATAATATCGTCACAAAGTGCGGGGTGATCTTCAGACTCTAAGAACAGTTCATAATCAGTGTTAATTGTTGACCCGGACATCTCGGTGGAAGAGTCCATATGTGTATAATACATAGTTGGGTCAAACAACAACATATGAAAAGAGTCAAGATCGATAACAGGAGGATCATCAAATTCGCTGCTGTCGACATCCATTAAGTCGACAGAACATGCCTGAGCAATAGGTTCGGAGGGTACACTTCCCAACTTGTAAATGTTTAGGTCTATTGACCTATTCCCGAAAGATAGGGTCATAGAACCGTTACGACAGTTGATAATAGCATTGGAAGTGGCCAAAAAGGGGCGACCTAAAATCACCGGAATTTGATTCCGTGGGTTCGCTACAGGCTGTGTATCAATTACAATAAAATCTACCGGGAATATAAATTCTCCGATTTTTATTAACACATCCTCCAGTTCACCCCTAGGTTTGGTGATAGATCGGTCAGCCATCTGGAGAGTGCAATTGGTTGGCTTCAACTCTCCGATCCCTAATTGCTCATAGACTGAGTATGGAAGCAAGTTAACACTAGCGCCAAGGTCTAGTAGAGCACGGTTAATGTGTTTTTCCCCAATAGAAACGGAAATAGTAGGATATCCAGGATCCTTACGTTTCCTCGGTAGTTGTTGGGGGAAAGCCGTGTCTATTGTCTTTTCCATGAAATCTTCTTGGGCACTGGATTCTTCCTCTTCCTAGTGCACAAGTTCTTAAGAGTTTTTGCATAGGAAGGAACTTGTTGGATGGCATCTAGGAGAGGGATGTTGGTGTTTACTTGCTTAAAAATGTTCATAATCTTCTCCATATGTGGACTCGGTGTGTTAGCCCTTAACTGATTAGGATAAGGTGCTTTAGCAATAAGCGCTGGGTCCATCATAGGAGAAGGAAGTGGGTGTGGAACCGATCCCATAATAGAAGTGGGAATCGTCCGTGGAGGGGTAAAAGAGGTGGGCTGTAGTGGCGAGCCTTTTGGGAAATGGAGAATAGGCTCGGAAGAGGGTGGTGGGGTAGAAGAACTGGGGTTAGAAGTGTGTGTGTGAGGAAAGGTCTCAGCCGGGGTGTTATTGATTGATTTATCATTATCATCAAACTCTTCCCCAACATGAGTGTCAAGCACTTTTCCAGATCTCAACGTGATTGTATCCACATCATGTAAATAGCTAGAATTGGGTAAAGGTTGAGCTGGAAGTTTCCCCTTCTCTCTTGCACTCATTTCAGCTTTTAAACGTGCAATTTCTTCTTCCATCGATTTAATACTCTCGCTTTGGGACGCAGAGTTTTTCTTTATATAATCGACAGAAGACTTCATTTCAGCCGAAACTTGCATGATATTTGTTAAGACCAAATTCATGCATTGTGCAATTGAATAGGATTCATCCGTTCCGGTCAACTGCAAAGGACTAGATGGTGCAAAAGTGTTGACCGGATTTTGAAAATTTTGTGCTTGAAAGGGGTGCTGACTCAATTGTGGTGATTGCTGTTGTGGTGGAGGGACCCTTTGGAATTGATTCGGGTTTGGAACCGTGTTTTGAGATTGTGATTGGTTCCAAGCAAAATTAGGGTGATTCCTCCAACCCTGATCATATGTGGAGGAAGATGGATTGTTTCTAGGTCTTTGAAATGCAGCATTAGTATACTCAGGACCTTGAAACGGACATTCTTCCGTCAAGTGAGACGGATCAGAACAGCAACCACATACAGTTTTGGAGAGTGATATTTGACTTAGGGTGGCGGCTAAAAATTTGTTTTCCATAGCATCAAATTTCTTGTGTAAAGCTGAAATTTCAGCTCTAATTCCTATGGAAATATCATTGCCATCCCTAGACGATTGACTCACACCCTCCCACTGTAAAGATTTTTCAGCGAAATCTTCTAGAAATTTCCAGGCTTCCCTATCATCTTTGGTCATAAAATTGCCTTGACACATGGATTCAAGGGTTTGTCTTGTGTAAGGAGTAATGCCCTCATAAATGATTCGGCACAGTTCCCATCTCGGGATGCCGTGATGTGGACATTGGATTAACAGATCCTTGAAACGGTCGAGACATTTTGAAAATGTTTCATTTGGAAGCTGGGTGAATTGATAGATTTCGCTACGGACTCGAGCTGTCTTTTGATGTGGGTAGAATTTCTTAAGGAATGCTTTGACGAATTCGTCCCAATTTGAAATGGAATGTGCGGTAGTGTTATATAGCCACTTCTCGGCTAAATCGCACAAGGTAAACGGGAGAAGACAAAGACGGAAAGCATCCACAGACAACTGTGAGGTACCCATCATTGCGCATACATTTTCAAATTTCGTGATAAACACGTATGCGTCTTCAGACTCGAGACCGTGAAATTTTGGTAGAAGGTTGATGTATTGGGGTTTTATTTGAAAATTTTCCCCGTTGGCTGGTGGTGTGGAAAGACAGGTGGAAAGTGGGCCTCGTGTAGGATAACATCTCTCTTGGAGAGAGATGCGAGGTGGAATCTGCGCACCAACGGACGGCGGCAGAGTAGTGGAAAAGAAGTTCGATGGAGGTGGATCCATCGATGTGGGTGTGGTGGTGGGTAAAGAAAAGGTAAATGTAGAAATACCGACTTTTGGGTCGATCAGGGAAACGCGGACTTAACGGGCACTAGAAACCCGTTGTCCAGCCTATCTTGTACTAAAAAGGGTTAGTATAAGTGGCAGCGTGAATTTATAATTAGGGGAAATGATGAATGCGGTGTTTGCTTTAACAAGATACGGATTTTTGAAAATATGATGCAACAAAACAAATGCAACACACAAAACCCTAAAATCTAGGGGTCACCTAGGTCAAAGCTCTAGACCGCTCCTAACTGCCAAAAGACAAGTCGCAGGATAAATCCTCCACTGCCTTTTTGTCCCCCTGTGGCCGGATAAGTGCCAGGTAAGTGGGAAGGAACCACCACTACAGTGGGCCTAATTAATAACCACTAGCCTTAGACACACTCGCCTTAGGCACCACAAGAAAACTCGGATAAACAATGAATTACCCACGGCCTTCTCTTGTCCTAAATGAGCGCGACGGTCCTTAGAGTCATCTCTAGATTTCTTTTAATTAATGAGGGTCAATGCGGATGCAAGTTTTGCGATTTTCGGGGCCTAGGAAGGGTAATGAAATCCCCACCTAATTTGGATTTGGTCGTGCCCCTTAAATTTCCGTATTAATATGCAACAACCACAAGAATCAAAAACACGCACAAATTTATTTTGCTTTTACGGCGCTGTGATTTATTTGCAAAGAATCCTGCACAAAATATTAGTTGGAGCAGAGAAAGGAGAAGATAAGAAAGTGAGGAGTTACCAGAGAAAGTTTGGTGCAGTAAAGCCTCAAGGAAGCCGCGGAAGCGCCGCTATTGAGGGGTTATTGCCGCCCTTCCGCCGCGATACTTTGGGATCAGTGCACAAGATTTTGTACACAAGCTTCTGTTCACCTACAAAGCTCTCTGGAATGCTCAGAAAAATTTTTCTCTAGCTCCAATGATTCCAGATTTTCTCACAACAAATCACAACACACGTATTAGTGTTTGCACGAATTTAGATCTAAAAATTATGATGAAATAAATTGTTCAACTCAAATTTCAAAATACGAACTATTAGCGCACTATCCCCGGCAACGGCGCCATTTGATTGAATAGATTTCGGATTGTGTATGTAAAGAATTGTAAAGAAATCACAACCAAAAATTAATTGACCGCAATCAACTACGGTGTCGGATTGTAGTTAGTATGTGAGTGCGGATCGTCCTCAGGGAAAGTGTAATCGTTCGTCTTTTGAATTAGATGAATTGAAACTTTAATGAAAAGAAAACAAACAATTCAAGATTTAAAGTTGAAGTTCAAGAAATGAGAAAAAACTAGATCTAAGAAAGCATTTAAAAGATAGAATCAAGAATTGATCGTTTAATGATTTTTCCAAACCAAATCTCAAGAATCGAAATGAGGCTCGTAGGAATCGATCGGATCTATAGATGTGATGTAATCTTACAATTACGTATTCTTATCCTTCGATGAATTGATACTAGATCGATGATGATCGATGAGAATTAGAGACTTCTTGTGAAACTAGGGTTTCATCTTATCTCTTGTTCTTTCATTGATACCATTCATATTCTAGCCTCTAGTAAATTCAAGAAACGATCGTAGATCCCTAATTTCGAGCGATCACAATCAAGAAAGCATCGCTACGAAACTAGGTCATCGATTCTTGAACTTGCTAGGGTTTACAAAACTCGTAGGACTTAAAAATAGTATTAAGATTTGTTACATCATCATTCTACAATCGTCTCGACTCCTTCACGAGCGGAGTTTTACTCAAACATCACAACAAGAACAACAATTACAAATTGAGATCTAATCATGATGCAAGAATTAAAAGAAAGCAAGATTAAAGAAATTCACCTTTTATTTATATCAACAATTTCATTACATTCGCTCAAGAACTACAAGAGGAAGAATTCGATCGTCGACTTGGCTTCGCTCGTCTCCGTGGATCGCGGATCGGCTTGGATCACTTGCCCGATTGAAGATCGGCTCGGCTCCTAAAAGGTTGAAGGCTTCTCGCTTGATTTGGTACTCAAGATCTTGAAGTTGGAGTGGAATTAGGGTTAGGGTTTCGCACAAGCTTTGTCACGAAGCTTGTGGAAGAAGATGGTGTAGAATTGTCCTAATGATGAACAACCAATAACCATAAGTTTAGGTTCCTATTTATAGATAACTAACCCTAGATCTAGGATTTCAAATTCTAACTTTCCCTCCAAAAGTTTGTTGAGGGAATTCAAATTTCCCTCCAAAAGTTAGTTAGGGGAGAAGGTTCTAGATGTAATTAGTTAGGAGGAGCTTCTAGAATAGGATTAATTAGGAGCTTAATTTAGGATTAGCCTTCTTAATCTTCATTTCTGATCTGTAGTAGCTTCGAGAGAATTCTTGACTTTGAAGTGTCATAAAGCACTGTGGGACCAGAGATAGAGATTATGCCCAAAAAGTTTACTGATGACGTGGCAGAACCGCGGCGCTTCCGCCGCAGATAAGGGGTTTGGGCCGCGGAAGGGCGGCTTCTTTGGGGCTTCAGAGCTTGTTCTTTCTGTGGTAGTCTTGGGTTATGTTGTGGGACTTTATTTTATATACATAATTGTATTTCTCCCTCTGAAATACTACCAGATCTGAAATGATTTAGTTGGCGTAATGTTGATCAGCTCTTTGGTTTTCCTTCCATATTTCCTGCACATACTCAAGACAAGTGTTGCGCAAATACAGAAATGATGCGATGCCATGAAATACGGTTAATTTCCTTTAAAGTGTCGGTTTAAAAGTCTACTACATGAAATCTCATATTTTGTGACAGATTTGTTAATATGTAGAATATGAATGCCGAACACTTCTAAGTGTATGCAAATGTTAAGGAAATTGCCGGCTAAAATATACAATATTTTCGACTGATCAGTAGGCTTTAGTTTAAGCCGGAACCCAGTATTATACTGTGTAGATATAATATCTTTGTCTCAGATGCATTTGTATTCGGTCGTAATACAAATGCGGGTATGTTTATACTGATACGGGGTTATCCTGAAATTCGTTTCAGGATCACTTTTGGAAGTTGCCAGTTTCCAGTTTTCTATCAGCCGTATTTTGACATTCGGTTAAATACGGATTTATCTTTTCTTTGGATGAGTGTGGAAGGTTCTAGAAGTTTCTAGAAGAGGTGACTAGGATGGTGAGGTGGCTTAGTGCATTTAATGATTCATTAATGCAAGGATGACTAGGTTAATGAATCACCATTTGCATTAATGAGGTTTTGTTTGCATAAAGGATATTTGTTGTTGATATTTTCCTTTGTGGTCACCTCCCCCTCCTACACTCACCTCCCTCCCTCTACATATATGGCCGGCACTCCCCTCCTCTCTCCCGCTGTCTCACTTGATTGGAAAAAAGATTATGATAGATTTGGATTCACGGAAATTAGATAGCTTCATTTCTTATTTCACCCGATCCAAAAGGCAACTTCCATATCCGTTCGTCCGTGACCTTGGACGTAACGAGACAAAGTGTTCTACTCATTCTCTACTTCATCTTGGTCGTCTCTTTTGGCAAACTTGACGATCGAGTTGCCTCGGTTCAGAGGCGGGAGCCCGTTTAAAGATCCGTCGACGTGGTGCCACCTGGACGAGAAGACCGGAGTTCAAGAAGATCGGAGCAGCCGCAACAAAGCGTGGGATGATGGTTAAAGACCGAAGGACTCGGATCATTCGGTATAACGTTTCTACCCCTTTGTAGTTTGTTAGTTTAGCTTTAATGGCAGATCCGGGTTACGGTACACGATAGCGCCAGTTTCGTTAAAAGTTTTTGTTCCGCATTTGGCGTCTGTTAGATGGCCGGGGCGCTACCATGGACTTACACATACAGCTTTGGCCCAGGCTTGTGTATAGACGGAGGTCCGCAGATTTTTGGGCTTAGCCGGTTTTTACCGCCATTTCGTGCAGGATTGCCTGTGTATCGCTGCACAGTTGACTAGACTGACCGGAAAGGAGGTTCTTTTTCCTTGGACTGAGGCATGTGTGCGGAGCTTTCGGCAGTTGGAGATTCGGTTGACAACTGCACCAGTTCTTTCTTTGCTTTCTGGTTCGGGTGACTTTGTTGTTTAACTGTGATGTTTCGCGAGTGGGGCTCGATTGTGTACTGAGGTGACACTATAGAGTTATCGCTTTTGCTTCCCGCCAGTGGGAGGAAGTACGAGCAGGATATCCCACTTATGATCTGGAGATGACCGCGGTGGTCGTGCGTCGAAGATTGGAGACACTACTTGTTCGGAGAGTCGTGTCAGATTTTCACGGACTACCAGAGCTTAATGTACATCTTCCTGCAGCGGGTTTTGATTGTTGAGACAGCGCCGTTGGATGAAGCTTGTGTAGGATTGTGTTTGTGAGATCCTCGTTACCCGTGGCAAGGCGATTGTGGTAGCTGATGCTGGAGTCGTAAGCCCGGGGTTAGCTTGTTCCAGCTGTGCGCAGTGTTGAGATAGTTTTCTGCAGATTTTTAGTTCTTGTGCGATCGTTGAGTACAGCTTATGTTCGCCTCTACTGAGGTGACAGCTTGCTCATGTCCGCATCCGACCACTTTTCCTTAATCACTTTCGCGAGGCACTGCCCGCTGATGCTCGTTCGTCAAAGATTCTTGAGCATACTTGGCTGGGTAATGATTCAGAGTCCTTGATTTGTGACAAGGGTGTGCTAAGTTTAGGGACGCGTTTGTGTACCTGATGCTATTAGGTAGAGACGTGAAATCCTAGAGCAGGCACATATGTCAACTCTCTGTACTCATTCAAGTTCCACCATCATTTGACGTGACTTGTGAGATAGTTACGTGTGGGCAGGGATGTAAAGAGAAGTTTCGGATTTCGTTTCGAGGTGTCTGTCTTATTGTGTGTTAAGGTTGAGCATCTAAGACCGGCTGGAGAGTTGCAACCTTTAACCGTTCCGAAGTGGGAATGGGAGCAGGTCTCCATGAATATTCGTTGTGGCGTCTACCCAGGTTTAGTCTGGGTATGACTCCATTCGGATGCTAGTTGTCCGGTTATACTCGGGTTTCTCAGTTTTCCTTGGTTAAGTTTGTGCGTTGCATGGAGTTCCTTCATGGGTCGTATCCAAATAGGGCACCCTATTTGGTTACCGTCTTGGGCAAGAACTTCAGGAAGCCTTGGGTAATGGTTGAGCTTTAGCTCCGTTTTTCCATCCGCGGGATGATGGTTTTGTGAGAGCGGGCTATACCGACTCTGGAGGAATGCTTGTGCGTACGTATTAATTGTTGTTAGCAGTTGGGATCGTCACTTTCCATTGTTAGGATTCTCATTCGATAGCTGTTATTAAAAGGCACTCCAATTGGCAACCTTTAAGTTTTGTTTGTTAGGTGGTGTCGATCTCCAGTCTGTTTTTCTGACTCTGCGAGAGTAGGATTTTTGGACCCCAGCAAGTATAGAAACTTCGGAGATGATCCATTTGGTTCAGGTCAGGATGAGAGTAGCCCAGTGCAGACAGAGATCTTATGCCGACCGTGATGGTCGCAGGCTTAAGATCGCAGTGGGAGATCATGTATTCCTACGGCTTTTTTCGATAAATGACGTGTTGAGATTTGGGAAGCTTATTCCAGGATTAAAGGTCCTTTTAAGATCCTTAAAGCGAGTTAGTTCCGTTGCCTTTGTTTTGGCACTTCCGCCCAGATTATTGAGTGTTCACCTCGTATTCCTTTTGTCGATACTTTGCAATTACCTTCATGACCTTTCTCACATGATTCAGTATCAGACCATTTGGCTTGGACGCAATCGTTTCATTCACCGGCAGCCAATTGTGTTAATGGCTCGGCAGGTGGAGGAACTTCGGTCGAGGGTCTTGCCATCTGTGGAGGGTTTTCTTGGACGTAGCCGTATAGTGAGGTGATCACTTGGGAGGCTGCGAGCGAGATTTGGGAGTTTTGTAATCTTTTCCTTGAAGGCACGCTGAGTGAAAATTTTAATTCGGGGACCGAATTTCTTTAAGGGGGGAAGATTGTAACGTTTTAGAAATCGTTTTGCGAATTTTTCCGTTTTAGGGCAAAATTTTCGGTATTTTCCGTTTTAACCCGATTTCGATCAAACTTCCGTAAAAACTTTCCGGCACCTATTTTAGCTAAAATAAAGCAAGTGCGCGAACTTTGGGGGTATATGGGAGGTTTTGGTTCAAATAGAATTTTTTCCAAATAAAATATTATTTTAGCCGGTAAAATATGCACGTAAATCGGGAAAAAATTTCTAAATAAAAATTCTTAAAAATCATCACTACAATTATTTTTTAGAACCTTCTTTTTGAATATCTAGTTATTTTTAGTGCAAAAGGTTTTGAATTAAAAAAGAAAAGAAAATGAAAGAAAAGGTGTCATTTTTGCATTTAATGATGCAATTAATGCATTAAACTAGAACTTTCTTCTTCTTTTTTTGCACAAAACACCCCCACACCCTCATGGCCGGCCCCTCTCTCCCCCTTGCATCCCTTGTTCTTCCTCACTCATTTTTCATCATTTCTTGTACAAATAAATCATGAAAAATCCAAATAAATTCATAGAAATTCTAATAAAATCCAAAAGCTTCGTTCTTCTTCACAAAAGTTGCTTGGATCTTTATTCTAGTGTGGATTTTGGAGGATAAAGTTTGGTTTAATTCTTGATTCAAATGGTGTTCTTGAAGGTATAAAACCCTAACCCTAATCTCTAATTGTTACTTAATACTTTATGCTAGCTTAATTAGATGTTAGTTTAAGCTTTAAATTTCTTGTTTCAAAATTCTTGAAATGCTTTTAGAAATTCAAGTTAAGGTTAAAGCTTAATTTAAGTTTTTAATATTTAATTGAAGTGTTAATTTGTGATTAGGAAATGCTTAACCTAGTAGAAAATGCTAATTATTGCTAATAAATATTTTGTTTAATTAAGGATTTTTGCTTACTAGGTTTTTGCTAAAACTCATTTTGCAAGTGTTAAAAATATAGAAATGGTTTAGATATCTTAGTTAAGCTATTTTAAGGTGTTTGTAATCGCTAGATATGCGTTATCTTGAAACTAGAGCGAAATATTGCTGTAGGTTGTTTACTAGGTTTCGGGGTTTTCCGACGTGGGTTCGATTAGTCGTTGCGAGGTTATATCTATTACATTCCTCGTATTTTTTTTGTGTTGTGTTGTGCGATCGGGTCGATAGGAGTCCAGACTTGGTGTTTCTTAGTTTAGCGACCCTAGTTAGGGTTTTTGACCGATGTCGTGCGCGTTAGATGTGCTAAGTGCGCAGTGTAATTTTCTGGCCGTTTTCATTTCGTTTTGTTGTCTTTTCGTCGATATAGGATATTTAGCATATGTGATGTGTTTGTGAAATTTTAGGTTCGCAGGCGGGGACTTCGGACGCTACGACAAAGGGAAAACATGTGGTAGGCTTCACTTAGCCAGGAGCGTTGGTGAGTAGATTTAACATCTACAGGGGAATCGCCCGCATGGCGTTATGCATCTGGGCTAGAAATGACTTGACTTGTCGCATATTCTATTTCATATTTAGAATTGCGCATCCACCCTACTACTTAGTTATTGTTGTGCTTGAACTAGTATCCTTAGGACACTGCACTATTATTGACGGCTCATGTTGCACGAGCACTGATTGTATGCTACACACACCGTCAATAATTGCCATGTCACGCACAACCCACTTATAGATATGATATTGTTTGGTTAGTGACATTGAGACATTGATTTATATTTCTTTACGCATATGACATATAGCATACCTGTATACCCACATACTTACACATATGCCTTGACATGCTTACATACTAGTTACCTGTATACCTATAGGGTATTGTACCATTAGTGATAGGTACATACACACATAATGACATAGCTACATGTATACCTTCAATACATACTTCACTTATACTCGGAGGGTATATTGCATCATTACTGATAGATAGATACACATACCTTGCTATACCTTCATGTTTACACACATATCTGGTTATAGCTACATGTTTATCTTTACTTGATGTTATTTAGAATTGGGGAAATTAGGAACCACATATATTTATATTTAACTTGTTGCGGTTAAATAGCGGCTTTTCCTTTATATGGTTACATTACATTTTTCTTTTGCATATATTATGTTCATGGATTTTTGCATTAAGATTTGGATTTTTCATGATGTTTTCTGGATTTGGGGACCGTAGGAGTTCATGAAATTATGCATTATTTGAAAAACCCGGTTTCCCTTAATATGATATTTCAGCAGCCACCATGAGATTTATCGGTTCGGATATATATATACCCCATGCGAGGAACGGAGGGGACCGTGTGCGGGTACATGGTGGGGCCCGGAGATACCCCGGGGCAAGAATCTCAGTGAGGAGATGAGTTAGTGGGGGAACCATACTTTCCGGTGACATTACCAATGACTCAGCGGTTATCATGGGGATACCGACGGGAGTCATGTACGTATAGATACGTCGAGAGGCGAGGGTCAGAGCTAGGCACTCGAGCTTTCGGGATAGCGTATGATACGTACCTATCAGGGTGCCAGTCGTGGTGACAACACCTGATAGACCTGCATTTCTGTGTCGATGCTTGACACATTGGTTTCATGATATTTCTTTTTTACTCCTTTGTATATATAACAGAGGTTTAGGCCGCTGTTATATATGCCCTTACACCAATATTAGTGGAATGGGAAGCTAATATATGTGTATTGACATTAAATTATATACATCATCATATTTATTCATGCAAATATATTTAGGATGTTAGATTTTTACTTGATAATTTGATTTGGGATATAGGGGATTCATTTGATATTGGATACAGGATATTTATGTGTAACATTTTAAAAATAAATAAGTAAATAATTAAATAAATAAAATTCTTTAAGTGAATTTTCTGATTTTCGGTAAAGTAAAACGTATTTTTCATAAAACAAAACCGTAATTATCTTTCATTATAAATTTAAAAATACCTATTTTAATTATGTAATTACTAGTAAATGGTGTTTATTTAGCCACTTATAAATTTTTAGTTTAATTAAATATTTTTCCTAAATTAATTATTTTAAATATTAACATAAGCTTATTTATGCATTAAATTAGTGTAAATTACAAATTTGAATGGGTTTATTCAGCAAAAGTGAACCATTACATATTAGAATGAAGTTTGTTTCATGAAAAATTTATTTTCAAAAGTTTACAATGGTTCTAGACCATTCTAGGTTAAATGGAGTTAGGAAAATAAAGAATTTTTATTAATTCATGAAAAGACTTAATGGAGTGATATTTTTGTGAAAGCTTCTACACTTTTCATCACCTTTTCTCACTCTCCTCTCCTTCCTCCTTACATGGCCGGCCTCCTACCCATGGCAGCCCCCCATTTTCCCCACTTGATTTTGTTACAAAAATCCCTCAAAATTCATCAAAAATTCAATAAAAACCCCACAAAATCCTAAATAATTCCCACCCTCTATTCTTTGCTCATTTTTACATCGATTTTGGAGTTGGAAAGAATTCTTTTTGGAGGAAAATTTTCATGGTTGGATCTCACATGTGGAGGTATAAATTTCATTCTTATGATTTATTGTTATTAAATGTTTCATTCTAGCATATTTAGATTTAATTAATTAATTCTATTTACAAGTTTCAAAATTCAAGTTAGGGTTTATAAAATCAAGTTATGCTTTTACTAATTAAGTGTGGTTATTATAACTAGTTTAACATTTTTAGAATTGGAAAATCTTGTATGGTTGATATATTGTAAATTGTTTATCCAAAATTGTTTAAATTAAACAATTTTGCAAACTAGATTTCTATATATTGTATATATTGGTGAGATAAGATTCCAATTAATGTCTGTAACACTAGATTGTGGTTTTAATGAGGATATTAACTTGTTAGTGGAATGAAAAACTTAATTTGGTTACTAGTTTTTATTGATAATTGAGAAATTGTGAGAAAAATGCTATTTTTCTAACTAGATTTTAGAAATTCTTAAATAAATGAGATTTAAAATCTAATTTATGGTTTTATTATATTATTATCATCATGAATTTTAGTTTAATACGTTAATTCATGCAAAATCAAGTTTAGTTGTGGAATTGTGGAATTTTGCTTGTAAGGTGTTGAAAATTGATAAAAGTTGCAAACTAGAATTTCTATTTAATACAAATTAGGGTGTTAAAAATATAGTAATGGTTTCTATAATTTAGTTATGCTATTTAATGGGCATTATGACCATTAGTTTCATTTAAATATCAAGTTTTGAAGTAAAACGGTAAATTGGCGTTTTCGGGTTTTACGAAATCGGACGATTTGATCGATTTTAGGGTTTCGATGTATTAAATCATGTTTTATGTTATAAGTAATGAGTTTTAAAACTACGAGTGGTTTGTTGGTGTTTTATCTCGATCAATCGGCGTTTGTACGCCGATATCGAGCGATATTTGTTTCTTTTGCATGAGCGGGACATAGGTTTTAACCTATGCGTGTTTCGTGCGTCGTTTGGTTTTGTTCGTGATTCAGTTTACGATATTATATGTGTTTTCATATAGGTACCCCTCACGTGGACTTCGGACGAGGAAGATGTTAGTGTATATGCCCTAGAGGCCATTACTGTATCATACTAGTTTGTATATTACTTGATGGAAGCTTGGGATATTCACCTTGTATAAACAATCTTGCTCAATATAGTAGTATGCTACTTGGTTTGTTTCTACTTCAATGTGTACTTGTGTTTATTTCAGTATATCACTTATACGCATTAGTGGAGCCCTTAGGATCTTTGCTTGATTACCAGCGTTGTGATGGCAGTCACACTAGTGGGGGCTGGGTAATCTATAGGCACATCCTTATACAGGTCCCTAGTCGTAGGACTATCGAGACAGGGCATCGATACTCCGGAGTAGACTAGAGTATGCGCTTCTCATCCCAGTGTGGGAGATGGTCTGTCCCACAGCCATCAGTACGTCGTACTGGAGATAGTATACGGGTGCTCGTTGGGTTACGAGTACACTGGACAGGACTCGTCGGGAACTGACAGGTTGGTATTATACCTATCGTCAGTTATCAGTTCCCAGGTGACATGAGTACAGCTTAGTCCGCTGACTTGACACTGACACTTCGCCTCGAGTGTGTTCCCACTGCACTTTGATCACTACCCTACCACGGCTCAAAGGAGTCGTGCAAACAGGTGGTGGTTGGGTGCAGTCCCGAAGCACTTGGAGGCAGTGACGGTTAGACAGGATTCGTCTCTCCCGGTATTGGGGGTTGACATCGCGCTGTGTCTAGGAGAGCCATTACACGAGTAGTCCCTGGCCAGGGCAAGCGAGATATACTGGTAGGTTTCCAGTGTTATCTCAGGGTGTTTTGGGCTTCACTCCGACACGACTTGTACCGCTATTGGGGGACTGACGTTTTACCGCCCCCTAGGCCCGCCATGCGATGTATCAGACGAACAGACCGGACTGTACGGAGAATGTCACATTCAGACTCAGTAGGAGTTCAGATGGGGTTTCACCTCGTCAGCCTTCTTGTCGGCATCTACCTGGGGACCGTTACGCACAGCTAGTGCCGCTTGCGGTCTGTGGTTAAACCCACTGCCAGCGTAGTGTCGAGTCTTTAGAGTCCCACACAGAGGGTATTCGCCTCTGGGCAAAACAGAGTAGAGGTCGCATGGTTTTGCGACAGGGTTCGTTCTCATCCGCGCACTTGTGCACGTTTGGAGTCCGGACGGATTATACTGGCAGGCTCTGGTTTGAGCCAGATACTGGTATATGTTTTGGGGGTTGCTTTTATATCTTGGTATTCTTGTTCCTCGGAACGAGAATGCAGGTGTGTATGCACAGTTGCTTGAGGCGGAGAATGAGGTTTTTCATTAGGGTTTCGGATCGGGTGCGTATGCACAGTTGACAGTTATCATTTTCCAAACCCTAATGGATTTGTGTATTATCTATTAATAATAGTAATTAAATAAGAATTATGTTATGGTTGTTTTTCTTGTTGACTTGTTGACCTTGGTTGACTTGTTGACCATTGACCACTTTTCATGCCTTGAAAGTCTTCCTTGATTCATGCTTACACTTCATTAAAAGAGGTATGATAGTGGTCATTCCAAAATAACCATCAACTATTCTTATTTCAATTATTATCATTTAGATAATTCATTTTCTTTTGCAATATGGTTGCAAGAAAGAAATAATTGAGCTCATTCTATCATTCTCACTCTCTCTCCTCATTTCATCTTCTTCTTCCTCTTGAAAAGAGAAACCTTCTCATGTGTTGAGAATCATTCTCTTTAGATAGAAAAGCAAACCCTAATCACTCTCTACTCATTCTAGGATGAAGGTTTAGCAAGCCGGAAACCCTAGTTCACTCAAAGATCGAGGAAGAGCCCAAAGGTCGAACCTTCAAGGTGGATCTATCTTCGGCAAGAAGAAGGCGACGAGAAGAGAACCATTCAAGCTTCTACAAAGAACAAGAAAGAAGAACAACAACAAGAAGAGAAGGAGTTCAAGTTTAGGTATAACCATCTTCCATAGTAGCTAACTCTCTTTAGCTTGTTAACTAGTTTTAGTTTAGACAACGATCCCGACATAGTTTAGTCCATGTTGCCTCTTGCGATAAAAATTCGTTTTTTATACCGTTTCCGCCTCCCCGTAAGTACCGGGGGTCGCAATATGGACTTACAGTGGTATCAGAGCCTAACTAAACTTAAACTAGCTTGGTAGTGAAGTGTAACGAAGTTCGGAACCGAAAAATCGCAAAACCGGAAAAACGAAAACCTAACTTTCTGTTGAAATTTTTTCTGCTCAAAATGAAAAACTTTATACTTGTAAAATCGTCTCAGGGTTTTCTAAGAACACACAAGAAAAACGATATCATGATTCCTCCAAACCGCCGCTCTTCCGCGGCCTCACATACTCATATGGCCGCGGAACCGCCGCAAGTTGGTGTCTTCTTTGCATCGTTTTTCGTGCAGTGTTCTTCTGTGTTGGTTTTGGGATTTTTAAGATATATTATATGTACCCAGATTTTCCAGAACAGAAATTCACTTTTGGGGTCCTATAATTCCGTATTTTTTTCCGAACTTCACTGCACTTTAGCTATGTTGGTTATATCTGTGATGTTTGCATGTATTGAACGTCGGCTAATCGCTATAAGTCGATTAGTCGGGGTTATACATGATCTGTAATGTTCTGGAATGTGTATATGAATGTGTTGGACTGTCGCGGGTGAATAGCCGGGGTGGATGTGAGATGAGCTTTTGTTTTTCTTTCATTCATTGTAAATGTAAATTGATGTAATTATATTATTTGTTTGGCCGCACAACCGGGTCGGGGTTGTAGCCGTCATTGTATAATTCTTTTTACTGTTTTTGCTCCTAGGATAGACCCATGGTGGGGTGCACAAACTACCGGGAACATGGAGGGTAGTTTGCCGCACCCGTAGGGGTCTTGGGTGGGGTATTTGCTATTCACCGCGACCGTGTTATCCGCTTTTCGTTTCAGGCTCGAAAGGAATGCGGATTGCTAGTATATCCAATGTATTCATCTGTGATCTGTAATGTCTATCATTGCTTTCTATTTAGGCGTTGCTTATGTTTTACAGCCGCGCTAGCCCAGCCCCCGCTCTGTCGTTAGTTAAGTAACCTAACGAGTGATGACGGGACCCCGTGGCGAATGCGAATGGCATAAGCGTACGTCATATTTTGGTTGTTTTCTGCAATGGTAGGAATTAAATGATGGGACGCATTAAAAGAACTAATGCAAGAATATCACGCATTAAAAGAACTAATGCAAGATAATAAACCAAGTTTAAGTCGATGGAACACTTTCGAAAAACCACTCGGTTCTTTTCAAAAACTAACTTTTAAATACGGAGCTTGAGCCACTCCTTCTAAAAGCTATCTCGTTCCATCGATTATATCAAGTTCACTACGTTCACGGTTTCGCCAAAACCATTCGTAGCCCTCCATCATTTCAGTTAAATATACGGTAGTATTCAAGCTATGTATTTTGACCTCACGCCAAGGCATAGTGATTGGTAGCTGCCGGATATTTATCTGTTGCATAGATAGAATGCGTTGTTTTGAGACAGTCGTACCACCATTTTGGCCTACGTCAAGGGTAGGTACGGGTGGATTCAAATCAACCGGGATAATGATGGGAAGAACTTGACATGTGACTTATGACATTTTGACCTCACGCCAAGGTCATAAGAGCATGGGGCAAAAATCCACATCGGGAGTTTCATAAGTACTGAAACTTGCTAGATTTGCATACCATTTGGAGTGTGATGATTATGGTAGGATTCCTTCATTTTCATCACGCGATGATATTTGGATCCCGATCCTACTGTGAGTATATGCTACTCCTCGGGAAATTTCTCACTAAACGATCAATGCTATAAACCTAGTAGGTGCCTAGAAAGGTGTTAGCGGGGCTACGCCCCCAGGGAAAAGAGGTTCTTAAATTAAGGAACTTCGCGAAAGCGTTGGAAAACCTCCCTCGAAGTACCGACACTGGCCTGGCTGAACGGTTAAGCAAGTATTGTACGGTGGGATTGATCCCGGCTAATTCTTCCTTTGTGGTTTGAGGAGGGATTCGAGAGACAGTGGGAGCCATCCTGTTTAGACAAATTAAAAACCATTCTAAACTTGCAAGAGCATCGTGCTAAGTGTTTCTTCTCTCCCCCTGCAGCGACCAAATCGAAATGACTGGACTTAAGTTACTTCTAGATAAAAACATATTGACAGGGCCAAACTACAAAGATTGGCTCAGGAATGTCAAATTGGCAATCTCTTACGACAAGCTGGGGTATCTTCTTACCAGCAAAGCTCCCCCCGTCCCAGGTCCCACCTCCAGCGTCGCGGATAAGGAAATCCGTAAGACTTGGGAGATTGACAGCGCGAAGGCCAGATGCCTCGTACTTGCCTCGATGGACAATGACCATCAGAGGAGGCACGAGAATATGGATTTGGAATCCATATTTCTTCATACAAAAGAACTGTATGGAGAGCAGTCTCGTATCGCAAGATACGAAGTGTCGAAGAAGTTATTTTCGACTAAGTTGGCCGTCGGATCATCGGTAGCGGACCACGTGCTTAAGATGATTGGCTACACTGAGGAGCTCGCGGAACTTGGGACCACGTTGGATAGTGAACTTTACACGGATATAATTCTCCAGTCCCTTCCATCCACTTACGCCCAGTTCATACTGAATTTCAACTTGCAAGAAAAGGAAGTTGAACTTTCAGAACTCCTCAACCTGCTGAGGAGCGCAGAGGGCACCCTACAGAAGGGTAGGGATACATCCACTTTGTTTGTAGGAGGATCTTCTTCTTCTAGGTCCAAGGCGAAAGCCAAGGGAAAGAAGAAGAAAGCCCCCGCCAAACCAAGAGGCGGTGTTAGTAAAGTGGGTGCGAAGGGAAAGGAAAAGGCAACAAAGATAGCGGGGAAGCTTGTTGGTAAAGAGGAATGCTTCTATTGTCACAAGAGTGGACACTGGAAGAAAGATTGCAGGGCTTGGAAAGCCAGGACACAGGAACTGAAGCAGGTTGCGGCTTCAGCTTCAGGTGTGTATGTTATTGAAAACTGTCTTTCTATAAACTCTACTTCCTGGGTATTGGATACCGGATCAGGATCTCATATCTGTAATTCTTTGCAGGCGTTGAGAAACCGTAGGTTTTTGAAGGAAGGTGACATGACCCTCAGAGTTGCGAACGGAGCTAGCATGGATGCTAAAGCCGTGGGGGACTATCACCTAGGAATGTCAGATGGACATGTTTTGGTTTTGCGTAATTGCTTTTTTGTACCCAACGCAACTTGTAATATCATTTCTGTATCTTTGGTTTCTAAAGAAGGTTATGAATTTGCGTTTGTAAGTAATGTTGTTAACATTCACCTTAATCAAGTTCTGATTGGGTCAGGTACATTGAGCAATGGTATATACGTATTAAACCAACCACAGATTTTCAATGTCCAGAATACACACAAAAGAAAGTCACCAGATATTAATCAGACTTTCTTATGGCATTGTAGATTGGGTCACATCAATGAGAGAAGGTTGACGAAGTTACATACAGAAGGGTATTTGAATGCGTTCGAATATCAATCGTATGCCACTTGTCAATCCTGTCTCAAGGGAAAGATGACAAAGACTCCGTTTACTGGACATGGAGTAAGAGCGAGCGAGCTCTTGGGACTCGTACACAGTGACGTGTGCGGTCCAATGTCTACACATGCCCGAAGCGGACATTCTTACTTCATTACTTTTACGGATGACTTCTCAAGGTACGGTTATGTCTTCTTAATGAAACATAAGTCCGAGGCCTTTGGAAAATTCCAGGAGTATAAGAATGAAGTAGAGAAACAGACCGGCAAAAGTATTAAGATTCTAAGATCGGATCGAGGTGGAGAATACTTAAGTGCCGAATTCCTGGACTATTTAAAAGAGAATGGGATTCTCTCTCAGCTTACTCCTCCATACACCCCGCAACATAACGGTGTATCGGAGAGACGGAATCGCACCCTATTGGATATGGTACGGTCTATGATGAGTAACGCTGAGTTACCGCGATCATTCTGGGGGTATGCGCTAGAAACAGCTGCATACCTATTGAACCGAGTTCCTACTAAGACTGTGCCTACCACACCATATGAGTTATGGAGTGGGAAGAAACCCTATCTTCAGTACCTGAAGATTTGGGGATGTCCAGCTTATGTCAAAAAGCAGCATGCGGACAAGCTCGAGGCACGCTCAGTACTGTGCAAGTTTGTGGGATACCCAAAGAACTCCAGGGGGTATCTTTTCTATTACGCAGAGGAGCAAAAAGTCCTTGTTTCTCGTAATGCCCATTTTCTGGAACATCAGTTCTTAGAAAAAGAAGTAAGTGGGAGCGCAATAGAACTGGAAGAAATTCCAGAACCACAGACTATTACTGAAAGCTTAATGGAACCAGAGGGTTCAAATGAACAGGACATTCCTATGCCGCTCCGCAGAAGTAGTAGGCAGTCTCATCCGCCCGAGAGATACTACGGTTTTCTCATAGACGGGGATAGAGAGGATTGCATCATAGACTATGATGAGCCTACTAGCTTCCAGCAGGCCGTTCAGAGCATTGACTCGGTAAAATGGCTGGATGCAATGCGAACCGAAATGGAGTCCATGTACACCAACAAAGTATGGACGTTGGACATTGCTCCAGACGGGGTAAAACCCGTAGGATGCAAGTGGATCTTCAAAAGGAAGATTGGTGTAGATGGACAGGTTGAGACCTATAAAGCTAGACTTGTAGCAAAGGGTTTCCGTCAAAGACCTGGCTTGGACTACGACGAAACCTTTTCTCCAGTGGCTATGCTGAAATCCATTCGGATCCTTCTTGCCATTGCTGCCTTCCACGATTATGAGATTTGGCAGATGGACGTAAAAACCGCTTTTCTAAATGGAAATTTAGAGGAGTGTGTCTATATGGATCAGCCGGAGGGTTTCATTCAGAGTGGGAGCAGCGGAAAGGTGTGCAAGTTGCTTAAGTCCATTTATGGACTAAAGCAGGCATCGCGGAGTTGGAACATCTGTTTTGATGAGACGGTCAAGGAATTTGACTTTATCAAAAATCCAGATGAACCGTGCATCTATAGTAGATTTGTAGCGAGAACTGTGGTATTCCTTGTTTTATACGTGGATGACATTCTCTTAATAGGAAATGACATTCCTATGCTACAATCTGTCAAGGGTTTCTTGTCACACAGGTTCTCCATGAAAGACCTGGGTGATGCCTCTTACATCCTGGGGATCCGGATCCATCGTGATAGATCCAAGAGGATATTAGGACTTTCACAGTCCAGGTACATCGACACCGTACTGAAAAGATTCAGTATGGAAGATTCCAAGCGCGGTAACTTACCGGCTTGTCACGGGATCACCCTCTCTAAAGAGATGTCTCCCAAGACTGATTTGGAGAGGGATCGCATGTCTATTATACCCTACGCTTCTGCGGTAGGCTCTATAATGTATGCGATGTTGTGTACCAGACCGGATGTAGCTTATGCACTGAGTGTAGTAAGCCGGTATCAGTCAAACCCTGGGGAGAAACATTGGATAGCGGTAAAGAACATTCTCAAGTACCTGAGGAGGACTAAGGAGATGTTCTTGGTGTATGGCGGAAAAGACCTCCAGATTGAGGCCTTTGCTGACTCCAGCTTCCAGAGTGACAAGGATGATTCCAAGTCCATGTCGGGTTTTGTCTTTACCCTCAATGGAGGGGCGGTGTGTTGGAAGAGTTCCAAACAGGAAACCGTTGCAGACTCGACTATGGAAGCGGAATACATCGCTGCATCTGATGCCGCAAAAGAAGCTGTCTGGATAAGGAAGTTCTTAAAAGAACTTCAGGTGGTTCCGTCCATTGTTGACCCAGTACCTCTGTATTGCGACAACAACGGGGCTATAGCTTTAGCAAAGGAACCCAGGTCCCATCAGAGATCCAGGCACATCTTGAGGCGGTATCACCTGATCAGGGAGATCGTGGATCGCAAGGAGATCGAGGTTCGGAGGGTTGCTTCAGAAGAGAACACTGCAGATCCATTCACCAAGGCCCTACCCCAGACTCAGTTCGAGCGGCTAATCGAGATGATAGGTCTTCGATACGCCAGTACATGGCCTTAGTGCAAGTGGGAGATTGTTAGTGTATATGCCCTAGAGGCCATTACTGTATCATACTAGTTTGTATATTACTTGATGGAAGCTTGGGATATTCACCTTGTATAAACAATCTTGCTCAATATAGTAGTATGCTACTTGGTTTGTTTCTACTTCAATGTGTACTTGTGTTTATTTCAGTATATCACTTATACGCATTAGTGGAGCCCTTAGGATCTTTGCTTGATTACCAGCGTTGTGATGGCAGTCACACTAGTGGGGGCTGGGTAATCTATAGGCACATCCTTATACAGGTCCCTAGTCGTAGGACTATCGAGACAGGGCATCGATACTCCGGAGTAGACTAGCGTA
Organism: Agapanthus africanus; assembly: GCA_030015575.1. Lineage (NCBI taxonomy): Eukaryota > Viridiplantae > Streptophyta > Magnoliopsida > Asparagales > Amaryllidaceae > Agapanthus > Agapanthus africanus. Next base: position 411,240,339 of record CM057348.1, on the reverse strand, counting down.
TGCGCTTCTCATCCCAGTGTGGGAGATGGTCTGTCCCACAGCCATCAGTACGTCGTACTGGAGATAGTATACGGGTGCTCGTTGGGTTACGAGTACACTGGACAGGACTCGTCGGGAACTGACAGGTTGGTATTATACCTATCGTCAGTTATCAGTTCCCAGGTGACATGAGTACAGCTTAGTCCGCTGACTTGACACTGACACTTCGCCTCGAGTGTGTTCCCACTGCACTTTGATCACTACCCTACCACGGCTCAAAGGAGTCGTGCAAACAGGTGGTGGTTGGGTGCAGTCCCGAAGCACTTGGAGGCAGTGACGGTTAGACAGGATTCGTCTCTCCCGGTATTGGGGGTTGACATCGCGCTGTGTCTAGGAGAGCCATTACACGAGTAGTCCCTGGCCAGGGCAAGCGAGATATACTGGTAGGTTTCCAGTGTTATCTCAGGGTGTTTTGGGCTTCACTCCGACACGACTTGTACCGCTATTGGGGGACTGACGTTTTACCGCCCCCTAGGCCCGCCATGCGATGTATCAGACGAACAGACCGGACTGTACGGAGAATGTCACATTCAGACTCAGTAGGAGTTCAGATGGGGTTTCACCTCGTCAGCCTTCTTGTCGGCATCTACCTGGGGACCGTTACGCACAGCTAGTGCCGCTTGCGGTCTGTGGTTAAACCCACTGCCAGCGTAGTGTCGAGTCTTTAGAGTCCCACACAGAGGGTATTCGCCTCTGGGCAAAACAGAGTAGAGGTCGCATGGTTTTGCGACAGGGTTCGTTCTCATCCGCGCACTTGTGCACGTTTGGAGTCCGGACGGATTATACTGGCAGGCTCTGGTTTGAGCCAGATACTGGTATATGTTTTGGGGGTTGCTTTTATATCTTGGTATTCTTGTTCCTCGGAACGAGAATGCAGGTGTGTATGCACAGTTGCTTGAGGCGGAGAATGAGGTTTTTCATTAGGGTTTCGGATCGGGTGCGTATGCACAGTTGACAGTTATCATTTTCCAAACCCTAATGGATTTGTGTATTATCTATTAATAATAGTAATTAAATAAGAATTATGTTATGGTTGTTTTTCTTGTTGACTTGTTGACCTTGGTTGACTTGTTGACCATTGACCACTTTTCATGCCTTGAAAGTCTTCCTTGATTCATGCTTACACTTCATTAAAAGAGGTATGATAGTGGTCATTCCAAAATAACCATCAACTATTCTTATTTCAATTATTATCATTTAGATAATTCATTTTCTTTTGCAATATGGTTGCAAGAAAGAAATAATTGAGCTCATTCTATCATTCTCACTCTCTCTCCTCATTTCATCTTCTTCTTCCTCTTGAAAAGAGAAACCTTCTCATGTGTTGAGAATCATTCTCTTTAGATAGAAAAGCAAACCCTAATCACTCTCTACTCATTCTAGGATGAAGGTTTAGCAAGCCGGAAACCCTAGTTCACTCAAAGATCGAGGAAGAGCCCAAAGGTCGAACCTTCAAGGTGGATCTATCTTCGGCAAGAAGAAGGCGACGAGAAGAGAACCATTCAAGCTTCTACAAAGAACAAGAAAGAAGAACAACAACAAGAAGAGAAGGAGTTCAAGTTTAGGTATAACCATCTTCCATAGTAGCTAACTCTCTTTAGCTTGTTAACTAGTTTTAGTTTAGACAACGATCCCGACATAGTTTAGTCCATGTTGCCTCTTGCGATAAAAATTCGTTTTTTATACCGTTTCCGCCTCCCCGTAAGTACCGGGGGTCGCAATATGGACTTACAGAAGAAGAGGAGGGCGACATCGTTTTCGGCAGACAAGGACCAGGTGAGTAGAGGTATATCTACGGGGGGAAGTCGGGTGGACGGCGTTTAGTACCCCCGCAAACGTAGAATAGGGATAGTACTTATTGTCATTAGGAAGCCAGACGTGACCTTAGAATTTCGGTGAGTAGGACCCTAGTAGTGACCTTAGGTGGGACTAGATTGGTTTAGAAAGACCTTACTCGAGGATGAATATCTTGGAAGAGATTCGTAGGTTTCAGGTAGATACACACACGCACACACTGAGACTCGACATGGTGTATACGTGTATGTGTATATATATATAGGACTAGGTGTAGGTATATATATATACACACAATACGTATATGTGATACAAGGATGTGATATGATACACGGGGATGAAACAATATAACTGGGCTTGATGCCGTGATTCTTGGCTTTACGGTCGTGTTATGATGTTAGCGGATCATTAGAAAATGAGATAATGAATAGGTATACATAAATAATAAAGAGTGGTGATGATATTGAAATATATGGGACTCTAAAATAGAACCTGGACCGTAACTTGTGCCTGAAATTCTGATATGATATCATATAGGTGTGACTTGATTACGACATCATATAGGTGTGATTTGATTTCGACATCATATATGTGTGACTTGATTACGATATCATATAGGTGTGACTTGATTACGATATGATCTAAGTATGACTTAATCACAATATGATACATATGACATGTTATTCCTGAGGATAAATTAACGATGTATATTTATGCTGACAATGATATATGATTGATGTATGCGATTACAGTATAGCACCTTGATCTTGACATGTGTTGATGATGATATTATACGAATGATGAGACACATAGGTGATACTTGACCCGTACCCCGATATTGGGATGCCGTACGATGGATTTTACCGTATGAGGCATAGATATGATGATTGATCCGCACTCTTGATTCGAGGAAGCCGTACTACGTACGTGACTCTATAGAGGCTGGATCACCGACTATTAGAGATATGGATTCAGACCTTAGGTGGACTCTTATTTCTTATTGACTAGTTTCTTAGGTTTAGTTCCTTAGGAGGTTAGATGGACACTAGTTTAGGCTCGAGTCATATAGTTGTAGTTATACTTGTATATCAAATGAGTGATTAATACACATCCGTCTTTACATTCATACCGTAATCATAATAGTGCATGTTCATTCATATGTTTCTATAATCAGAATAAAACTTTTCCTGTTAGGACACTAGCACCATTACCGATGATGCACATATTCCACGCACACTTATTTGCCGGTTCACACACATCATCATCGGTAGTTGCTATGTCACGTACACTTTAGATCATATTATCTTTTATTGATACAATCAGCTAACAGCTAGATCGATATAATATTGTGATTACTCTTTGGTGTTAGTATAGACATGGTATTTATTACTTAGACATTTCATGCATTCGCATTTTCATTTTATCATGCAGTATTATGGGGCATATGCCGACACTTATCATATACTTACTCATGATTTTGGGATTTTGGATTTCTATGAGATTTCTGGATTTTTGGGGAAAACCGCAAGAATATATAAAAACTTCTCTCTCTCTCTCTCCTCCTCTCTTTTTAAAACATAAGATGCGGTTTTCTCGTGATGTATGTGTCGTCCACCATGAGATTTCATGTTTTCTGTTGGATTTCGAGACCCGATTTGAGGAGTGGATGAACCGTCTCGGGTACATGGTGGGCCCGGTATGGTATCCCGGGGCAAGAAGATCGAGTTGTAGACGATGAGCCTGGCAGGGGAGGACTACCTACTGGTGATGTCTGGCGCGGCGGATATCCAGAGGATACCGACCGTTATCGTGAGATTTGATGATATGGGCCGATCCGGACTGACGGAGCCCGAGATATTGAAACTATGAGACATTGAGATTATGAGGTATTGAGACTTGAGATTTACATGTTTTGTGTCGATGCTTGACACGGATTTCCATGGATTTCATCGTTGATATTTCAGATTTCTATACACATTTTACTATGATAAAAGTTAAAGATTTCTTATACAGATATATCTAGATTTCAGGATTGGTTATTTCACATTCATGGTGCATGCATACTCATTCACATGACATAGTACTATATGAGGCACTGACACGAGCACGGAGCATTTGCACTTACACGTAGCTTATTATTCTGCCTTTACTTGATGACTAGTAGTATATTAGTATATTATTATGACCTAGGACAGCGTCGTGCATTCGATTTCTTTTCGCAGATATCTTCTACTCACGAGTTGGCAACTCACCCCCGTTGTGCCAAATTTTATTACAGGTTCGATGTACAGGTTTCCCTGGCAGCTTGCTGGCACATCTTTTCATTCAGGGTGATTTGCACGGTAGGTTGGTTCACTTGTATCTGGACCGCCGTTGTACTATTATTACTTCATTTGTATCTAGTAAGCTCCATCAACCAAACTTGTATTACTTGATAGTTTACTGGACCAGTTATTTATTTCGATCTTAGAGTCGCGCTTGTATTATTATGGTATCTGGTGGATTTGTTTTCTTTTAAGTTTTGAGCCTCGCCCTTTGGCGTTGTATACTATTGTGCACTGATGTGGTTGTTTCCGCCTTTTGGCGTAGAGCTAGCTCCCGTTTGGGGATGCTTTTTATTGTTTGAATATATATTATTCTTGTTTGTACCCGTTTGGGGCCAGTTTTTACAAAGGAGACTCTGCCGAAATTTTTGAGAAAATTGGATGTTGCTTTTATACTTGTTTTCTACATGTTTTCCTTTACTTCTTCTTCTTTTTATGGTTTAGATTTCTGGGCTTCGGCTTACTTAGGTTACGTTGCGCCTCTAGACGCTTCGTAATCTAAGTGCTGGTCACGTTCCGTACTTTCGGGTCGTGACAAAGTTGGTATCAGTATGCTAGGTTTAACCTTGTATATGTCTAGGGTGACCCTTGGTTGATGGAGTAGGCAACTTAGGTAGAGTGACGTACTGTGGGTATGATCCGCGGCATACTTACAATACGCTACTCTTCTTAAGTAGCCTTAGGATGTACATTTCTTTGTACCGCATTTCATTCGTTCCTTTGATCTATCTTCGTCGATATCAGATGGTGGTTTCTGTTACCACGGGCGCACTGGCAGAGGGAGCTGCGGCTCGAATGCGATAACCATTAGGGTATCGTTTATTCTCGAGGATTGAATCATTGTTTAGCGTGCGGACGAAGGGTATTCACATGCCGTCCAGACGAAGTTAAAGGATTCGAACGATTGTCAGAAACCCATTTTCCCAAGTTTAAGGTATTCGGAAGAACATGCAGGTATTTTTATGGACCCAAGAATGAAACCCTAGCTCGACATAATGACCACGAGGACGCCCTTGAACCTTAGGGTTTACGGCAGTTCCGCGGTGCCATTAGTGAGGCTTGGGTTTGCCCTTCTACGGCTAGTCCGCAGATGCTGGGGTATGTACTGGATATTTTTAAACTGTACTTGAGTGTTGAGCTCTCGGCGAATTATGGGATTTTGATGAATCGATCGAAAAGTTTAATGTATTCCGGATATCAGGTGAAGGGATAGATTACGTGGGAGACTCTAGATACGAGTATTGCCGTTGGTAGCGCAGTCAGCACAGCTACGAAGAGACGAGTTCGAAGCAGTCTACATCAGAGGAAAGAGGCGTACATTGACGATAGAGTTTACGATTGTGATTTGGTGATTTGAATTTCATATTTCCGTTGATTGGATTTGGTATTTTGAGGATTTTGTTCTACGATTGGTATTTCTTATGTGTACATTCATTATATTCTATGCGTGTTTCGTATATCGGTTGTATTGATGTTGTTTTGTACCTACCCAGTACACTCGATTTGGTTTTATACATTTTGAGATTTTGATTTGATTTCATGCATATAGGTTACACATGATTTTGACATATGCTTCGACCTAGTTTTTATGCATTTTCGTACTGTGATTTCGGTGTATGTTTTCGTGCACCATGTGCACCTGATTAAGATTCTTGCGCACACTTGGCGCACTTGATGCGATTTTGTGCACAACAGATGCATTAAATCGGGGTTTTGTGCAGATTAGATGCACCTGATATTAGAGTCGTGCACGCCCGTTGCACTTGACAGATGTTTTTGGTGCACACCTGTTGTACTCAGTTTTGTTTTTATGTGTATTCGTGGCATCTGTATTTGGTTTCGATTTCAGAGCGCACCGGACGCACATGATATTTTTATGATGTGATTGGGATTGATTTCAGTTTGAGCAGTATGTTTTTATAATCATTACTATTTGATTCAGAAACCAGGCGGGACGTGTATGTTAAATAAAAGATATATATGAATAGTTATTTTTTAAAAATAAACGTCCGCTATTTATGCCGTGACGCGTGCATCACACGGCAATTTTCAAAAGGGGGTTCTTGCATGCTTCTTTATCCAGATGTTTGGACGATTTTACTACGATACGCACTATATATAAGTTATAGTTTTGATGTATATTATGTTGGTTTTCGTATTGGGTTTTGATATTTTATTTTCGCCATAACTCCGATGATTGCGTTATGCTTGACGAAGTTGATTTTAGTTATGTATTGATGATTTCGGAGCCCCGACGATTTGAGTGTTTTGGCTGAATGTTTTAGTAATTGGGGGGAGTTTTAATTTAAATTCAGGGACCGAATTTTTAAAGGGAGGAAGATTGTAACATTTTAAAAATAAATAAGTAAATAATTAAATAAATAAAATTCTTTAAGTGAATTTTCTGATTTTCGGTAAAGTAAAACATATTTTTCATAAAACAAAACCGTAATTATCTTTCATTATAAATTTAAAAATACCTATTTTAATTATGTAATTACTAGTAAATGGTGTTTATTTAGTCACTTATAAATTTTTAGTTTAATTAAATATTTTTCCTAAATTAATTATTTTAAATATTAACATAAGCTTATTTATGCATTAAATTAGTGTAAATTACAAATTTGAATGGGTTTATTCAGCAAAAGTGAACCATTAAATATTAGAATCAAGTGTGTTTCATGAAAAATTTATTTTCAAAAGTTTACAATGGTTCTAGACCATTCTAGGTTAAATGGAGTTAGGAAAATAAAGAATTTTTATTAATTCATGAAAAGACTTAATGGAGTGATATTTTTGTGAAACCTTCTACACTTTTCTTCATCTTTTCTCACTCTCCTCTCCTTCCTCCTTACATGGCCGGCCTCCTCCCCATGGCAGCCCCCCATTTTCCCCAGTTGATTTTGTTACAAAAATCCCTCAAAATTCAACAAAAATTCAATAAAAACTCCACAAAATCCTAAATAATTCCTACCCTCTATTCTTTGCTCATTTTTACATGGATTTTGGAGTTGGAAAGCATTCTTTTTGGAGGCAAATTTTCATGGTTGGATCTCACATGTGGAGGTATAAATTTCATTCTTATGATTTATTGTTATTAAATGTTTCATTCTAGCATATTTAGATTTAATTAATTAATTCTATTTACAAGTTTCAAAATTCAAGTTAGGGTTTATAAAATCAAGTTATGCTTTTACTAATTAAGTGTGGTTATTATAACTAGTTTAACATTTTTAGAATTGGAAAATCTTGTATGGTTGATATATTGTAAATTGTTTATCCAAAATTGTTTAAATTAAACAATTTTGCAAACTAGATTTCTATATATTGTATATATTGGTGAGATAAGATTCCAATTAATGTCTGTAACACTAGATTATGGTTTTAATGAGGATATTAACTTGTTAGTGGAATGAAAAACTTAATTTGGTTACTAGTTTTTATTGATAATTGAGAAATTGTGAGAAAAATGCTATTTTTCTAACTAGATTTTAGAAATTCTTAAATAAATGAGATTTAAAATCTAATTTACGGTTTCATTATATTATTATCATCATGAATTGTAGTTTAATACATTAATTCATGCAAAATCAAGTTTAGTTGTGGAATTGTGGAATTTTGTTTGTAAGGTGTTGAAAATTGATAAAAGTTGCAAACTGGAATTTCTATTTAATACAAATTAGGGTGTTAAAAATATAGTAAAGGTTTCTATAATTTAGTTATGCTATTTAATGGGCATTATGACCATTAGTTTCATTTAAATATCATGTTTTGAAGTAAAACGGTAAATTGGCGTTTTCAGGTTTTACGAAATCGGACGATTTGATCGATTTTAGGGTTTCGATGTATTAAATCATGTTTTATGTTATAAGTAATGAGTTTTAAAACTACGAGTGGTTTGTTGGTGTTTTATCTCGATCAATCGGCATTTGTACGCCGATATCGAGCGATATTTGGTTCTTTTGCATGAGCGGGACATAGGTTTTAACCTATGCGTGTTTCGTGCGTCGTTTGGTTTTGTTCGTGATTCAGTTTACGATATTATATGTGTTTGAATATATGTACCCCTCACGTGGACTTCGGACGAGGAAGAAGAGGAGGGCGACATCGTTTTCGGCAGACAAGGACCAGGTGAGTAGATGTATATCTACGGGGGGAAGTCGGGTGGACGGCGTTTAGCACCCCCGCAAACGTAGAATAGGGATAGTACTTATTGTCACTAGGAAGCCAGACGTGACCTTAGAATTTCGAAGAGTAGGACCCTAGTAGTGACCTTAGGTGGGACTAGATTGGTTTAGAAAGACCTTACCCGAGGATGCATATCTTGGAGGAGATTCGTAGGTTTCTGTAACGTTTTGAAAATCGTTTCGGTGAAATTTCGAAAAAACGGTAAAATAAGGGGGTTTTCTTTAAAAAGTCAAAATGCAAATATCTTTATTATAAAATTAAATATACATATTCTAACTATGTAATTGCTAGTATTTGGTGTTTATTGAGCCACTGGTGAAATTTCAAATTTTCTGAAAATTTTTCCGAAATTAATTATTTTAATATTATTTTAAGCCGTCACTAATACATTTAATTAGGGAAAATTACAAATTGGAATGAGTTGAAACTAATTTTGTGCATCATAAAACATTAAATAAAACTTTATCATGTGGTTTTTGAAATGAAATAGTTTGCCAAAACGGTTTAGAAAAATATCGAAGAAAAAGGGTTTTTTCGGTAAAATTAGTGTTAATGGGAATTGGGGTAATACATTTATCTTTTTCCCTAATCCACACACCCACACCTCACCCTCTCTTCCCCTCCCCATGTGGCCGGCCCAACCATGACAGCCCTCCCCCTCTCTCTCCTCCAATCACCAAGAAAAGAAAAGAAAAGAAAGGAAAATGATAGAAAAAGGGTGGACTTTGACTAGATATTACTTTCTCCACCTCACTCTCTCTCCTCCCTCACCCAAACCCCTCCATTTCTGGCCGAATCTGAAACCCCCCACAACAGCAGCCATCCACCAAAATCCCACACCATTTTGCCTCAAAAATCCATTAAAATGCTTCAAAAATCCATGCAAATTCAAAGCAAACTCAAAATCCAAGCTATACCCATTTTCCCTTGGCCTATCTAGTATGGATTGTGGTGAATAGAGAGCATTTTGAGAGGCTAGATTTCATGATTGATCCATGATCATGAGGTATAATTTAAACCTTATTCATATATTGTTGTTTAATTGCTTCTATGTTAACAAATTTGATGTTTAATTGGGTTTTATTGCAACTTTAGGAAATTCAAGACTAGGGTTTGAATTTAATTAGGGTTTTTATCATTAGTTTATGGTTGTAATGAGGAGATTAACATGTAATTGTATGCAAAATCTAGGTTGGTTGCTACTTGCTAATTTGTTAAATTAAAATGGTGATAATTTTGCTAAATTGCTAACTAGGTTTTAAAAAATTGTTTAAATATTGGGTTTAAAAATGTGATTAGGTTTTTCATGACTTCATTAACATTATAAAATATAGTTTAATACTTTATTTCATGAAAATCCAAGCTAAATTGTTGTTTGTGCATTTTTGCTATAAAATTGTTAAATTTGGGTATAGTAAACTAGAATTTTGGAATTTATGGAAATTGATGAGAATAAATTATAGGAATGGTTTATATGACTTTGTTATGATATTTAGTGAATATTGTGGCCGCTGGATTCGTTTAAATATCAAGAGGTTGTATTAAAGCGGGTAATTTTGCTTATTAGGTTTTCGGAAAAATAGCTTTAAAGCGAATTTGAAGTTTTGGTGATTTTAACCCTATTTTACATATATAATTAAGGTGTTGTGAAACCACGATTGATATGTTTGAGTTTTTCTCGATGGTTTGGCGTTTGTACGCCGACGTCGAGGGTTTTTGGGTTGATTTGTGAAAGCAGCCATAGGTTTTGACCTATGTGGGATTCACGTGTCGTTTTTGGGTCATGAGTCGGATTTTAATACGACACGGTGCGTTATGATATGTAGGTACCCCATGTGGACTTCGAGACGACAAGCAAGCGCGTGGCGACGTCGGCACCGGCTAGCGAGGACCAGGGGAGTAGATTTATATCTACGGGGAGAAGTCGGGTGGATGGCGTATAGCACCCCCGCAGTCCGTAGTGTAGCTCATATATGTATAAGTTTATATAGGTGTTTTATGATACGAGAATGTTTATTCATGTTATGTTTATGTGTTCATGGTTTTACTTTGGGTTAGTTGCGAAACCCTAGAGTAGTTGTTATACCCACATACGCACACACAGACTTGCATACTTTACCTTCTTGTGCGTAGATTGGGATGTGTATATATGTATATATGCGTGGGTATGGGACTATGCATATGTACATTCATATACGCTGCATGGATAATGAGGATAGTACTTGGGATTTATGATGAGTCGATGAGATTTGATTTGAGGCCGTGAGATCGGTGATATAGCATGGTTCGTATTTGAGATAGACATGACGTTGTAGCGGGTCCTTGACATAGTGTTTTACACACGTGCATGCATACTTAGGGGGTATCAGTATTGTACTAGACTTAGATCAGTACCCCGATCCTGATATTTGATAAAGAGGATATCAGATGAATAGTATGATGAATGTGATATTGACCCGTACCCAGATTTGGGATGCCGTACGACGGATTTACGTACGAGCTATATATTGAGGATTGATTCGCACTCTTGACTTGGGATGTCTGATTATAAATATGGTATCGGATATGATATTATTGAGGCGGGATCACCGACTATACATATACAGGTATGTATATGTATCGACTCAGATGATAGGCGGTTTCCTTACCTGTTGTTCAACTTGTTAGTTCAGCCGTATAGTTTAGTGTAGTTGTTAGATTAGATTAGACTCCTACCTATTTCAAAACTAGCGGATCGTGGGTATTTTAAAAGATAGGTCAAGGGATCTACGGATATTTCAAAAGACGTATCCTTTCTTAAAACTACCGTAGCCCTATTTTCAAAACCCTACGATTCGTGTTATTTCAAAGGGCACCATTGTTTAATATTTAGCTCCCGCTCATTTTGGTTGCTCGCTCCGCATCGCATACTTACATTGTTATTTCATATTGCATTGTTGACATTATGCTGTTAGGACACCAGCACCATTACCGATGATGCGTTTGTACCACGTACACTTACTTGCCGGCTCACACACATCTTCATCGGTAATTACCATGTCACGTACACCTTAGAAAATATTATTGCTTAACTTAGCTTGATAGCTAGTAGTTTGACATAATATTAGTGTACTTACCTTATATGCCAGCTTGGATATTGTAGTTATTACTTGTCACTTCATGCATACTGTTATTCATTGTTATGCCGTATTCATGGATTCTTATGCCTATATTCATGGGTTTATATGCTATTGATGATTTGGATTCGGATTTCTATGAGATTTTCTGGATTTGGGGGAAAACCGCAAAACTTGCATAAGCTTTTTCCCTCTCTTTTAAATAAAAAGTGCGGTTTTCCCATGATGTATGAGTCGTCCACCATGAGTTTGCTGATGGATTTCGAGACCCGATTCGAGGAGTGGAGGAACCGTTTCGGGTACATGGTGGGCCCGGTGCGGTACCCCGGGGCAAGAGGATCGTGTTGTTGACGTTGAGCCTGGCAGGGGAGCACTACCGACCGGTGATATTACCCGACGCGTCGGATATCCGGAGGATACCGTCGTGGTCTTGAGATGGATGGTAGGGGCCGGTCTGGACTGACGGCGCCCTAGATATTGTGATTGAGACATTGAGATTTTGAGATATTGAGGTACAGAGACTGTGATACAGAGATATCGAGATATTGGGATTACGTTTTGTGCCGATGCTAGGCACTGTTTTATGCTGATTTCATTATGATACCTCATTTTAAAAATACAGAAATCTCACTAATTTATGAAAGCAGTTTTCTTCAGTACATGCATTCTGTTTCATGCATTCATACATCATCCATATGATATATTGCTACCTGAGGCACTGACACGGGCCTATGAGATTACACTCGGTTAGATATTACCCTAGCCATTGTTATAGGCTGCATGTTATACATATATTTGAGGATATATTATGATCATTGACCTAAGTTGCGTTATTTATGTAATTTCTTTCCGTAGATGTTGTTCTATTCACGAGTTGGCAACTCACCCCCGTTGTGCCCCAGTTTCTTGCAGGTTTTGCCGTACAGGTCTCATTACGGCTTTGCTGGCACTGCTTCCCATTTCCGGGTGACTTGCTAGTAAGTGGGTTTACTTGTATCGTACCCCCATTATATATCTTGTATATCATTATTCTGTTGTATCTAGAAATTCCATCAACCAAACATGTATTTATTTCTGAGATAGAGACCAGTGATGTTATTCTTTCGACCTTAGAGTCGCGCGTTGTATTTCTGTGGATTTCTTGTTGTTTTGCGTTTTCTTTTGAGTTTTGATCCACACCCTTGGCGTTGTATATTATATTGCTTGTGTGGTTGTGACCGTCGATTGACAAAGAGCTAGCTCCCGCTTGGGGATGCCTTTTTATTGATTTCGTATACTATTCATGTTGTATCCCGTTTGGGGGCCAGTATATACAAAGGAGACTCTGCCGAAATTTTGAGAAATTATTTGATGTTTTTAAAAACGCATAATTCGGCTTATGCTATTAAATCTACTTGATTTAAATTGGTTTTCCTTCACTCTACTACTTTTCTTGGTTTGGATTTCTGGGTTTTCGGCTTACTTAGATTACGTACGACTCGAGATGTTCGTAGTTTAAGTGCCGGTCATATTCCGTACTTTCGGGACGTGACAAAGTTGGTATCAGAGCGTTAGGTTTTACCTTCGGAGCGTAGGATGACCCTTGGTTGATGGAATAGGTGACTAAAATAGAGTGACGTACCGTAGGTATGTTCCGCGGCATATTTACGATACGCTACTCCACTTAAGAAACCTTAGGATGTACATTTCTTTGCTCAGTATTATATTCATTCCGATCTAGCCTCATCAGTACCAGTTATGGTTTTGCTGCCACGATTACGAGCAAGGAGAGCTACAGCCAGAGTTGCGGTCAGCACGAGCTCGTCACGAACGAGGACTGACCAGGGCGAAATTCCGGCGACACACGATTGCGGAGATGTGTCTTTTTACTATGTTTCCGCGCCACGAGCGTTTGGCGGATTGCCTTTATGAGGTTACTTGGATGTGCTGATCGACACTAGAGGATTGAGCCAATGATAGAGGCCAGCCAGATTTTGATGACCGTTGGTGTATTGCTTACTCATGATGATTGAGGCACTGTTCAGCGTGCAGACGAGTGAGCCAGTTGTTGCTGCGAGCGACGAGATATCGCCCCATATGTTGGAGCTATTGCAGTACAGGTTGTACTAAGAGATGATAGAAGGTCGCTAGTCACCCGAGGATGAATAACTAGGACATGTGGTTCATTCGCCTACCCGATGAGAGGTCATCAGATAGATTGATTCCAGCTAGAGACGACTTCACGCGGAGACGTTGGGAGTCGACAGAGACGATCGAATGTCAAAAACCTATTATTCCAAGTTTAAAGTATTCGGAAGGGCATGCAGGCAATTCTATGGACCCTCTAGAAGAATGAAACCCTAACTCGACTTATTGACCGTGTGAAAGACTTTGAACCTTCGGGTTTGCGACAGTTCTACGGCGCCATTAGTGAGGCTTGGGTTTGCCCTTCTACGGCTGGACCACCGATACTGTGGTATGTACTCGATACTATTAAACTGTGCCCAAGATGTTGAGCTCTTGGAGGATTATGAGGTTTTAACGACTCGATCGGATGGCTCGACTTAATTCGGATGCTAGGTGGTGAGATGCATTTCTTTGGAGACTCCCGATACGAGGATAGCCGTTGGAGCTCAGTCCATGCAGCCGCGACGAGACGAGTCCAAAGCAGACGACATTAGAGAAAAATGAAGTAAGAGGTTCGTACCAGATCTAGATGAGATGACGTTCCACTCCGCCGACATCAGAGATGCGATGCGCATGCCGAGGCATGGTACTTGGATTTACCTTCCAGAAGGAGTCGCGATGAGTATGCAGTCGTTCCGGAGCAAGATGCAGATATAGGAAAGGACGATGACTTCCGGACATTTGGCAGAGACGAGACATGGAAGAGACCGTGAGCAGGATTCCTTTCAGGACACTGCTGCAATGGTACTTGCACCCAGGATCAAATGTGTCACGTACATTCAGAGAGCCAGAGGCCGACGCCAGTGATATGCTATCTTACGAGTGGTCGCGATGATTGACCGAGAGATGACCAGAGAAGTGCCAAAACAGGATCATCCCCGTTAGCACACCTGACAGGGCCGATGAGCCGATGGACCGAGAGATTGGTAATTCACAGTGAAGACCTTGACCCAGGAGTGGTCATTGTTACGCACACCAGCAGGCCAGAGTTCATGATCATCGACGAGACGTCCCACTAGTGACCGCGACAGTTGGCCCGAGATTCTTAGAGGATGCACTTGAGCGGTACTATTCCGCCATTATCGATTTCGATGTTTTGGGTGATTTATTCGCATGATTTGATTTTGATGATTGAGGATTTACGATCTTTGCACAGTGTTGCACTTGATATCGTCTTCGTGCTTTGGTTTCACATGTTTGTGATTTTACGGTTTTAAACATTTGAGTTTATTTTGTGCGTATGCACGCACACGATTTGGTTCCTGCACTCTGTATAGTTTATATATGCTTGCAGTGCAGTGATACGCCTTTTGTGCACTTAGATGCACTGGACTTCGATTTCGATTGTGATACTCGATATTTGTTTTGTGCACCATGTGCACCTGATTTGATTTTGCGCATGTTCGGCGCTTGATATTGGATTTCATGATTTCGTGCATGATAGATGCACCTGCCTTGGATTTCGCGTATGTTGAGCACATGTTTTGAGATGTGATTTTGGTGCATACCAGATGCACTAAATCAAGATTTTTCGTGCATGTCAGATGCACCTGATTTTGCTGTCAGGCACACACGTTGCCTACGACAGATGCTTTGTGCACACCCGATGCACTTAGATCTTGTTTCTATGCATATGTATGGCACATATATGGATTTTGATTTACGTGCGCACCAGACGCACGTAGTATTCATACGCGTATTTTGGGATTGATTTCTTATGGAGCAGTACGTTTTTATGATGATTGCTATGAGTTTTTGTACTGAGCAGGACTAGTCAGAGGACAGTACCTGAATATATTTTGCATGCATTGATAGTTATTGAAGGGATTTCCAAAAAGCGAGCTATAGTCTCAGTATTTACCTACGTGTCTGATATGACACGAAATGTTTAAAACAAGGAGACCCTTCTAAATTGTTTCCAAAACGGCGGAACGTACATATTAAACAATGGATATATATATATATATATATATATATATATATATGTAGTTATTTTCTTACAATAGATGTCCGCCACTGTGCAGTGCTGCGAGCATCGCACAGCGATTTGAAGAAGATTTGGCATGCATTGCTTCCAGATGTTTTAACGATGTATATCAGGTTGGTTTTCATATTAGATCTTGACATTGATGTCTTCTCCATGACTCCGATGACGGGATGCTGGATGGAGTTTGATTTTGAGTTATAGGCTCATTTTTCATGCGCTTGCGTTGCGCTATGATTTGTTTTATGTATTTATGATTTCGGAGCCCCGGTGATTTGATGGTTTTGGCAGAAATATTTTAGTATTTGGGGGAAGTTTTAATTTAAATTCGGGGACCGAATTTCTTTAAGGGGGGAATATTGTAACGTTTTGAAAATCGTTTCGCTGAAATATCGAAAAAACGGTAAAATAAGGGGGTTTTCTGTAAAAAATCAAAATGCAAATATCTTTATTATAAAATTAAATATACATATTCTAACTATGTAATTGCAAGTATTTGGTATTTATTGAGCCACTGGTGAAATTTCAAATTTTCTGAAATTTTTTCCGAAATTAATTATTTTAATATTATTTTAAGCCGTCACTAATACATTTAATTAGGGAAAATTACAAATTGGAATGAGTTGAAAGAAATTTT
This sequence comes from Agapanthus africanus, assembly GCA_030015575.1. NCBI lineage: Eukaryota > Viridiplantae > Streptophyta > Magnoliopsida > Asparagales > Amaryllidaceae > Agapanthus > Agapanthus africanus. The sequence continues at coordinate 411,224,091 of CM057348.1, read as the reverse complement.
GTGCATCATAAAATATTAAATAAAATTTTATCATGTGGTTTTTGAAATGAAATGGTTTGCCAAAACGGTTTAGAAAAATATTGAAGAAAAAGGCTTTTTTCGGTGAAATTAGTGTTAATGGGAATTGGGGTAATACATTTATCTTTTTCCCTAACCCACACACCCACATCTCACCCTCTCTTCCCCTTCCCATGTGGCCGGCCCCACCATGACAGCCCTCCCCCCCTCTCTCTCTCCAATCACCAAGAAAAGAAAAGAAAAGAAAGGAAAATGATAGAAAAAGGGTGGACTTTGACTAGATATTACTTTCTCCACCTCACTCTCTCTCCTCCCTCACCCAAACCCCCTCCATTTTTGGCCGAATCTGAAACCCCCCATAGCAGCAGCCCTCCACCAAAATCCCACACCATTTTGCCTCAAAAATCCATTAAAATGCTTCAAAAATCCATGCAAATTCAAAGCAAACTCAAAATCCAAGCTATACCCATTTTCCCTTGGCCTATCTAGCATGGATTGTGGTGAAAAGAGAGCATTTTGAGAGGCTAGATTTCATGATTGATCCATGATCATGAGGTATAATTTAAACCTTATTCATATATTGTTGTTTAATTGCTTCTATGTTAACAAATTTGATGTTTAATTGGGTTTTATTGCAACTTTAGGAAATTCAAGACTAGGGTTTGAATTTTATTAGGGTTTTTATCATTAGTTTATGGTTGTAATGAGGAGATTAACATGTAATTGTATGCAAAATCTAGGTTGGTTGCTACTTGCTAATTTGTTAAATTAAAATGGTGATAATTTTGCTAAATTGCTAACTAGGTTTTAAAAAATTATTTAAATATTGGGTTTAAAAATGTGATTAGGTTTTTCATGACTTCATTAACATTATAAAATATAGTTTAATACTTTAGTTCATGAAAATTGTCACGACCCAAAATTGGCCCGTCACGGCCCTAATACTACGCAACGCCAAAAGACGTAACGCAGCAAAAGAAAGCCAAAACCCAGAAATCTAAACCAAGAAAATACGGAAAAGATAGTATAAGTTTTCGAAACATTTGAAACCACAACCCAAATTCTTTAAAAGTCCCACTTTCTTTCTTTAAAATTTTGGCAGCACCCTCTTTTTTTTGTAAAAAGTGGCCCAAAGGCAGAAAACAATCTCATCACAAATATACGACGCCGTAGCGAAGAAATAAAGACAATAGGAAGGAAACTGTATATAAAAGGCAACAATCCACAAATAATATACAAAAGCGTCCTCACCAAGTCTCTAAGTCAACAATACAATAGTAGATGGAGAGTACAAATACAACGAATGTACAATATGAAATACAGATAATATGAAATACAGATAATCATCCAACTCATCTAAGCAAAACGGTATACTGTGAGCTGATGCGATATCTGTAGCAAAAGATGATAGCTGAATACGGGATAGCTGAATAGCCGAATAGCCTGCCTCGACTATTCTGGGGAAAAACCTTAAACACCTGTGGCACAACGGGGGTGAGTTGCCAACTCGTGAATAGAAGATAACATATGCAGGTAATCGCAGGAATGCACGTACAACATGAATCTAAGATATGCGATTACAGTAATAAAATGTCATGCAAATGCTGAATAAAGGAGAGTACACTATCAGGTACAATCAATATGTGAAGCAATAGTAACATGACAATAATATGCAATAACCATGCAATAGGGATATGAGAATGTAAATATGCAACTATCATAAGGGTACACTAACAGGTACTACCAATATATGAAACTGTGCATAAAGTAGATAAGTGTGAGATATGGGGTGGAATATGTCATTTCCACGAAAACCTGATATCGTGGTAGGATCACAATCCATCAAGACACTCAAATCTCAATTCCTCAAATCAGCCCCCACATTGGGCTTTCATATCATATAAGTCTCACATCTCCTCAATGTACAATACCGAGTAATCTTCTATATCCCGAATGTAAAAATCAGTAATCACATAGGTATGTCCAATATCCAATCCCATTGAATCACCTAATATCCCAAGCCAAATCTCAAGTAAGAATCTAACATCCTAAAGGTAAATATATACAGAAATAAGTATGATGGGGGCAATACACATATATTAGCATCCCAATCCACTAATATTGGTGTAAGGGTATATATAACAACGGCTAAATCTCCTGTTATATATACAAAGGTGTTAAAGAAATATCATGAAAACCATGTGCCAAGCATCGACACAGAAATCCTGATCACGTATCATACGCTATCCCGAAAGCACGAGTGCCTAGCTCTGACCCTCGCCTTTCGACGTATGCATACGTACATGACTCCCAACGGTATCTCCATGATCCCCGTCGAGTCATCAGTACTGTCACCGGTAGGTACTCACCCGCCTCCATGCTCAATCGGCAACATCCATCGATCTTCTTGCCGAGGGGAACCATACCGGGCCCCATCATGTACCCTCATACGGCAACCACACCTCGTATGGGGTGTATAATCAGCACCGATAAAACTCATGGTGGACGCGCAAATTTCATATCAAGGAAACCGGGTTTTTCAATGTATGCATAATTTCATGAACTCCCGCGGTTCCCAAATCCCGAAAACACCATGTATAAATCCAAATAAATAAATACGCAAATCTAGAAATAAATATATGCGATGTATCTGAATGCAAGTATGTAAATGAAGGTATTTAGCTGAAACCAGATGTATGCAAAATCAATAAGGTACAGCTAAGTATAGGTATCTACCTATAAGTAAAAGATGTCGTATACCCCCCTGGGTATAAGAAAAGTATGAGTAAGGTATACCTGTAGATGTATCGTAAAGGGTAAGTGTACCTATCACTAATGGTACGATACTCTATAGGTATATAGGTATGGTAATGTCATATGTGATAAGCAATACAGATCAATGTCACAAGGTCCCTAACCAAGCAATATAATGTCTATAATGGTTTGTGTGTGACATGGCAATTATTGACGGTGTGTGTGTAGCATACAATCCGTGCTCGTGCAACATGAACCGTCAATAATATGTGCAGTGTCCTATGGCTGCTAGTCACAGTACAACTATATCAAGGAAATGAAGTAAAGGCGCAATTCTAACAATGACGTAGAATGTGCGATAGGTATTTGAATCCTAGCCCAGACGCATAACGCCATGCGGGGATTCCCCTGTAGATGTTAAATCTACTCACCTACACTCTACGCTAGGTGAATCCTACCAGCTGCAGCCCCCTGCAGCAGTGTCCGTAGTCCCGCCTGCAAACCTGCAAATAAGACATGGAAATCACATATAAGCCAAATATTCCGCGAAACGCGATATCGAACCAAAACGAGAAACTCGCGTCGCGAACTAAACGCGCGTGTGCACGATACGCTGAATCGTGTGTATACGCATCTAAAACCATCGCGACACGCCGCGATACGCTGGATCACAGAACCCTCTCACGTATCACGCGTATCGCGCAAGCACAACAAACTAGAAATACGATATATTGTCCCAGATTTTCCTACAGGTCAAATCTTACAAAATTAGACATGCCAAAACACTACACTACACAGTAGACTACAGTAGCCAAAACCCCAAGACCCAACCCCTCTTTCTGGCCGCAAATTGCGGCCAGATTTATTAAATCGGCGGCCAGAATATGGGGGTAGGGGCTCGTGTTCTGGTGGTGTTGTCCATACCTAGTGAGGATGTTCCAGTCTTCTTAATTTTTACCTGAAGGCCCCGGGTCAATAGCAGATCACAAAATGCTAATACATTGCTTAAAAACACCAATTTTGCACAATATGGAAAACCTATGGTATTTCAGTGTAATCTGTGGAGTTCTCAGTTGGAGTGACCCTAACAGCACTTAAATAGATAGGGTTATCTAACACAATCAACACTTTTGCCACAACATCTCACAAATCACCAAAACTAGCACCAAACTAGCTAATTAACACTAATTGACACTAAACCACACACAACTTAAGCAAACATGAAATGGGGTTCAGAAATATACCCTAATGAACCCTAAGAAGCAGGTGAAGGTGAAGAATTGAGTTGCTACAGCTGCTGGTGATGTTGGTGCATGTTGCTGCTGCTGAAGTTGCTTGTGCTGCTGATGCTGATGCTGTTACTGCTACTGCTGCTCTTGCTGATGATGATGATGATGCTGTTGCTGATGATGGTGATGCTGGAGCTACTGCTGATGCTGCTGCTAGTGGTGTCGTCTCGAGATGCTGCTGCTGCTGGCTGTGGCTGTTGCTTCAGCTGCTGCTGTGGCTTCTTCTGGTGCTGCTGTTGTTTCTGTTCTTGTTGTTGCTGCCAGTGCTACTTGCTGCTGAGGCTGAAGGTGAGTGTGTGTGTGTTGTGAGAGAGAATGGGAGTGAGAGAATGAGAGTGAAAGAATGAGAGAGCACAAACAAGTCAACCCCCTCCCCTCTCTCTCTCTCTTCATTAATGAAGGCATGGGCAAAGCCATGATGCCCTATCATGCACTCTCTCTCTCTCACCAAGGTCAACCATTTAAAACAATATTTAAATCCATTTTATTTTAAAGCAACCATATTCAAATAAAACCCAAAACACTTAATAATAATTAAAACTAGATTAGGGAAAAATGGTTAGTTTACTATGTTGTAAATCATGGCTAAACCCCAAATTACACCCAAGTTATCATGCACAAGTGTGTGCAAGCCTAGGAAAAATCTAATAAAATACTCAATAAATAGGATAAAATATTTAAAAACCAAATTGATAAACTTTTTAGTAAAAACCATAAATTAAAATATAATTAGCTACAAAACACATTCTAAGGTGTTACAATCTCCCCCCCCTAAAAGAAATTCGTCCCCGAATTTAAAAATATACTGATACGCATACCTTCAAAGAGAAGACTACAAATCTCAATTCTCGCTCGCAGCCTCCCAAGTGATTACCTCACTATATGGCTACGTCCAAGAAAAACCCTTCACAGATGGCAAGACCCTTGACCGATGTTCCTCCATCTGCCGAGCCATTAACACAATGGCTGCCAGTGAGCGAAACGATCGCGTCCAAGCCAAATGGTCTGGTGCCAAATTAAGTGAGAAAGGTCATGAAGGTAATTGTAAAGCATCATCACAAGGAATACGGGGTGAAAATCCAATAATCTGGGCGGAAGAGCCAAATTAAAGGCAACGAAACTAACTCGCTTATAGGATCTCGAAAGGACCTAAAATCCTGGGACAAACTTCCCAAAATCCAACACGTCACTCATCGGAAAGTCCGTAGGAATACATGATCTGTCCCTGTGAACTCGAGTCTATGACCAAGGCAGTCGGCACAAGACCTCAGTTCGCAATGGACAATTCCCATCCTGACCTAACACAACTGGACCATCTCCGAAGTATCTAGACTAGCTAGGGTCCAAAGTCCTACTTACGCAGAGTCAGAAAGACAACAGACTGGTGATCGACATGACCTAACCCCTAAACCTAAAGGTGGCCAATTGGAGTGTCTCCTGATAACAGCTATCGAAGGAGAACCCTAACGATGGCGAGTGACGATCCCCAACTGTCGACAACAATCAAAACAAACACACCACTTAACAAAGAACAACTGAGCAAACTGAGTAAAACCGGACGACAAGATTCCGAATGGAGTCACACCCTGACTAAACATGGGTAGAAACCATAACGAAATTCGTGGAGATCTGCTCTCACTCCTACTTCGGAACGGTAAAAGATTGCAATTCTCCAGCCGGCCTCAGATGCTCAACCCAAGCACACAACCAGACAGACACCTTGAAACGAAACCTAAAATTTCTCTTTACAACCCTGTCCACCCGTAACTATCTCATAAGTCACGCTAAATGTTGGTGGAACTTGAATGCATAAAGAGAGTTGACAGGTGTGCATGTTCTAGGATTTCATGTTTCTACCCGATGATGTTAGGTACACAAACGTGTCCCTAACTTAGCACGTCATTGTCACAAATCAAGGTCTCTGAATCATTACCCAGCCGAGTATGCTCAAGTATCACTGACGGACGAGTATCGGCGGGCAGTCTCGCGAAAACGATTTAAGGAAAGTGGTCGGGCGCAGACATGAGCAAGCTGTCCCCTCCGTAGAGACGAACTTAAGCTGTACTCAACGATCACACAAGAACTGTAAATCTGCAGAAGACTATCACAACAATCAAAATCCGCTGCAGGAAGATGTACATTAAGCTCTGGTGGTCCGTGGAAAATCTGACACGACTCTCAACCAAGTAGTGTCTCTAAATCTCCAACGCAAAACAACCGCGGCCATCTCCAGATCATGAGTAGAATATCCTTCTCGTACTTCCTCCAAATGTAGGGGAGCAAAAGCGATAACTCTATAGTGTCACCTCAGTACACACCCGAGCCCACTCAAGAAACATTACAGTTAAACAACAAGGTCACCCGAACCAAAAGTAAAGAAAGAACTGATGCAGTTGTTAACAGAATCTTCAACTGCAGAAACTCCGTACACATGCCTCAGTCCAAAGAAAAGAAACCTCCTTTTTGGTCTATTCAGTCGACGGTGCAGCACTACTCTAGCAATCCTGCCCGAAACGGCGGTCAAAACCTGCTAAGCCCAACAATCTGTGGATCCCCGTCCTGCATACAAGTCTGGGCCTAGGTGGTACGGCCACGATCTCCCTCGGAACCATACGAAACCGTCTCCCACGACTATAAGACCTAGGAGTTAACACAAAACAAGCCTGAAGAGACACTCCGAGAATCTAGCAAACTACTGGTACTCTCCCAGTATCTGCACAACAAATCCTCAAGTGCTGCTCATGTTCCTCAAGACACATTAGATAGACCAGAATGTCGTAAATAACACAACAAAAACTGGTCGAGGAACGGCCTGAAGAAATCTGGCTCATCATATCTACGAATGCTGCTAGGGCATCAGTGAATCCAACGACTCACAAAAACACACAAAGCCCGTAGCATACACAAGGCAGTCTTCGGAATGCCGTCACTCCGAATCCGCACTAATGATGACCTGATCCCAAGCAAACTTAGAAAATGTCTCGCACTCTGGAGCTGATCGAAGAAATCGTAAATGCGAGGTAGGGGTTACCTATCCGCACCGTAAGCCGGTTCAATTGACGATCCGTCGATACGCAACCCTAAGCTGTCGTCTTTCTCCTTGACGAACAGAAATAGGAGCTTCCAAAAGCGGACACTCAGACGCACAAAACTCCCCAAACCACAACTCTGCAGCTGATCCTTAAGCTCCCTAAGCTTCGCCGGCTTATCCGGAACAACGTCGGAAAAATTCTCACACGAAAGGAACCCGGTCCAACAATCCCACTGTGGCTCCGGTATCATAAATGAACGCCAAGAATCCACGACATCTCCTCAGTAGCCGACTAGCGAAAAAGGCTGAATTCAAGCTGTGAGAGGCGGCACAACTATCCACCTGCACAACAAGAACTGACCTGCCGGGAAAAACAAACTTGACTGTTTCCTCACGGTAGTCCACAGACGCCTAACACGTAACTAAACAGTCCGTGCCAAGGAGAACGTCAAATCCAACATCTCTAGAAGGATCAAAACGACGGACGAATCTCTATCTCCTATCCGATTGGCACACAACTGAAATACGTGTCGCACAACAAAAAAATCGCTGACAGAAGTTAAAAACAACTACGACTAATCTACCCGACCACGGTACAAGTATGAAAAACAACGAATACATGAAAAGAACACGCGAAAAAAGGGATACCTGAAGACTCTGCATTAGACATCTGTGCGTCCCGATGAGTAGAAGCAAACTCCTGTGTCTGCCCTCTACCCGCAGCTGGCTGAACTCCTCTGGTAGACTGAGCCCTCTGAGCGAATCTTCCACGTCCACGGCCTCTCTGAATACGACTCTGACGAGGTGCTAAGGAACAATCCCTGACGAGGTGCTAAGGAACAATCCCTGACGAAGTGCTGAAGGCTCCCGTATCGAAAACATCCACGCGCTGACTGCTGACCATCCTGGGGATGAGAGCTGAACGACTGTCCTCGTCCTAAGCCTCTGCTACTCCCGCGACGGCCACGAAATCTATCTCGACGACCAAACCTCTGCCTCTGGGCTGGTACACTGGTACGAGTCCTCCACTGTCCTGGAACTGTCTGAGCCTCTGGAATATGTGCCTCGTCAACTGGAGCTGCAACCACTGGTGCTATGTAGGTGACGGACTGCTGCATGCTGACCGTAAGTGACAACTGAGTAATAGAGGTGACAACCTCCTGTTGTAGCTCCCGAACGATATCAACCAATGAACTCATAGTCTGGCGGAAGTCCTGCATCTCTGCTATAAGCCTATCAATAGTATAGGTCGTGGGCTGATCCGTCTGCATCTGTGCAACTAGAATGCCATCCTGGTAAGTACTCGTCTCACCCAAGCCAACTCTGACCTCGGCCCTCCCTGCATCACTCTGAGTCCCCATAGTCATCGGCGGCAAGGCTATTAATAGATATAAGATTCGATGAGAATAAGGAAATCGAATCTCAAGGATATGAATCATCAAGGAAGGAATGTCAAAGCAATTTGTATTTAGGTCACTTAATGCAAAGTACAGCACCGTGGGTATGCTGCAGACATACACACACTACGTTACTCTGCTTAAGCTACCTACTCCATCATACTAAGGTCATCCTACACTCCGAAAGGTAAAACCTAGCGCTCTGATACCAACTTTGTCACGACCCAAAATTGGCCCGTGACGGCCCTAATACTACGCAACGCCAAAAGACGTAACGCAGTAAAAGAAAGCCAAAACCCAGAAATCTAAACCAAGAAAATACGGAAAAGATAGTATAAGTTTTTGAAACATTTGAAACCATAACCCAAATTCTTTAAAAGTCCCACTTTCTTTCTTTAAAATCTTGGCAACACCCCATTTTCTTGTAAAAAGTGGCCCAAAGGCGGAAAACAATCTCATCACAAATATACGACGCCGTAGCGAAGAAATAAAGACAATAAAAAGGAAACTGTATATAAAAGGCAACAATCCACAAATAATATACAAAAGCGTCCTCACCAAGTCTCTAAGTCAACAATACAATAGTAGATGGAGAGTACAAATACAACGAATGTACAATATGAAATACAGATAATCATCCAACCCACCTAAGCAAAACGGTACACTGTGAGCTGATGCGATATCTGTAGCAAAAGATGATAGCTGAATATGGGATAGCTGAATAGCCGAATAGCCTGCATCGACTATTCTGGGGAAAAACCTGAAACACCTGTGGCACAACGGGGGTGAGTTACCAACTCGTGAATAGAAGATAACATATGCAGGTAATCGCAGGAATGCACGTACAGCATGAATCTAAGATATGCGATTACAGTAATAACATGTCATGCAAATGCTGAATAAAGGAGAGTACACTAGCAAGTACAATCAATATGTGAAGCAATAGTAACATGACAATAATATGCAATAACCATGCAATAGGGATATGAGAATGTAAATATGCAACTATCATAAGGGTACACTAACAGGTACTACCAATATATGAAACTGTGCATAAAGTAGATAAGTGTGAGGTATGGGGTGGAATATGTCATTTCCACGGAAACCTGACATCGTGGTAGGATCACAATCCATCAAGACACTCAAATCCCAATTCCTTAAATCAGCCCCCACATTGGGCTTTCATATCATATAAGTCTCACATCTCCTCAATGTATAATACCGAGTAATCTTCTATATCCCGAATGTACAAATCAGTAATCATATAGGTATGTCCAATATCCAATCCCAATGAATCACCTAATATCCCAAGCCAAATCTCAAGTAAGAATCTAACATCCTAAAGGTAAATATATACAGAAATAAGTATGATGGGGGCAATACACATATATTAGCGTCACATTCCACTAATATTGGTGTAAGGGTATATATAACAACGGCTAAATCTCCTGTTATATATACAAAGGTGTTAAAGAAATATCATGAAAACCATGTGCCAAGCATCGATACAGAAATCCTGATCACGTATCATACGTTATCCCGAAAGCACGAGTGCCTAGCTCTGACCCTCGCATTTCGACGTATGCATACGTACATGACTCCCAACGGTATCTCCATGATCCCCGTCGAGTCATCAGTACTGTCACCGGTAGGTACTCGCCCGCCTCCAGGCTCAATCGGCAACATCCATCGATCTTCTTGCTGAGGGGAACCATACCGGGCCCCACCATGTATCCTCATACGGCAACCACACCTCGTATGGGGTGTATAATCAGCACCGATAAAACTCATGGTGGACGCGCAAATATCATATCAAGGAAACCGGTTTTTTCAATGTATGCATAATTTCATGAACTCCCGCGGTTCCCAAATCCCGAAAACACCATGTATAAATCCAAATAAATAAATACGCAAATCCAGAAATAAATATATGCGATGTATCTGAATGCAAGTATGTAAATGAAGGTATTTAGCTGAAACCAGATGTATGCAAAATCAATAAGGTACAGCTAAGTATAGGTATCTACCTATAAGTAAAAGATGTCGTATACCCCCCTGGGTATAAGAAAAGTATGAGTAAGGTATACCTGTAGATGTATCGTAAAGGGTAAGTGTACCTATCACTAATTGTACGATACTCTATAGGTATATAAGTATGGTATTGTCATATGTGATAAGCAATACAGATCAATGTCACAAGGTCCCTAACCAAGCAATATAATGTCTATAATGGTTTGTGTGTGACATGGCAATTATTGACGGTGTGTGTGCAGCATACAATCCGTGCTCGTGCAACATGAACCGTCAATAATATGTCCAGGGTCCTACGGCTGCTAGTCACAGTACAACTATATCAAGGAAATAAAGTAAAGGCGCAATTCTAACAATGACGTAGAATGTGCGATAGGTATTTGAATTCTAGCCCAGACGCATAACTCCATACGGGCGATTCCCCTGTAGATGTTAAATCTACTCACCTACACTCCACGCTAGGTGAATCCTACCAGCTGCTGCCCCCTGCAGCAGTGTCCGTAGTCCCTGCCTGCAAACCTGCAAATAAGACATGGAAATCACATATAAGCCAAATATTCCGCGAAACGCGATATCAAACCAAAACGAGAAACTCGCGTCGCGAACTAAACGCGCGTGTGCACGATACGCTGAATCGTGTGTGTACGCGTCTAAAACCATCGCGACACGCCGCGATACGCTGGATCACAGAACCCTCTCACGTATCGCGCGTATCGCGCAATCACAACAAACTAGAAATACGATATATTGTCCCAGATTTTCCTACAGGTCAAATCTTACAAAACTAGACATGCCAAAACACTACACTACACAGTAGACTACAGTAGCCAAAACCCCAAGACCCAACCCCTCTTTCTGGCCGCAAATTGCGGCCAGATTGATTAAATCGGCGGCCAGAATATGGGGGTAGGGGCTCGTGTTCTGGTGGTGTTGTCCATACCTAGTGAGCATGTTCCAGTCTTCTTAATTTTTACTTGAAGGCCCCGGGTCAATAGCAGATCACAAAATGCTAATACATTGCTTAAAAACACCAATTTTGCACAATATGGAAAACCTATGGTATTTCAGTGTAATCTGGGGAGTTCTCAGTTGGAGTGACCCTAACAGCACTTAAATAGATAGGGTTATCTAACACAATCAACACTTTTGCCACAACATCTCACAAATCACCAAAACTAGCACCAAACTAGCTAATTAACACTAATTGACACTAAACCACACACAACTTAAGCAAACATGAAATGGGGTTCAGAAATATACCCTAATGAACCCTAAGAAGCAGGTGAAGGTGAAGAATTGAGTTGCTACAGCTGCTGGTGATGTTGGTGCATGTTGCTGCTGCTGAAGTTGCTTGTGCTGCTGATGCTGATGCTGTTACTGCTACTGCTGCTCTTGCTGCTGCTGATGATGATGCTGTTGCTGATGATGGTGATGCTGGAGCTGCTGCTGATGCTGCTGCCTGCTCGAGCTGCTGCTAGTGGTGTCGTCTCGAGCTGCTGCTGCTGCTGGCTGTGGCTGTTGCTTCAGCTGCCACTGTGGCTTCTTCTGGTGCTGCTGTTGTTTCTGTTCTTGTTGTTGCTGCCAGTGCTACTTGCTGCTGAGGCTGAAGGTGAGTGTGTGTGTGTTGTGAGAGAGAATGGGAGTGAGAGAATGAGAGTGAGAGAATGAGAGAGCACAAACAAGTCAACCCCCTCCTCTCTCTCTCTCTCTTCATTAATGAAGGCATGGGCAAAGCCATGATGCCCTATCATGCACTCTCTCTCTCTCTCACCAAGGTCAACCATTTAAAACAATATTTAAATCCATTTTATTTTAAAGCAACCATATTCAAATAAAACCCAAAACACTTAATAATAATTAAAACTAGATTAGGGAAAAAAGGTTAGTTTACCATGTTGTAAATCATGGCTAAACCCCAAATTACACCCAAGTTATCATGCACAAATGTGTGCAAGCCTAGGAAAAATCTAATAAAATACTCAATAAATAGGATAAAATATTTAAAAACCAAATTGATAAACTTTTTAGTAAAAACCATAAATTAAAATATAATTAGCTACAAAACACATTCTAAGTTGTTACAAAAATCCAAGCTAAATTGTTGTTTGTGCATTTTTGCTATAAAATTGTTAAATTTGGGTATATTGTAAACTAGAATTTTGGAATTTATGGAAATTGATGAGAATAAATTATAGGAATGGTTTATATGACTTTGTTATGATATTTGGTGAATATTGTGGCCGCTAGATTCGTTTAAACATCAAGAGGTTGTATTAAAGCGGTTAATTTTGCTTATTAGGTTTTCGGAAAAATAGCTTTAAAGCGAATTTGAAGTTTTGGTGATTTTAACCCTATTTTACATATATAATTAAGGTGTTGTGAAACCACGATTGATACGTTTGAGTTTTTCTCGATGGTTTGGCGTTTGTACGCCGACGTCGAGGGTTTCTGGATTGATTTGTGAAAGCAGCCATAGGTTTTGACCTATGTGGGATTCACGTGTCGTTTTTGGGTCATGAGTAGGATTTTAATACGACACGGTGCGTTATGATATGTAGGTACCCCATGTGGACTTCGAGACGACAAGCAAGCGCGTGGCGACGTCGGCACCGGCTAGCGAGGACCAGGGCAGTAGATTTATATTTACGGGGAGAAGTCGGGTGGATGGCGTATAGTACCCCCGCAGTCCGTAGTATAGCTCATATATATATGTTTATATAGGTGTTTTATGATACGAGAATGTTTATTCTTGTTATGTTTATGTGTTCATGGTTTAACTTTGGGTTAGTTGCGAAACCCTAGAGTAGTTGTTATACCCACATACGCACACACAGACTTGCATACTTTACCTTCTTGTACGTAGATTGGGATGTGTATATATGTATATATGCGTGGGTATGGGACTATGCATATGTACATTCAGATACGCATGCATGGATAATGAGGATAGTACTTGGGATTTATGATGAGTCGATGAGATTTGATTTGAGGCCGTGAGATCGGTGATATAGCAGGGTTCGTATTTGAGATACGACATGACGTTGTAGCGGGTCCTTGACGTAGTGTTTCACACACGTGCATGCATACTTAGGCGGTATCAGTATTGTACTAGACGTAGATCAGTACCCCGATCATGATATTTGATAAAGAGGATACCAGATGAATAGTATGATGAATGTGATATTGACCCGTACCCAGATTTGGGATGCCGTACGGCGGATTTACGTACGAGCTATATATTGAGGATTGATCTGCACTCTTGACTTGGGATGTCTGATTATAGATATGGTATCGGATATGATATTATTGAGGCGGGATCACCGACTATACATATACAGGTATGTATATGTATCGACTCAGATGATAGGCAGTTTCCTTACCTGTAGTTCAGCTTGTTAGTTCAGCCGTATAGTTTAGTGTAGTTGTTAGATTAGATTAGACTCCTACCTATTTCAAAACTAGCGGATCGTGGGTATTTTAAAAGATAGGTCAAGGGATCTACGGATATTTCAAAAGACGTATCCTTTCTTAAAACTACCGTAGCCCTATTTTCAAAACCCTACGATTCGTGTTATTTCAAATGACACCATTGTTTAATATTTAGCTCCCGCTCATTTTGGTTGCTCGCTCCGCATCGCATACTTACATTGTTATTTCATATTGCATCGTTGACATTATGCTATTAGGACACCAGCACCATTACCGATGATGCGTATGTACCACGTACACTTACTTGCCGGTTCACACACATCTTCATCGGTAATTACCATGTCACGTACGCCTTAGAAAATATTATTGCTTAACATAGCTTGATAGCTAGTAGTTTGACATAATATTTGTGTACTTACCTTATATGCCAGCTTAGATATTGTAGTTATTACTTGTCACTTCATGCATACTATTATTCATTATTATGCCGTATTCATGGATTCTTATGCCTATATTCATGGGTTTATATGCTATTGATGATTTGGATTCGGATTTCTATGAGATTTTCTGGATTTGGGGGAAAACCGCAAAACTTGCATAAGCTTCTTCCCTCTCTTTTAAATAAAAAGTGCGGCTTTCCCATGATTTATGAGTCGTCCACCATGAGTTTGCTGATGGATTTCGAGACCCGATTCGAGGAGTGGAGGAACCGTTTCGGGTACATGGTGGGCCCGGTGCGGTACCCCGGGGCAAGAGGATCGTGTTGTTGACGTTGAGCCTGGCAGGGGATCACTACCGACCGGTGATATTACCCGACGCGTCGGATATCCGGAGGATACCGTCGTGGTCTTGAGATGGATGGTAGGGGCCGGTCTGGACTGACGGCGCCCTAGATATTGTGATTGAGACATTGAGATTTCGAGATATTGAGGTACAGAGACTGTGATACAGAGATATCGAGATATTGGGATTACGTTTTGTGCCGATGCTAGGCACTGTTTTATGCTGATTTCATTATGATACCTCATTTTAAAAATACAGAAATCTCACTAATTTATGAAAGCTGTTTTCTTTAGTACATGCATTCTGTTTCATGCATTCATACATCATCCATATGATATATTGCTACCTGAGGCACTGACACGGGCCCATGAGATTACACTCGGTTAGATATTACCCTAGCCATTGTTATAGGCTGCATGTTATACATATATTTGAGGATATATTATGATCATTGACCTAGGTTGCATTATTTATGCGATTTCTTTCCGTAGATGTTGTTCTATTCACGAGTTGGCAACTCACCCCCGTTGTGCCCCAGTTTCTTGCAGGTTTTGCTGTACAGGTCTCATTACGGCTTTGCTGGCACTGCTTCCCATTTCTGGGTGACTTGCTAGTAGGTGGGTTTACTTGTATCGTACCCCCATTATATATCTTGTATATCATTATTCTGTTGTATCTAGAAGTTCCATCAACCAAACATGTATTTATTTCTGAGATAGAGACCAGTGATGTTATTCTTTCGACCTTAGAGTCGCGCGTTGTATTTCTGTGGATTTCTTGTTGTTTTGCGTTTCCTTTTGAGTTTTGATCCTCGCCCTTGGCGTTGTATATTATATTGCTTGTGTGGTTGTACCGTCGATTGACGAAGAGCTAGCTCCTGCTTGGGGATGCCTTTTTATTGATTTTGTATACTATTCATGTTGTATCCCGTTTGGGGGCCAGTATTTACAAAGGAGACTCTGCCGAAATTTTCAGAAATTATTTGATGTTTTTAAAAACGCATAATTCGGCTTATGCTATTAAAACTACTTGATTTAAATTGGTTTTCCTTTACTCTACTACTTTTCTTGGTTTGGATTTCTGGGTTTTCGGCTTACTTAGATTACGTACGCCTCGAGACGTTCGTAGTTTAAGTGCCGGTCATATTCCGTACTTTCGGGACGTGACAGTTTCAGGTAGATACACACACGCACACACTGAGACTCGACATGGTGTATACGTGTATGTGTATATATATATAGGACTAGGTTTAGGTATATATATATACACACAATACGTATATGTGATACAAGAATGTGATATGATACACGGGGATGAAACAATATAACTGGGCATGATGCCGTGATTCTTGGCTTTACGGTCGTATTATGATGTTAGCGGATCATTAGGGAATGTGATAATGAATAGGTATACATAAATAATAAAGAGTGGTGATGATATTGAAATATATAGGACTCTAAAATAGAACCCGGAACGTAACCTGTGCCTGAAATTCTGATATGATATCATATAGGTGTGACTTGATTACGACATCTTATAGGTGTGACTTGATTTCGACATCATATATGTGTGACTTGATTACGATATCATATAGGTGTGACTTGATTACGATATGATCTAAGTATGACTTAATCACAATATGATACATATGACATGATATTCCTGAGGATAAATTAACGATGTATATTTATGCTGACAATGATATATGATTGATGTATGCGATTACAGTATAGCACCTTGATCTTGACATGTGTTGATGATGATATTATACGAATGATTAGACACGTAGGTGATAGTTGACCCGTACCCCGATATTGGGATGCCGTACGATGGATTTTACCGTATGAGGCATAGATATGATGATTGATCCGCACACTTGATTCGAGGAAGACGTACTACGTACGTGACTCTATTGAGGCTGGATCGCCGACTATTAGAGATATGGATTCAGACCTTAGGTGGACTCTTATTTCTTATTGACTAGTTTCTTAGGTTTAGTTCCTTAGGAGGTTAGATGGACACTAGTTTAGGCTCGAGTCATATAGTTGTAGTTATACTTGTATATCAAATGAGTGATTAATACACATCCGTCTTTACATTCATACCGTAATCATAATGGTGCATGTTCATTCATATGTTTCTATAATCAGAATAAAACTTTTCCTGTTAGGACACTAGCACCATTACCGATGATGCGCATATTCCACGCACACTTATTTGCCAGTTCACACACATCATCATCGGTAATTGCTATGTCACGTACACATTAGATCATATTATCTTTTATTGATACAATCAGCTAACAGCTAGATCGATATAATATTGTGATTACTCTCTGGTGTTAGTATAGACATGGTATTTATTACTGAGACATTTCATGCATTCGCATTTTCATGTTATCATGCAGTATTATGGGGCATATGCCGACACTTATCATATACTTACTCATGATTTTGGGATTTTGGATATCTATGAGATTTCTGGATTTTTGGGGAAAACCGCAAGAATATATAAAAACTTCTCTCTCTCTCTCCTCCTCTCTTTTTAAAACATAAGATGCGGTTTTCTCGTGATGTATGTGTCGTCCACCATGAGATTTCATGTTTTCTGTTGGATTTCGAGACCCGATTTGAGGAGTGGATGAACCGTCTCGGGTACATGGTGGGCCCGGTATGGTACCCGGGGCAAGAAGATCGAGTTGTAGACGATGAGCCTGGCAGGGGAGGACTACCTACCGGTGATGTCTGGCGCGGCGGATATCCGGAGGATACCGACCGTTATCGTGAGATTTGATGATATGGGCCGATCCGGACTGACGGAGCCCGAGATATTGAGACTATGAGACATTGAGATTATGAGGTATTGAGACTTGAGATTTACATGTTTTGTGTCGATGCTTGACACGGATTTCCATGGATTTCATCGTTGATATTTCAGATTTCTATACACATTTTACCATGATAAAAGTTAAAGATTTCTTATACAGATATATCTAGATTTCAGGATTTGTTATTTCACATTCATGGTGCATGCATACTCATTCACATAACATAGTATTATATGAGGCACTGACACGAGCACGGAGCATTTGCACTTACACGTAGCTTATTATTCTGCCTTTACTTGATGACTAGTAGTATATTAGTATATTATTATGACCTAGGACAGCGTCGTGCATTCAATTTCTTTTCGCAGATATCTTCTACTCACGAGTTGGCAACTCATCCCTGTTGTGCCAAATTTTATTACAGGTTCGATGTACAGGTTTCCCTGGCAGCTTGCTGGCACATCTTTTCATTCAGGGTGATTTGCACGGTAGGTTGGTTCATTTGTATCTGGACCGCCGTTGTACTGTTATTACTTCATTTGTATCTAGTAAGCTCCATCAACCAAACTTGTATTACTTGATAGTTTACTGGACCAGTTATTTCTTTCGATCTTAGAGTCGCGCTTGTATTATTATGGTATCTGGTGGATTTGTTTTCTTTTAAGTTTTCAGCCTCGCCCTTTGGGGTTGTATACTATTGTGCACTGATGTGGTTGTTTCCGCCTTTTGGCGTAGAGCTAGCTCCCGTTTGGGGATGCTTTTTATTGTTTGTATATATTATTCTTGTTTGTACCCGTTTGGGGCCAGTTTTTACAAAGGAGACTCTGCCGAAATTTTTGAGAAAATTGGATGTTGTTTTTAAACTTGTTTTCTACATGTTTTCCTTTACTTCTTCTTCTTTTTATGATTTAGATTTCTGGGCTTCGGCTTACTTAGGTTACGTTGCGCCTCTAGACACTTCGTAATCTAAGTGCCGGTCACGTTCCGTACTTTCGGGTCATGACAAAGTTGGTATCAGAGCGCTAGTTTTAACCTTGTATATGTCGAGGGTGACCCTTGGTTGATAGAGTAGGCAACTTAGGTAGAGTGACGTACTGTGGGTATGATCCGTGGCATACTTACAATACGCTACTCTTCTTAAGTAGCCTTAGGATGTACATTTCTTTGTACCGCATTTCATTCGTTCCTTTGATCTATCTTCGTCGATATCGGATGGTGGTTTCTGTTACCACGGGCGCACTGGCAGAGGGAGCTGCGGCTCGAATGCGATAACCATTAGGGTATCGTTTATTCTCGAGGATTGAATCATTGTTTAGCGTGCGGACGAAGGGTATTCACATGCCGTCCAGACGAAGTTAAAGGATTCGAACGATTGTCAGAAACCCATTTTCCCAAGTTTAAGGTATTCGGAAGAACATGCAGGTATTTTTATGGACCCTCTAGAAGAATGAAACCCTAACTCGACATAATGACCACGAGGACGCCCTTGAACCTTAGGGTTTACGGCAGTTCCGCGGTGCCATTAGTGAGGCTTGGGTTTGCCCTTCTACGGCTGGTCCGCAGATGCTGGGGTATGTACTGGATATTTTTAAACTGTACTTGAGTGTTGAGCTCTCGGCGAATTATGGGATTTTGATGAATCGATCGAAAAGTTTAATGTATTCTGGATATCAGGTGAAGGGATAGATTACGTGGGAGACTCTAGATACGAGTATTGCCGTTGGTAGCGCAGTCAGCACAGCTATGAAGAGACGAGTTCGAAGCAGTCTACATCAGAGGAAAGAGGCGTACATTGACGATAGAGTTTACGATTGTGATTTAGTGATTTGAATTTCATATTTCCATTGATTGGATTTTGGTATTTTGAGGATTTTGTTCTACGATTTGTATTTCTTATGTGTACATTCATTATATTCTATGCGTGTTTCGTATATCGGTTGTATTGATGTTGTTTTGTACCTACCCAGTACACTCGATTTGGTTTTATACATTTTGAGATTTTGATTTGATTTCGTGCATATAGGTTACATATGATTTTGACATATGCTTCGACCTAGTTTTTATGCATTTTCGTACTGTGATTTCGGTGTATTTTTTCGTGCACCATGTGCACCTGATTGAGATTCTTGCGCACACTTGGCGCACTTGATGCGATTTTGTGCACACCAGATGCATTAAATCGGGGTTTTGTGCAGATTAGATGCACCTGATATTAGAGTCGTGCACGCCCGTTGCACTTGACAGATGTTTTTGGTGCACACATGTTGTACTCAGTTTTGTTTTTATGTGTATTCGTGGCATCTGTATTTGGTTTCGATTTCAGTGCGCACCGGACGCACATGATATTTTTATGATGTGATTGGGATTGATTTCAGTTTGAGCAGTATGTTTTTATAATCATTACTATTTGATTCAGAAACCAGGCGGGACGTGTATGTTAAATAAAAGATATATATGAATAGTTATTTTTTAAAAATAAACGTCCGCTATTTATGCCGTGACGCGTGCATCACACGGCAATTTTCAAAAGGGGGTTCTTGCATGCTTCTTTATCCAGATGTTTGGACGATTTTACTATGATACGCACTATATATAAGTTATAGTTTTGATGTATATTATGTTGGTTTTCGTATTGGGTTTTGATATTTTATTTTCGCCATAACTCCGATGATTGCGTTATGCTTGACGAAGTTGATTTTAGTTATGTATTGATGATTTCGGAGCCCCGACGATTTGAGTGTTTTGGCTGAATGTTTTAGTAATTGGGGGGAGTTTTAATTTAAATTCAGGGACCGAATTTTTAAAGGGGGGAAGATTGTAACATTTTAAAAATAAATAAGTAAATAATTAAATAAATAAAATTCTTTAAGTGAATTTTCTGATTTTCGGTAAAGTAAAACGTATTTTTCATAAAACAAAACCGTAATTATCTTTCATTATAAATTTAAAAATACCTATTTTAATTATGTAATTACTAGTAAATGGTGTTTATTTAGTCACTTATAAATTTTTAGTTTAATTAAATATTTTTCCTAAATTAATTATTTTAAATATTAACATAAGCTTATTTATGCATTAAATTAGTGTAAATTACAAATTTGAATGGGTTTATTCAGCAAAAGTGAACCATTACATATTAGAATCAAGTGTGTTTCATGAAAAATTTATTTTCAAAAGTTTACAATGGTTCTAGACCATTCTAGGTTAAATGGAGTTAGGAAAATAAAGAATTTTTATTAATTCATGAAAAGACTTAATGGAGTGATATTTTTGTGAAACCTTCTACACTTTTCTTCATCTTTTCTCACTCTCCTCTCCTTCCTCCTTACATGGCCGGCCTCCTCCCCATGGCAGCCCCCCATTTTCCACACTTGATTTTGTTACAAAAATCCCTCAAAATTCAACAAAAATTCAATAAAAACTCCACAAAATCCTAAATAATTCCTACCCTCTATTCTTTGCCCATTTTTACATGGATTTTGGAGTTGGAAAGCATTCTTTTTGGAGGCAAATTTTCATGGTTGGATCTCACATGTGGAGGTATAAATTTCATTCTTATGATTTATTGTTATTAAATGTTTCATTCTAGCATATTTAGATTTAATTAATTAATTCTATTTACAAGTTTCAAAATTCAAGTTAGGGTTTATAAAATCAAGTTATGCTTTTACTAATTAAGTGTGGTTATTATAACTAGTTTAACATTTTTAGAATTGGAAAATCTTGTATGGTTGATATATTGTAAATTGTTTATCCAAAATTGTTTAAATTAAACAATTTTGCAAACTAGATTTCTATATATTGTATATATTGGTGAGATAAGATTCCAATTAATGTCTGTAACACTAGATTGTGGTTTTAATGAGGATATTAACTTGTTAGTGGAATGAAAAACTTAATTTGGTTACTAGTTTTTATTGATAATTGAGAAATTGTGAGAAAAATGCTATTTTTCTAACTAGATTTTAGAAATTCTTAAATAAATGAGATTTAAAATCTAATTTATGGTTTCATTATATTATTATCATCATGAATTGTAGTTTAATACATTAATTCATGCAAAATCAAGTTTAGTTGTGGAATTGTGGAATTTTGCTTGTTAGGTGTTGAAAATTGATAAAAGTTGCAAACTGGAATTTCTATTTAATACAAATTAGGGTGTTAAAAATATGGTAATGGTTTCTATAATTTAGTTATGCTATTTAATGGGCATTATGACCATTATTTTCATTTAAATATCAAGTTTTGAAGTAAAACGGTAAATTGGCGTTTTCGGGTTTTACGAAATCGGACGATTTGATCGATTTTAGGGTTTCGATGTATTAAATCATGTTTTATGTTATAAGTAATGAGTTTTAAAACTACGAGTGGTTTGTTGGTGTTTTATCTCGATCAATCGGCGTTTGTACGCCGATATCGAGCGATATTTGGTTCTTTTGCATGAGCGGGACATAGGTTTTAACCTATGCGTGTTTCGTGCGTCGTTTGGTTTTGTTCGTGATTCAGTTTACGATATTATATGTGTTTGCATATAGGTACCCCTCACGTGGACTTCGGACGAGGAAGAAGAGGAGGGCGACATCGTTTTCGGCAGACAAGGACCAGGTGAGTAGATGTATATCTACTGGGGGGAAGTCGGGTGGACGGCGTTTAGCACCCCCGCAAACGTAGAATAGGGATAGTACTTATTGTCATTAGGAAGCCAGACGTGACCTTAGAATTTCGAAGAGTAGGACCCTAGTAGTGACCTTAGGTGGGACTAGATTGGTTTAGAAAGACCTTACCCGAGGATGAATATCTTGGAGGAGATTCGTAGGTTTCTGTAACGTTTTGAAAATCGTTTCGGTGAAATTTCGAAAAAACGGTAAAATAAGGGGGTTTTCTGTAAAAAGTCAAAATGGAAATATCTTTATTATAAAATTAAATATACATATTCTAACTATGTAATTGCTAGTATTTGGTGTTTATTGAGCCACTGGTGAAATTTCAAATTTTCTGAAAATTTTTCCGAAATTAATTATTTTAATATTATTTTAAGCCGTCACTAATACATTTAATTAGGGAAAATTACAAATTGGAATGAGTTGAAACAAATTTTGTGCATCATAAAACATTAAATAAAATTTTATCATGTGGTTTTTGAAATGAAATGGTTTGCCAAAACGGTTTAGAAAAATATCGAAGAAAAAGGCTTTTTTCGGTGAAATTAGTGTTAATGGGAATTAGGGTAATACATTTATCTTTTTCCCTAACCCACACACCCACACCTCACCCTCTCTTCCCCTCCCCATGTGGCCGGCCCCACCATGACAGCCCTGCCCCTCTCTCTCTCTCCAATCACCAAGAAAAGAAAAGAAAAGAAAGGAAAATGATAGAAAAAGGGTGGACTTTGACTAGATATTACTTTCTCCACCTCACTCTCTCTCCTCCCTCACCCAAACCCCCTCCATTTCTGGCCGAATCTGAAACCCCCCACAACAGCAGCCCTCCACCAAAATCCCACACCATTTTGCCTCAAAAATCCATTAAAATGCTTCAAAAATGCATGCAAATTCAAAGCAAACTCAAAATCCAAGCTATACCCATTTTCCCTTGGCCTATCTAGCATGGATTGTGGTGAATAGAGAGCATTTTGAGAGGCTAGATTTCATGATTGATCCATGATCATGAGGTATAATTTAAACCGTATTCATATATTGTTGTTTAATTGCTTCTATGTTTACAAATTTGATGTTTAATTGGGTTTTATTGCAACTTTAGGAAATTCAAGACTAGGGTTTGAATTTAATTAGGGTTTTTATCATTAGTTTATGGTTGTAATGAGGAGATTAACATGTACTTGTATGCAAAATCTAGGTTGGTTGCTACTTGCTAATTTGTTAAATTAAAATGGTGATAATTTTGCTAAATTGCTAACTAGGTTTTAAAAAATTGTTTAAATATTGGGTTTAAAAATATGATTAGGTTTTTCATGACTTCATGAACATTATAAAATATAGTTTAATACTTTAGTTCATGAAAATCCAAGCTAAATTGTTGTTTGTGCATTTTTGCTATAAAATTGTTAAATTTGGGTATATTGTAAACTAGAATTTTGGAATTTATGGAAATTGATGAGAATAAATTATAGGAATGGTTTATATGACTTTGTTATGATATTTAGTGAATATTGTGGCTGCTAGATTCGTTTAAATATCAAGAGGTTGTATTAAAGCGGTTAATTTTGCTTATTAGGTTTTCGGAAAAATAGCTTTAAAGCAAATTTGAAGTTTTGGTGATTTTAACCCTATTTTACATATATAATTAAGGTGTTGTGAAACCACGATTGATACGTTTGAGTTTTTCTCGATGGTTTGGCGTTTGTACGCCGACGTTGAGGGTTTTTGGGTTGATTTGTGAAAGCAGCCATAGGTTTTGACCTATGTGGGATTCACGTGTCGTTTTTGGGTCATGAGTCGGATTTTAATACGACACGGTGCGTTATGATATGTAGGTACCCCATGTGGACTTCGAGACGACAAGCAAGCGCGTGGCGACGTCGGCACCGGCTAGCGAATACCAGGTGAGTAGATTTATATCTACGGGGAGAAGTCGGGTGGATGGCGTATAGCACCCCCGCAGTCCGTAGTGTAGCTCATATATATATGTTTATATTGGTGTTTTATGATACGAGAATGTTTATTCATGTTATGTTTATGTGTTCATGGTTTAACTTTGGGTTAGTTGCGAAACCCTAGAGTAGTTGTTATACCCACATACGCACACACAGACTTGCATACTTTACCTTCTTGTGCGTAGATTGGGATGTGTATATATGTATATATGCGTGGGTTTGGGACTATGCATATGTACATTCATATACGCATGCATGGATAATGAGGATAGTACTTGGGATTTATGATGAGTCGATGAGATTTGATTTGAGGCCGTGAGATCGGTGATATAGCAGGGTTCGTATTTGAGATACGACATGACGTTGTAGCGGGTCCTTGACGTAGTGTTTCACACACGTGCATGCATACTTAGGCGGTATCAGTATTGTACTAGACTTAGATCAGTACCCCGATCATGATATTTGATAAAGAGGATACCAGATGAATAGTATGATGAATGTGTTATTGACCCGTACCCAGATTTGGGATGTCGTACGACGGATTTACGTACGAGCTTTATATTGAGGATTGATTCGCACTCTTGACTTGGAATGTCTAATTATAAATAGGGTATCGGATATGATATTATTGAGGCGGGATCACCGACTATACATATAGAGGTATGTATATGTATCGACTCAGATGATAGGCGGTTTCCTTACCTGTTGTTCAGCTTGTTAGTTCAGCCGTATAGTTTAGTGTAGTTGTTAGATTAGATTAGACTCCTACCTATTTCAAAACTAGCGGATCGTGGGTATTTTAAAAGATAGGTCAAGGGATCTACGGATATTTCAAAAGACGTATCTTTTCTTAAAACTACCGTAGCCCTATTTTCAAAACCCCACGATTCGTGTTATTTCAAATGGCACCATTGTTTAATATTTAGCTCCCGCTCATTTTGGTTGCTCGCTCCGCATCGCATACTTACATTGTTATTTCATATTGCATTGTTGACATTATGCTGTTAGGACACCAGCACCATTACCGATGATGCGGTTGTACCACGTACACTTACTTGCTGGCTCACACACATCTTCATCGGTAATTACCATATCACGTACACCTTAGAAAATATTATTGCTTAACATAGCTTGATAGCTAGTAGTTTGACATAATATTTGTGTACTTACCTTATATGCCAGCTTAGATATTGTAGTTATTACTTGTCACTTCATGCATACTGTTATTCATTGTTATGCCGTATTCATGGATTCTTATGCCTAAATTCATGGGTTTATATGCTATTGATGATTTGGATTCGGATTTCTATGAGATTTTCTGGATTTGGGGGAAACCCGCAAAGCTTGCATAAGCTTCTTCCCTCTCTTATAAATAAAAAGTGCGGTTTTCCCATGATGTATGAGTCGTCCACCATGAGTTTGCTGATGGATTTCGAGACCCGATTCGAGGAGTGGAGGAACCGTTTCGGGTACATGGTGGGCCCGGTGCGGTACCCCGGGGCAAGAGGATCGTGTTGTTGACGTTGAGCCTGGCAGGGGAGCACTACCGACCGGTGATATTACCCGATGCGTCGGATATCCGGAGGATACCGTCGTGGTCTTGAGATGGATGGTAGGGGCCGGTCTGGACTGACGGCGCCCTAGATATTGTGATTGAGACATTAAGATTTCGAGATATTGAGGTACAGAGACTGTGATACAGAGATATCGAGATATTGGGATTACGTTTTGTGCCGATGCTAGGCACTGTTTTATGCTGATTTCATTATGATACCCCATTTTAAAAATACAGAAATCTCACTAATTTATGAAAGAAGTTTTCTTCAGTACATGCATTCTGTTTCATGCATTCATACATCATCCATATGATATATTGCTACCTGAGGCACTGACACGGGCCCATGAGATTACACTCGGTTAGATATTACCCTAGTCATTGTTATAGGCTGCATGTTATACATATATTTGAGGATATATTATGATTATTGACCTAAGTTGCGTTATTTATGCAATTTCTTTCCGTAGATGTTGTTCTATTCATGAGTTGGCAATTCACTCACGTTGTGCCCCAGTTTCTTGCAGGTTTTGCCGTACAGGTCTCATTACGGCTTTGCTGGCACTGCTTCCCATTTCCGGGTGACTTGCTAGTAGGTGGGTTTACTTGTATCGTACCCCCATTATATATCTTGTATATCATTATTCTATTGTATCTAGAAGTTCCATCAACCAAACATGTATTTATTTCTGAGATAGAGACCAGTGATGTTATTCTTTCGACCTTAGAGTCGCGCGTTGTATTTCTGTGGATTTCTTGTTGTTTTGCGTTTCCTTTTGAGTTTTGATCCACGCCCTTGGAGTTGTATATTATATTGCTTGTGTGGTTGTGACCGTCGATTGACGAAGAGCTAGCTCCCGCTTGGGGATGCCTTTTTATTGATTTCGTATACTATTCATGTTGTATCCCGTTTGGGGGCCAGTATTTACAAAGGAGACTCTGCCGAAATTTTCAGAAATTATTTGATGTTTTTAAAAACGCATAATTCGGCTTATGCTATTAAAACTACTTGATTTAAATTGGTTTTCCTTCACTCTACTACTTTTCTTGGTTTGGATTTCTGGGTTTTCGGCTTACTTAGATTACGTACGCCTCGAGACGTTCGTAGTTTAAGTGCCGGTCATATTCCGTACTTTCGGGACGTGACAAAGTTGGTATCAGAGCGTTAGGTTTTACCTTCGGAGCGTAGGATGACCCTTGGTTGATGGAATAGGTGAATAAAGTAGAGTGGCGTACCGTAGGTATGTTCCGCGGCATATTTACGATACGCTACTCCACTTAAGAAGCCTTAGGATGTACATTTCTTTGCTCAGTATTATATTCATTCCGATCTAGCCTCATCAGTACCAGTTATGGTTTTGCTGCCACGATTACGGGCAGAGGGAGCTACTGCCAGAGTTGCGGTCAGCACGAGCTTGCCACGAATGAAGACTGACCAGGGCGAAATTCCGGCGACACACGATTGCGGAGATGTGTCTTTTTACTGTGTTTCCGCACCACGAGCGTTTGGCGGATCGCCTTTATGAGGTTACTCGGATGTGCTGATCGACACTAGAGGATTGAGCCAATGATAGAGGCCAGCCAGATTTTGATGACCGTTGGTGTATTGCTTACTCATGATGATTGAGGCACTGTTCAGCGTGCAGACGAGTAAGCCAGTTGTTGCTGCGAGCGACGAGATATCGCCCCATATGTTGGAGCTATTGCAGTACAGGTTGTACTAAAAGATGATAGAAGGTCGCTAGTCACCCGAGGATGAATGACTAGGACATGTGGTTCGTTCGCCTACCCGATGAGAGGTCATCAGATAGATTGATTCCAGCTAGAGACGACTTCACGCGGAGACGTTGGGAGTCGACAGAGACGATCGAATGTCAGAAACCTATTATTCCAAGTTTAAAGTATTCGGAAGTGCATGCAGGCAATTCTATGGACCCTCTAGAAGAATGAAACCCTAACTCGACTTAATGACCGTGTGAAAGCCTTTGAACCTTCGGGTTTGCGGCAGTTCTACGGCGCCATTAGTGAGGCTTGGGTTTGCCCTTCTACGGCTGGACCACCGATGCTGTGGTATGTACTCGATACTATTAAACTGTGCCCAAGATGTTGAGCTCTTGGGGGATTATGAGGTTTTAACAACTCGATCGGATGGCTCGACTTAATTCGGATGCTAGGCGGTGAGATGCATTTCTTGGGAGACTCCCGATACGAGGATAGCCGTTGGAGCTCAGTCCATGCAGCCGCGACGAGACGAGTCCAAAGCAGACGACATTAGAGAAAAGTGAAGTAAGAGGTTCGTACCAGATCTAGATGAGATGACATTCCACTCCGCTGACATCAGAGATGCGATGCGCATGCCGAGGCATGGTACTTGGATTTACCTTCCAGAAGGAGTCGCGATGAGTATGCAGTCGTTCCGGAGCAAGATGCAGATATAGGAAAGGACGATGACTTCCGGACAGTTGGCAGAGACGAGACATGGAAGAGACCGTGAGCAGGATTCCTTCCAGGACACTGCTGCAATGGTACTTGCACCCAAGATCAGATGTGTCACGTACATTCAGAGAGCCAGAGGACGACGCCAGTGATATGCTGTCTTACGAGTGGTCGCGATGATTGACCGAGAGATGACCAGAGAAGTGCCAAAACGGGACCATCCCCGTTAGCACACCTGACAGGGCTGATGAGCCGATGGACCGAGAGATTGGTAATTCACAGTGAAGACCTTGACCCAGGAGTGGTCATTGTTACGCACACCAGCAGGCCAGAGTTCATGATCATCGACGAGACGGCCCACTAGTGACCGCGACAGTTGGCCCGAGATTCTTAGAGGATGCACTTGAGCGGTACTATTCCGCCATTATTGATTTCGATGTTTTGGGTGATTTATTCGCATGATTTAATTTTGATGATTGAGGATTTACGATCTTTAAACAGTGTTGCACTTGATATCGTCTTCGTGCTTTGGTTTCACATGTTTGTGATTTTACGGTTTTAAACATTTGAGTTTATTTTGTGCGTATGCACGCACACGATTTGGTTCCTGCACTCTGTATAGTTTATATATGCTTGCAGTGCAGTGATACGCCTTTTGTACACTTAGATGCACTGGACTTCGATTTCGATTGTGATACTCGATATTTGTTTTGTGCACCTGATTTGATTTTGCGCATGTTCGGCGCTTGATATTGGATTTCATGATTTCGTGCATGATAGATGCACTTGCCTTGGATTTCGTGCATGTTGAGCACATGTTTCGAGATGTGATTTTGGTGCACACCAGATGCACTAAATCAAGATTTTTCGTGCATGTCAGATGTACCTGATTTTGCTGTCAGGCACACACGTTGCCTACGACAGATGCTTTGTGCACACCCGATACACTTAGATCTTGTTTCTGTGCATATGTATGGCACATATATGGATTTTGATTTCCGTGCGCACCAGACGCACGTAGTATTCATACGCGTATTTTAGGATTAATTTCTTATGGAGCAGTACGTTTTTATGATGATTGCTATGAGTTTTTGTACTGAGCAGGAGTAGTCAGAGGACAGTTCCTGAATATATTTTGCATGCGTTGATAGTTATTGAAGGGATTTCCAAAAAGCGAGCTATAGTCTCAGTATTTACCTACGTGTCTGATATGACACGAAATGTTTAAAACAAGGAGACCCTTCTAAATTGTTTCCAAAACGGCGGAACGTACATATTAAACAAAGGATATATATATATATATGTAGTTATTTTCTTACAATAGATGTCCGCCACTGTGCAGTGCTGCGAGCATTGCACAGCGATTTGAAGAAGATTTGGCATGCATTGCTTCCAGATGTTTTAATGATGTATATCAGGTTGGTTTTCATATTAGATCTTGACATTGATGTCTTCTCCATGACTCCGTTGATTACGGGATGCTGGATGGAGTTTGATTTTGAGTTATAGGCTCATTTTTCATGCGCTTGCGTTGTGCTATGATTTGTTTTATGTATTTATGATTTCGGAGTCCCGGCGATTTGATGGTTTTGGCTGAAATATTTTAGTATTTGGGGGAAGTTTTAATTTAAATTCGGGGACCGAATTTCTTTAAGAGGGGAATATTGTAACGTTTTGAAAATCGTTTCGGTTAAATTTCGAAAAAACGGTAAAATAAGGGGGTTTTCTGTAAAAAGTCAAAATGCAAATATCTTTATTATAAAATTAAATATATATATTCTAACTATGTAATTGCTAGTATTTGGTGTTTATTGAGCCACTGGTGAAATTTCAAATTTTCTGAAATTTTTTCTGAAATTAATTATTTTAATATTATTTTAAGCCGTCACTAATACATTTAATTAGGGAAAATCACAAATTGGAATGAGTTGAAACAAATTTTGTGCATCATAAAACATTAAATAAAATTTTATCATGTGGTTTTTGTAATGAAATGGTTTGCCAAAACGGTTTAGAAAAATATCGAAGAAAAAGGCTTTTTTCGGTGAAATTAGTGTTAATGGGAATTGGGATAATACATTTATCTTTTTTCCTAATCCACACACCCACACCTCACCCTATCTTCCCCTCCCTATGTGGCCGGCCCCACGATGACAGCCCTCCCCCTCTCTCTCTCTCCAATCACCAAGAAAAGAAAAGAAAAGAAAAGAAAGGAAAATGATAGAAAATGGGTGGACTTTGACTAGATATTACTTTCTCCACCTCACTCTCTCTCCTCCCTCACCCAAACTCCCTCCATTTCTGGCCGAATCTGAAACCCCCCACAGCAGCAGCCCTCCACCAAAATCCCATACCATTTTGCCTCAAAAATCCATTAAAATGCTTCAAAAATCCATGCAAATTCAAAGCAAACTCAAAATCCAAGCTATACCCATTTTCCCTTGGCCTATCTAGCATGGATTGTGGTGAAAAGAGAGCATTTTGAGAGGCTAGATTTCATGATTGATCCATGATCATGAGGTATAATTTAAACCTTATTCATATATTGTTGTTTAATTGCTTCTATGTTAACAAATTTGATGTTTAATTGGGTTTTATTGCAACTTTAGGAAATTCAAGACTAGGGTTTGAATTTAATTAGTATTTTTATGATTAGTTTATGGTTGTAATGAGGAGATTAACATGTAATTTTATGCAAAATCTAGGTTGGTTGCTACTTGCTAATTTGTTAAATTAAAATGGTGATAATTTTGCTAAATTGCTAACTAGGTTTTAAAAAATTGTTTAAATATTGGGTTTAAAAATGTGATTAGGTTTTTCATGACTTCATTAACATTATAAAATATAGTTTAATACTTTAGTTCATGAAAATCCAAGCTAAATTGTTGTTTGTGCATTTTTGCTATAAAATTATTAAATTTGGGTATATTGTAAACTAGAATTTTGGAATTTATGGAAATTGATGAGAATAAATTATAGGAATGGTTTATATGACTTTGTTATGATATTTGGTGAATATTGTGGCCGCTAGATTCGTTTAAACATCAAGAGGTTGTATTAAAGCGGTTAATTTTGCTTATTAGATTTTCGGAAAAATAGCTTTAAAGCGAATTTGAAGTTTTGGTGATTTTAACCCTATTTTAAATATATAATTAAGGTGTTGTGAAACCACGATTGATACGTTTGAGTTTTTCTCGATGGTTTGGCGTTTGTACGCCGACGTCGAGGGTTTCTGGGTTGATTTGTGAAAGCAGCCATAGGTTTTGACCTATGTGGGATTCACGTGTCGTTTTTGGGTCATGAGTCGGATTTTAATACGACACGGTGCGTTATGATATGTAGGTATCCCATGTGGACTTCGAGACGACAAGCAAGCGCGTGCCGACGTCGGCACCGGCTAGCGAGGACCAGGTGAGTAGATTTATATCTACGGGGAGAAGTCGGGTGGATGGCGTATAGTACCCCCGCAGTCCGTAGTGTAGCTCATATATATATGTTTATATAGGTGTTTTATGATACGAGAATGTTTATTCATGTTATGTTTATGTATTCATGGTTTAACTTTGGGTTAGTTGCGAAACCCTAGAGTAGTTGTTATACCCACATACGCACACACAGACTTGCATACTTTACCTTCTTGTGCGTAGATTGGGATGTTTATATATGTATATATGCGTGGGTATGGGACTATGCATATGTATATTCATATACGCATGCATAGATAATGAGGATAGTACTTGGGATTTATGATGAGTCGATGAGATTTGATTTGAGGCCGTGAGATCGGTGATATAGCAGGGTTCGTATTTGAGATACGACATGACGTTATAGCGGGTCCTTGACGTAGTGTTTCACACACGTGCATGCATACTTATGCGGTATCAGTATTGTACTAGACATAGATCAGTACCCCGATCATGATATTTGATAAAGAGGATACCGGATGAATAGTATGATGAATGTGATATTGACCCGTACCCAGATTTGGGATGCCGTACGACGGATTTACGTACGAGCTATATATTGAGGATTGATCCGCACTCCTGACTTGGGATGTCTGATTATAGATATGGTATCGGATATGATATTATTGAGGCGGGATCACCGACTATACATATACAGGTATGTATATGTATCGACTCAGATGATAGGCGGTTTCCTTACCTGTTGTTCAGCTTGTTAGTTCAGCCATATAGTTTAGTGTAGTTGTTAGATTAGATTAGACTCCTACCAATTTCAAAACTAGCGGATCGTGGGTATTTTAAAAGACAGGTCAAGGGATCTACGAATATTTCAAAAGACGTATCCTTTCTTAAAACTACCGTAGCCCTTTTTTCAAAACCCCACGATTCGTGTTATTTCAAATGACACCATTGTTTAATATTTAGCTCCCGCTCATTTTGGTTGCTCGCTCCGCATCGCATACTTACATTGTTATCTCATATTGCATTGTTGACATTATGCTGTTAGGACACCAGCACCATTACCGATGATGCGTATGTACCACGTACACTTACTTGCCGGCTCACACACATCTTCATCAGTAATTACCATGTCACGTACACCTTAGAAAATATTATTGCTTAACTTAGCTTGATAGCTAATAGTTTGACATAATATTAGTGTACTTACCTTATATGCCAGCTTAGATATTGTAGTTATTACTTGTCACTTCATGCATACTGTTATTCATTATTATGCCGTATTCATGGATTCTTATGCCTATATTCATGGGTTTATATGCTATTGATGATTTGGATTCGGATTTCTATGAGATTTTCTGGATTTGGGGGAAAACCGCAAAACTTGCATAAGCTTCTTCCCTCTCTTTTAAATAAAAAATGACGTTTTCCCAAGATGTATGAGTCGTCCACCATGAGTTTGCTGATGGATTTCGAGACCCGATTCGAGGAGTGGAGGAACCGTTTCGGGTACATGGTGGGCCCGGTGCGGTACCCCGGGGCAAGAGGATCGTGTTGTTGACGTTGAGCCTGGCAGGGGAGCACTACCGACCGTTGATATTACCCGACGCGTCAAATATCCGGAGGATACCGTCGTGGTCTTGAGATGGATGGTAGGGGCCGGTCTGGACTGACGGTGCCCTAGATATTGTGATTGAGACATTGAGATTTCGAGATATTGAGGTACAGAGACTGTGATACAGAGATATCGAGATATTGGGATTACGTTTTGTGCCGATGCTAGGCACTGTTTTATGCTGATTTCATTATGATACCTCATTTTAAAAATACAGAAATCTCACTAATTTATGAAAGAAGTTTTCTTCAG
Organism: Agapanthus africanus; assembly: GCA_030015575.1. Taxonomy (NCBI): domain Eukaryota; kingdom Viridiplantae; phylum Streptophyta; class Magnoliopsida; order Asparagales; family Amaryllidaceae; genus Agapanthus; species Agapanthus africanus. The sequence goes on along the minus strand of CM057348.1, from coordinate 411,190,639 downwards.
TACATGCATTCTGTTTCATGCATTCATACATCATCCATATGATATATTGCTACCTGAGGCACTGACACGGGCCCATGAGATTACACTCGGTTAGATATTACCCTAGCCATTGTTATAGGCTGCATGTTATACTTATATTTGAGGATATATTATGATCATTGACCTAGGTTGCGTTATTTATACGATTTCTTTCCGTAGATGTTCTATTCACGAGTTGGCAACTCACCCCCGTTGTGCCCCAGTTTCTTGCAGGTTTTGCTGTACAGGTCTCATTACGGCTTTGCTGGCACTGCTTCCTATTTCCGGGTGACTTGCTAGTAGGTGGGTTTACTTGTATCGTACCCCCATTATATATCTTGTATATCATTATTCTGTTGTATCTAGAAGTTCCATCAACCAAACATGTATTTATTTCTGAGATAGAGACCAGTGATGTTATTCTTTCGACCTTAGAGTCTCGCGTTGTATTTCTGTGGATTTCTTGTTGTTTTGCGTTTCCTTTTGAGTTTTGATCCTCGCCCTTGGCGTTGTATATTATATTGCTTGTGTGGTTGTACCGTCGATTGACGAAGAGCTAGCTCCCGCTTGGGGATGCCTTTTTATTGATTTTGTATACTATTCATGTTGTATCCCGTTTGGGGGCCAGTATTTACAAAGGAGACTCTGCCGAAATTTTCAGAAATTATTTGATGTTTTTAAAAACGCATAATTCGGCTTATGCTATTAAAACTACTTGATTTAAATTGGTTTTCCTTCACTCTACTACTTTTCTTGGTTTGGATTTCTGGGTTTTCGGCTTACTTAGATTACGTACGCCTCGAGACGTTCGTAGTTTAAGTGCCGGTCATATTCCGTACTTTCGGGACGTGACAGTTTCAGGTAGATACATACACGCACACACTGAGACTCGACATGGTGTATACGTGTATGTGTATATATATATAGGACTAGGTGTAGGTATATATATATACACACAATACGTATATGTGATATGATACACGGGGATGAAACAATATAACTAGGCTTGATGCCGTGATTCTTGGCTTTACGGTCGTGTTATGATGTTAGCGGATCATTAGGAAATGAGATAATGAATAGGTATACATAAATAATAAAGAGTGGTGATAATATTGAAATATATGGGACTCTAAAATAGAACCCGGACCGTAACCTGTGCCTGAAATTCTGATATGATATCATATAGGTGTGACTTGATTACGACATCATATAGGTGTGACTTGATTTTGACATCATATATGTGTGACTTGATTACGATATCATATAGGTGTGACTTGATTACGATATGATCTAAGTATGACTTAATCACAATATGATACATATGACATGATATTCCTGAGGATAAATTAACGATGTATATTTATGCTGACAATGATATATGATTGATGTATGCGATTACAGTATAGCACCTTGATCTTGACATGTGTTGATGATGATATTATACGAATGATGAGACACGTAGGTGATAGTTGACCCGTACCCCGATATTGGGATGCCGTACGATGGATTTTACCGTATGAGGCATATATATGATGATTGATCCGCACTCTTGATTCGAGAAAGCCGTACTACGTACGTGACTCTATTGAGGCTGGATCGCCGACTATTAGAGATATGGATTCAGACCTTAGGTGGACTCTTATTTATTATTGACTAGTTTCTTAGGTTTAGTTCCTTAGGAGGTTAGATGGACACTAGTTTAGGCTCGAGTCATATAGTTGTAGTTATACTTGTATATCAAATGAGTGATTAATACACATCTGTCTTTACATTCATACCGTAATCATAATGGTGCATGTTCATTCATATGTTTCTTTAATAAGAATAAAACTTTTCCTGTTAGGACACTAGCACCATTACCGATGATGCGCATATTCCACGCACACTTATTTGCCGGTTCTCACACATCATCATCGGTAATTGCTATGTCACGTACACTTTAGATCATATTATCTTTTATTGATACAATCAGCTAACAGCTAGATCGATATAATATTGTGATAACTCTCTGGTGTTAGTATAGACATGGTATTTATTACTTAGACATTTCATGCATTCGCATTTTCATGTTATCATGCAGTATTATGGGGCATATGCCGACACTTATCATATACTTACTCATGATTTTGGGATTTTGGATTTCTATGAGATTTCTGGATTTTTGGGGAAAACCGCAAGAATATATAAAAACTTCTCTCTCTCTCCTCCTCTCTTTTTAAAACATAAGATGCGGTTTTCTCGTGATGTATGTGTCGTCCACCATGAGATTTCATGTTTTCTGTTGGATTTCGAGACCCGATTTGAGGAGTGGATGAACCGTCTCGGGTACATGGTGGGCCCGGTATGGTACCCCGGGGCAAGAAGATCGAGTTGTAGACGATGAGCCTGGCAGGGGAGGACTACCTACCGGTGATGTCTGGCGCGGCGGATATCCGGAGGATACCGACCGTTATCGTGAGATTTGATGATATGGGCCGATCCGGACTGACGGAGCCCGAGATATTGAGACTATGAGACATTGAGATTATGAGGTATTGAGACTTGAGATTTACATGTTTTGTGTCGATGCTTGACACGGATTTCCATGGATTTCATCGTTGATATTTCAGATTTCTATACACATTTTACCATGATAAAAGTTAAAGATTTCTTATACAGATATATCTAGATTTCAGGATTGGTTATTTCACATTCATAGTGCATGCATACTCATTCACATGACATAGTACTATATGAGGCACTGACACGAGCACGGAGCATTTGCACTTACACGTAGCTTATTATTCTGCCTTTACTTGATGACTAGTAGTATATTAGTATATTATTATGACCTAGGACAGCGTCGTGCATTCGATTTCTTTTCGCAGATATCTTCTACTCACGAGTTGGCAACTCACCCCCGTTGTGCCAAATTTTATTACAGGTTCGATGTACAGGTTTCCCTGGCAGCTTGCTGGTACATCTTTTCATTCAGGGTGATTTGCACGGTAGGTTGGTTCACTTGTATCCGGACCGCCGTTGTACTGTTATTACTTCATTTGTATCTAATAAGCTCCATCAACCAAACTTGTATTACTTGATAGTTTACTGGACCAGTTATTTATTTCGATCTTAGAGTCGCGCTTGTATTATTATGGTATCTGGTGGATTTGTTTTCTTTTAAGTTTTGAGCCTCGCCCTTTGGCGTTGTATACTATTGTGCACTGATGTGGTTGTTTCCGCCTTTTGGCGTAGAGCTAGCTCCCGTTTGGGGATGCTTTTTATTTTTTGTATATATATTATTCTTGTTTGTACCCGTTTGGGGCCAGTTTTTACAAAGGAGACTCTGCCGAAATTTTTGAGAAAATTGGATGTAGCTTTTAAACTTGTTTTCTACATGTTTTCCTTTACTTCTTCTTCTTTTTATGGTTTAGATTTCTGGGCTTCGGCTTAGGTTACGTTGCGCCTCTAGACGCTTCGTAATCTAAGTGTCGGTCACGTTCCGTACTTTCGGGTCGTGACATTATGAGATTGCTGATTTGTACATTCAGGATATATGAGATTTATTTGATATTGTACATTCAGGATTGTGAGACTTGTATGATATGAGAGCCAATTTGGGGGCTGATTTGAGGAATTGGGATTTTGATTGTCTTGATGGACTTTGATCCTACCACGATGTCAGATTCCGTGGAAATGACATATTTCATTCCATACTCCACATTTATTGTTTATGCACTGCTTCATGTATTAGTTGTACCTGATAGAGTACCATTCATGACTGTTGCATTTACATACCTTTATTTATATGCATTTCTTCATGTGTTAGTTATACCTGTTAGAGTACCTTTCATGACTGTTGTATATATACATTGTCATATCATTACTTCATGTATTAGTAGTACCTGATTTAGTACCTTACATGATTGTTGCATACAGATTGTCATATTATTACTTCATGTATTAGTTGTATCTGCTAGTGTACCTTTCATGATTAACGCATTCATATGACCTTTTACTGCTTTTAGCTTACATATGTTAGATTCGCGTTGTACGTGCATATTTGCGATTACCTGCATATGTTATTTACTATTCACGAGTTGGCAACTCACCCCCGTTGTGCCACAGGATTTTGCAGGTTGTTTCCCCAGAGTAGTCGAGGCAGGCTATTCATCTATCCTATTATCTTTTGCTGCGGATACTGCATCAGCTCACAGTATGCAGTTTGCTTAGGTGGGTTTTGTGGTTATTCATTTTTTTGTATTGTATATTCGTTGTATCCTTTTATTCTCCATCTACCATTATCTTGTATGACTTAGAAACTTGATGTGAGGACGATACTTGTATATTTTGGGGACTTGGATGTCTTTTATGCATTTTTACTTATATCGTCTTTTATTTCTTCGCTACGGCGTCGTATATCTGTTGTGGTGGTTGTTTTCCGCCTTTTGGCGTGGATTTGCTCCCGTTGGGATGCTTTACTTTATATTTATGTTGTACCCATTTTTGGGGTTGGTTTTTACAAAGGAGGTGCTGCCGAAATTTTCAAGAAAGTAAATTGGACTTAAAGAATTTATATTTGAGATTTTCAAAAGAGTAAACATTGTTTCTCATCTTTTCTTGTCTTCTAATGGTTTAGATTTTTGGCTTTCTTTTACTGCGTTACGCCTGTAGACGTTGCGTAGTATTAGGGCTGTCACGTGCCAATTTCGGGTCGTGACAATATGGGATCATCCATCGCCCATCATATGGGTCAAGATGCGTATACGCTAGTCTACTCTTGTGTATCTATGCCCTGTCTCGACACACCCTCAACTAGGAACAATTATAGAATGTACTCGTTGACTACCCTGGCCCCACTAGTATGATCTCATCATAGTCCCAGTAGTCAAGTACATATCCTAAGGGCTTTAGCAACATGTGAGAGCAATACAGTAAACCAATACAAGTCAACATGTTAAGACAAAGTGAAGCCAAATAGCATACTATCATGTCGAGCAAGAAAGTCCTCTCTATATATATCCAAGCATCCACTATAATATACATCATATGTACAACAATGGCCTCTAGGGCATATATATAACTATCAATCTCCCACTTGCACTAAGGCCAGCTGTTGTAATATCTCATACCCAACATCCCGAAGAGTCTCTCAAATTGTATCTAGGGTATGGCCTTCGTGAGTGGATCTGCAGTGTTTTCCTTCGTATCAACTCTCCTGATCTCGATCTCGCGGCGGTCAACTATCTCCCGGATCAGGTGATACCGCCTCAGAATGTGTCTGGACTTCTGATGGGACTTGGGTTCCTTGGCCAAAGCCACAACTCCATTGTTATCACAATACAAAGGTATTGGATGCTCAATGGATGGAACCACACCAAGTTCAGCGATGAACTTCTTCATCCTGACAGCCTCTTTGGCAGCATCGTTGGCATCGATGTATTCAGCCTCCATTGTCGAGTCTGCCACGGTTTCTTGCTTGGAACTCTTCCAACAAACCTCCCCTCTATTCTGGGTAAAGACAAACCCTGAGTGCGACTTAGAGTCGTCCTTATCACTTTGGAAGCTCGAATCGGTAAAGGACTCCACTTGGAGTTCTCCGTTACCATACACCAAGAACATCTCTTTAGTTCGTCTCAAGTACTTGAGAATGTTCTTCACAGCTGTCCAGTCATTCTCTCCTGGATCTGCTTGATACCTACTCACTACACTTAGTGAGTATGCTACATTGGGTCTGGTACATAGCATTACGTACATGATAGAGACTACTGCCGAAGCATAGGGTATTCCTTGCATGCGAGCTCTTTCCAAATCAGTCTTGGGAGACATCTCTTTGGAGAGAGTGAGTCCAGAGATCGTGGGTTGGTTCCCACGCTTAGATTCTTCCATACTAAACCTCTTTAGTATGGTGTCAATATACCTGGATTGGGACAATCCCAGTAACCGTTTAGATCTATCTCTATAGCTCTTAATTCCCAAAATGCAGGAAGCATCACCTAGTTCTTTCATTGAGAATCTATGTGATAAGAAGAGATTAACCAACTGCAGCATAGGAACATCATTTCCTATCAAGAGTATGTCATCCATGTACAATAAGAGTAAGACGACTTTACTCTCTGCAACCTTCTTGTATATACAAGGTTCATCTACATTTTTGATGAAGCCAAACTCTTTTACTACAACATCAAAACAGATATTCCAACTCGGCGAAGCCTGCTTTAACCCGTAGATGGATTTAAGTAGCTTGCACAACTTTCCGCTGCTCCCACTATTTACGAAGCCTTCTGGTTGAGTCATGTATACGCACTTCTCTAAATCACCATTTAGAAAGGCTGTCTTAACATCCATTTCCCAGATTTTGTAGTCATGGTATGCAGCAATGGCAAGTAAGATCCGGAAGGAATTTGTAAGTCTACGGTAGCGCCCCGGCCGTCTACAGACGCCAAATGCGGAACAAAAACTTTTTAACTGGCGCTATCGTATACTAAAACCAGGATCTGCCATTACTGCTAAACTAACAAACAGTAAAGAGTGTAGAAAGGTTATACCGAACGATCCGAGTCCTTCGTTCATTAACCATCATCCCACGCTCCGTTACAGCTGCTCCGATCTCGTCGATCTCCGATCTGCTCGTCCAGGTGGCACCACGTCAACGATTCTTTAAACGGGCTCCCGCCTCTGACTCGAGGCAACTCGGTCGTCAAGTTTGCTAAAAGAGACGACCAAGAATGATGTAGAGAATGAGTGGATTACTTTGTCTCACTTCGTCCAAGGCCGTGGACGATCGGTTAATGAAGTTGCCAGTGGAAATGAAATGAAATGAGAAATGAACTATGAAATTTCCATGTATCCAAAACTTTAGTCTTTTATTTTTAACAACCATAATCTTTTTCTCAAGTGAATGAGGAGGAGGAGAGGGGGCCGGCCACTTAAAAGGAGGGGGGGAGTGTAGGAGAGGGAGAGGTGACCTTAAGATAAATATCATGTGTGAACACAATAAATACATACAAAGAACCTTAACCCTTAGTCATCAAGCATTAATGGCTCCATTAATGCACTAATGACTCACCAAGCCAAGTCACCCATTCTAGAACCTACTAGAATCACGACTCACCCATATCCAAGAAAAGATAAATCCGCCTTTAACCGAATGTTAAAAGACGGCTGATAGAAAACTTGAAACTGGCAACTTCCAAAAGTGATCCCGAAACGAATTTCAGGATAACCCCGTAACTGTATAAATATACCCGCATTTGTATTGCGACCGAATACAAATGCAACTGAGACAAAGATATTATATCTACTCAATATAATACTCGGATCCGGCTTAAACCAAAGCCGACCAGTATCATCTGTCCGAAAACCGACACGTGCGTAAACGGACATGCATTTTCCGAACCCTGCCATAAAACCATACGGCCTCTACAACGTTTCTCCCGAACTTAGGAAACTGTCTGTGGGGGACTCTAATGACTCGTCAGTACCCTGGCAGTGGGTTTACCACAAACCGTCGGCGGCACTAGCTATGCGTAACGGCTGCCCATGGACTGACCTTAAGGGAGGCAGATGAGCGAACTCATCCAGAAACCCTACTGAGCCTAACGGTGACAATGTATATACTGTCCGGTCCGTTCATCTATGAGTATCGCATATCTGCCTAGGGGGCTAGTAACGTCAGACCTCCAATAGCAGTATAAGTCGTGTCGGAGTGTAGCCCAACAACACCCTGAGATACTACTGGAGTACCTACCAGTAAATCTCCTGCCACGGCCGTGGGCTTTGTGTAATGGCTCTCCTAGACACAGCACGATCTCGCCCCCAATACCGGGAGAGACGAATCCCCTGCCGATCCGCTCACGTGCCTCCATATGGCTCGGGACTGTACCCAAAAACTACCTGTTTGCATGACTCCTTTGAGCCGTGGTAGGGTAGAAATCAAAGCACAGTGGGAACTCACACGAGGCAAATGACGACCTCAGGTCGATGAACTAACCTGTACACATGTCACCAGCGAACTGCTATCTGACGATATGTATAATACCAACTAGCAGGTTCCCGGCGAGTCCTGTCCGGTGTACTCATAACCTAATGAGCACCTGTATACATCTTAGGTGATCCAACTTACACCAGTGGCTTGTGAGACCGGCCACCGCCCCTCGTCGGGGTCTCGACTGTATACACTAGTCTACTCCGGAGTATCGATGCCCTGTCTCGAAACTCCCACGACTAGGGACCACAATTAAGGATATGCGTATAAACTACCCAACTCTCACGTATATGATCGCCATCATAAAGTTGGTAGTAAAGCAAGATCCTAAGGGCTCTATCAAAGTGTAACATGTAATCAGTCACCTGAACATGTACACGACTGATAAAGGCAAACCAGATAGCATACTATCATCTCGAGTAAGACTGTCCTACTGGTATAGGTCCTCCGCAATCATTGCAATCACGTACCTGCGATCCAATAATTGACTCTGAGGGCACTAACACCAACAATCTCCCACTTGCACTTAAGGCTAATTATTGCGATGTCGACTACTCACAGCCCGTGTGAAACCGAACATCCAACTCCTCTACAAATCAGTTTCACAAAGCCCGTTTGTAAAACTATTGTGTTCGAGAAATAGCCTCAGTGAGTGGATCCGCCTAGATGTTTCTTTCTATATCTCTCTTAATCTCAAGTTTGCGGAGAAAGTCATCTCCCGAATTGAGTAATACCTGTCTTAGAATATGTCTGGATATCTGATTGGACCTAGTTCATAAATGAACTCCAAATCCAAACTTCTTAGACTGTATCGATCACTGAACCCAATCAGTATCCTGCACCAAGCCTCCCACAGTATCCTCTTGGACTAGCTGTCCATAATACTGTCCCTCTTCGTCAGAGGGAAAAACTATAACTCTGACAATCACTCTGTCAACCATGTCACCTTTGAAGCCTGGAATAATAATCGTCTCCCGAAGGAGGCTACCGTCATCAAATCCGTAGAACATGCACTCATGTTCTAAAACTGCTTCCTTATGTTTCTCCAGGATTGGATTAATACAAACTTATTGCATATAGTGCAAAAACAACATCTGGTGTGGTACTTGACATCTCATGATTGACTCAGTTGCCTAAGCAAGTGATCTGTCAATCATGCCCATCCCTCTCCCCTTTAGTCTGTAAGACTCCTTTAGAGAGGGTGACTCCTTCACCTGCAGGTACACCACCATGCCAGGAGTCATCTATTCTAAAATCCATTAGAATACTGTAAAAGTACCCACATTGGGAAACTACCCAAATCCAGATCTAAAACCATAGATCTAGAAACCTGAATGTCAAATATTATATCCATATCCTGTCTGGAGAAACAACTGTGTGACGACCACAGTACAACCAATCGTAGTATAGGAATTTTACTTTCTACTCTGTGTATGTCATCCAAATACCATGACATCACACCCTACTACCTTCTTAACAGATCCGTCCCTTATTCTGATGAAGTCAAACCCATGACTGTCACATCAAAAATAGATGATCTATCTCCGCTATTACTGCTCAAGTCTATAAATAGACATAAGCATCTTGCCCACTATGCTTCCGCTGCTCCCACTGACTACGACAACCCTCCTACCGGGTCTCATAGCCTGGAACAACAGTAGTGTCAAGTCTGGGTAGATAAGAACCTCCCTGTCACCGTCCTTGAGGCTACCGGAGTACCTCTCGGGTGTCTGAGGTTACCCACCATATCTGCAGAGTGGCTATTGGAATGTCAAACCTGATTGAATATATAGGTCCTATTAAATTTTCCGTAATCGTTCGCGGTTCTGGAATCACTTCCAGTTCTACCATACTCCCACTACTGTTTTCTGAAAAAATCCATTTTACTAAAACTGTGGCGAGTCAAGAACAATATCACTATTGATCTTCCATATGGTAGAATATCAACCCTCATCATAGCCAGGGTCAACCCACAAACAACCATTACAGAAACGTGCCCTGAGTTATCCAGAGTCTGGTTTTAAGCATAAGCTGGACAACTCCCCGTACCTTAACATCGTTAAGGTATGAACCATTCTATATCCAATATAGAAACTTTGGCACTTATTTAATTGGAACCATATTCTAATCATGCAGCTGTCTCCAGTGCATATCAACTTAATGAAAAGAGGCTAATCAGCTTACTCAACTTAGGAATCCATCCAATTATGAGTAACCTGAAAGAGAAACACGTTTCTCAAAACCATCACTGTCATCTGAATACCAATCACAAGAATCTACATCTTCGATCTTTTTGAAGAATCCCGATACTTGTGACACCTGGTTCTCTACTTTATTCTTATACCCACAACTTCTCAAAACTTAGACCTTGTATTTCTACAAAACACTTGTCTAAATACTAGAGAAGTCATAAGTAAACAGAACAGAGTACGAGGACCTACCCCTTTGTCCTGATGGACACTGGACAACATACAATACTCTGTGTAAGTCCGCTGAGTTTAAGCAACCCAAAACCTGTGCGTCGTAGGTTGAAAACTGTACCCTGGCGATTTCCTCAAATATCACCAATTACAACGAATTCCGAAATAATGAGGATGATCGCCTAATTCCCAATAACTTACTCCCACTCATCATCTATAAAACCATACAGATATGAGAATGAAACCTGGTAAATACATACCCTTGGAGTAAGTATCTAATCGGGAAAACAGTTTTCCTTTTAACAATGCACTGAAACATGAAATTGTTTCGTAGGGGTATCCTCTTATTCATAGCAATGCCTTTTCCATAATCCAATTCATGACTTCAACCGAATATTTTATTGCCATCTCTCCAAATCCCTTTATTTGTCTTTAGTCGTTACCTTCTGTACACTATCGTTAGGCTAAATGGTTTTCTTTCTTCCCTACCGTTCGGCACCAGCCTATGGTTTGGAAGAAGACTATCCAGTAAGCATAATAGGTGTACCCTCCTAAACCGAGTACTCGCATCTCGAGAGAAAGTGATGATAAAAGACAACTGAATAATACCTTATTCTTTTAAAGGTGAAATAGGAGTGGCGATGAAGTACGCGGTTTGGTCGTGAATGATAACAGTCGCAATTTACTCTGCCCTCTTTCTAATCCCTTTATTTTGTCTTTACATATTACCTTCTGTACACCCTACTTAGGCTAATTGATTTTTCTTCATTCCCTACCTTTCGGCACCTGCCTATGGTTTGGAATAAGACTATCCAATAAGCGTAATAGGTGTACTCTCCTAAACCAAGGAGCCCTCGCAACCTGAGAGAAGGTGATAATAAAAGACAACTGAATAAACCAATTCTATTTCTCCTGAACCTGGATCCATCCTCGAAGAAGTCCCTTCGAGTTCGTATATAACCATACGATGGATCTATCCAATGGAAGTGGATGTCCGTAGTAATACGGGTGTTCTGAGAAATCCAAAGGGTAAAAGAAGGAGTGGCAATGACTTTATGCAACTCAGACAATCCAAAAGCCAGTATTTTAAGAAGGTTCGGTCAACTTGACCACTGAGTCATAGTCTAGGGTCGGTCAAAGGTCGCTGCCAAAGAGAGAGAGAAAAGAAACACTTTGCGTGCACTCTAACCTAAATCAGAATGGTTATCACTTTATCTAATCCGGAAACCTCCCACTGTCCTGTCAAATTCTCCTCCAAACCTAAAAGAAGAATCAATCGGGATCACCCGAAGAGTAAACCAACTCATCAGTAGGAATCGGGATCCAACTCTCATCGCATGATAACCAGACGGAATCCACTCACGTTATCACACTCCAGAAGGTATGCGCATACTTGGCAAGTTTCAGTTTCTTTAGAAACTCTCGATATGATTTTTGCCCCATGCTCTTATAACCTTGGCTTTGGTCAAAATGTCATAAGTCACATGCCAAGTTCTACCCGTCACTATCTTGTCAATTTGAACCCACCCGCACATGCCCCTGGCTTTGGCCAAATGGCAGAACGACTGTCCCAAACCAACTCATCTATCTATGCAACAAATGAATACCCAGCAGCTACTAAACACTATGCCTTAACTTTAGCTAAAATGCATAGCTTGAATACTACTGAATACCCAAAAGAAGTGACGGAGGGCTACGGCTGGTTTTTGGCGAAAAACCTTTAACGTAACGAACTTGATATCGCTGAAGGAACCTGATAGCTTTTTAAAATATAGTGGCGAAAACCATTTGCTAAAGAGGTCACTCCCGTTGAAGGGATCTCGGCTCTTTCCTCGTGGAATGAGGTGCAGGATATTCCATTGAATACCGCGGTGCAAAGCAACTTGTGATCGACTATAGTGAAGTTATTTCCCTGACGCAAACTTATGCCCAAGGGGTCAGTCCCGGTGAAGGGATATCGGCCCTTGCCCCGTCGAATGAGGTGCAGGATATTCCACTGAATACCGCTATGCAAAACAAAAGGAAACGTCTTTGCAATAAGACCTTTTAAATTTGTTCCAACAACTGCAAACAGGTCTGTTATTACTTTGCATTGATCAGAATCAACGCAGTCCCATCAATCAATCACACCAGAAAAGAACGAAAATAAAATGTACGTATATGCCATCCGCATTCGTCACTGGGTCCCGTCATCACCCGTTAGGTTACTTAACTAACGACAGAGCGGGGACTGGACTAGCGCGAGTGTAAAACATATACAACATCCAATAGTATATAAACCAATATACAATAATCGCTCCAGGAGTGATAATATGCAACATTACAGAAAAGTAATAAGCATCACAGAACAATACAGATAATCTGGGATCCCCGAGTTTCACAGAGCCGCTGCTGAAACCCGACGTTCCCCTGTCGTGTGGATAGCCTGTGCAATGAAACCTAGACCCCTACGGGTGCGGCAAGTTACCCGCAAAAACCTGAAGCGAGGCAGCCCCCTACAGCAAAGTGAATGGACCACCCAGCACTTCACGGAATCCGGTAATCTTGGGCACCCCTCCTTGGGTCAACCTGTACCCCCTACGAGTGCGGCGAATAGTCTGCCAAATCTAGAGTGAGGCCCCTCTGCCTCTCAAAGCCATAAGATGCGGACCCGTTGCCCCCCAGAACCCGGCTATCCGTGCACTCCGTCGCGGGGCAAAACCTAGTACAGTAATGAAAAATAGTACAACAGGTACATCGACCGCAACCTGGTCGTGCCCCAAAAGAATATTATACAACAGGCAGTGACGGCAGTCCACATGTTGGACGCTCGCCCCGCAATATCAAATGTACAAATAAATCCAAACTGCACTATCATTGCACACTGCTATCCACCACGACAAATCCGCAACATCACAGCACAACACAGAACATCAACGCGAATGTCACGTTCGCAAACCCGTCTAAAAGAACTATAGCAATCAGACGCGGTTTACCGATCAAATGACATTCCCGGTCGGAGATATAATGTAAGCACTGTAAACTAACATGTTTAAATTTCGATCGACTAAATATCACAAAGTGGGCCCCACGAACAACTGGTGAACAGTAATGAAATCCGGGCCCAAAATATATATTCCAAAACCCCCAATTTCCAGAGAAGAATACACTGTGCAAATTTGGGGGCATGATCACACCAGATGGCCGCGGATGCGCGGCCAAACCATAGGTTTGGCCGCGATTCCGCGGCAGTATTGTCGATTCATGAGCCCAAATTTGTACGGTGTTCTTATACAACCCTGCACAGATTTCTGAGATATGTAGAATAATTTTAGAACATCATTTAAAATCTACAGAAACTGTGAATCTTGTAAAATGCGGTTTTTGATTTCCGGTTCGATCGATATTTTAAACACATTAGCACAAGTTAGTATAGCAAAATGGTGAGGCTCTGATACCACTGTAAGTCTACGGTAGCGCCCCGGCCGTCTACAGACGCCAAATGCGGAACAAAAACTTTTTAACCGGCGCTATCGTACACTAAAACCCTGATCTGCCATTATTGCTAAACTAACAAACTGTAAAGAGTGTAGAAAGGTTATACCGAACGATCCGAGTCCTTCGTTCTTTAACCATCATCCCACGCTCCGTTGCGGCTGCTCCGATCTCGTCGATCTCCGATCTGCTCGTCCAGGTGGCACCACGTCAACGATTCTTTAAACGGGCTCCCGCCTCTGACTCGAGGCAACTCGGTCGTCAAGTTTGCTAAAAGAGACGACCAAGAATGATGTAGAGAATGAGTAGATTACTTTGTCTCACTTCGTCCAAAGCCGTGGACGATCGGTTAATGAAGTTGCCAGTGGAAATGAAATGGAACGAGAAATGAACTATGAAATTTCCATGTATCCAAAACTTTAGTCTTTTCTTTTTAACAACCATAATCTTTTTCTCAAGTGAATGAGGAGGAGGAGAGGGGGCCGGCCACTTAAAAGGAGGGGGGTGAGTATAGGAGAGGGAGAGGTGACCTTAAGATAAATATCATGTGTGAACACAATAAATACATACAAAGAACCTTAACCCTTAGTCATCAAGCATTAATGGCTCCATTAATGCACTAATGACTCACCAAGCCAAGTCACCCATTCTAGAACCTACTAGAATCACGACTCACCCATATCCAAGAAAAGATAAATCCGCCTTTAACCGAATGTTAAAAGACGGCTGATAGAAAACTGGAAACTGGCAACTTCCAAAAGTGATCCCGAAACGAATTTCAGGATAACCCCGTAACTGTATAAATATACCCGCATTTGTATTATGACCGAATACAAATGCAACTGAGACAAAGATATTATATCTACTCAATATAATACTCGGATCCGGCTTAAACCAAAGCCGACCAGTATCATCTGTCCGAAAACCGACACGTGCGTAAACGCACGTGCATTTTCCGAACCCTGCCATAAAACCATACGGCCTCTACAACGTTTCGCCCGAACTTAGGAAACTGTCTGTGGGGGACTCTAATGACTCGTCAGTACCCTGGCAGTGGGTTTAACTACAAACCGTCAGCGGCACTAGCTATGCGTAATGGCTGCCCATGGACTGACCTCAAGGGAGGCTGATGAGCGAACTCATCCAGAAACCCTACTGAGCCTAACAGTGACAATGTATATACAGTCCGGTCCGTTCGTCTATGAGTATCGCATATCTGCCTAGGGGGCTAGTAACGTCAGACCCCCAATAGCAGTATAAGTCGTGTCGGAGTGTAGCCCAATAACACCCTGAGATACTACTGGAGTACCTACCAGTAAATCACCTGCCACGGCCGTGGGCTTTGTGTAATGGCTCTCCTAGACACAGCACGATCTCGCCCCCAATACCGGGAGAGACGAATCCCCTGCCGATCCGCTCACGTGCCTCCATGTGGCTCGGGACTGTACCCAAAAACTACCTGTTTGCACGACTCCTTTGAGCCGTGGTAGGGTAGAAATCAAAGCACAGTGGGAACTCACACGAGACAAATGACGACCTCAGGTCGATGAACTAACCTGTACACATGTCACCAGGGAACTTCTATCTGACGATATGTATAATACCAACTAGCAGGTTCCCGGCGAGTCATGTTCGGTGTACTCATAACCTAATGAGCACCTGTATACATCTTAGGTGATCCAACTGACACCAGTGGCTTGTGAGACCGGCCACCGCCCCTCGTTGGGGTCTCGACTGTTTACACTAGTCTACTCCGGAGTATCGATGCCCTGTCTCGAAACTCCCACGACTAGGGACCACAATTAAGGATATGCGTATAAACTACCCAACTCTCACGTATATGATCGCCATCATACAGTTGGTAGTAAAGCAAGATCCTTAGGGCTCTATCAAAGTGTAACATGTAATCAGTCACCTGAACATGTACACGACTGATAAAGGCAAACCAGATAGCATACTATCATCTCGAGTAAGACTGTCCTACTGGTATAGGTCCTCCGCAATCATTGCAATCACGTACCTGTGATCCAATAATTGACTCTGAGGGCACTATCACCAACAGAATTAAGTATAGCCACTAGAGAAAACGTTTCGTCATAATCCACACCTGGTCGTTGACGAAAACCCTTCGCAACAAGTCTAGCTTTGAATGTCTCAACTTTTCCATCTACACCAAGTTTCTTCTTAAAGATCCACTTTCTCCCAATGGGTTTTACCCCTACAGGAGCAACTTCGCAAGTCCATACTTTGTTGGTGTACATGGATTCCATCTCAGATCGCATTGCATCCAGCCACTTCACAGAGTCTCCACTCGAGATGGCCTGCTCGAAGCTAGTCGGGTCATCATCTTCCATGATGCAATCCTCGCTTCCACCATCTACGAGAAAACCGCAGTATCTCTCAAGTGGATGAGGAACCCTACTAGATCGGCGGAGAGGCTGGGGTTCGTCGGGAACTTCAAATCCTCTGGTTCCACTAAATCTTCAGTTGTAGTTTGTGCTGCTGGAACTTCTTCCAGCTCTACCTCTTCGCCACTAATTTCTTTTATAAGAAATTCCTTTTCTAAAAACTTGGCATATTGAGAAACAAACACTTTTTGTTCCTCAGTGTGGTAGAAACAAACACTTCTAGCTTGGCTCTGATACCACTGTTGGTTCTCCTTGCACCTAGTCTAGGGTTTAGAAGTATCACTCATGCCACTTTAAAATTTAGAGAGGTGCAAAGGAAACAAACCATGAATCTTTAAACTAGAATATTTAGGGTAACAACAATTGTATCACGTACAATGATCATTATAACACTAAGTGAAGAAATTGCAACCTTTGTAGTCTTCCCTTGGTGACTCCTTGGACTTTTTATAGTTTGTAACGGATCGCTAGAGGTCTTCCTCGTCCACGATGATCCACCCGAAATCCCTTTGCCCAAAGCTCCTTGCTTTACTTGATTTGTGAAAGAAATATAGCAAACACCGTACACAAATGGGCTAGATGTGTGTACAATGATGAGGTGGTTTGTATTCTCTAATCAAAACCTCTTTTTATCACCCTCACTCAAGAGAAAACTCAAGATAGCTTGGAGGAAGAAGAAGATGATGGAAAAAGCTTTTATCAAAAAGATAATGATCATCTTAAAGAATAAATGAGAAAAGAAAGTATATATATTTTCTTTCTCTCATTTAAAACCATGGTTCAATAATATCTAGATATTTTCCATTTGGGTTAAAGTCCAAATGAAAAGTAAACCATGAGTTTAAGCTAGGTCAAAGTCAAGAAGAGTGTAGAAAAACCCATTAAAGATTTAATTTCCATTTGCCTTTTATAATCCAAATAGAATATATATATATATATATATATATATATATATATATATATATATATATATATATATATATATATTGTTCGTTATATGTATGCCCTAGAGGCCATTACTGTACATTGGATGTATATTGTAGTGGATGCTGGGACATATATAGGTAGGACTTTCTTGCTCGACATGATAGTATGCTATCTGGTTGCTCTTTATCTTAACATGTATACTTTCTGTCTCTCTGATACATGTTGATAAAGCCCTTAGGATGTGTACTCGACTTCCAGGACTATGATGTAGATCATACTAGTGGGGCCTGGGTAGTCCATGAGAACATCCTTCAATGTTCCTAGTCGTGGGAATATCGAGACGGGGCATCGATATTCCAGTGTAGACTAGCGTATATCTTCTCGACCCATGTGATGGGCGATGGATGATCCCATATCCATTGGTGTTTGACATCAGAGATGGTATGCGGGTGCTCAGTGGAGACTGGGTACACTGAACGGACTCGCCGAGAACTCCCAGATGGTATTATACCTCACGTCAGATGGCAGTTCTCTGGTGACACTGGTACAGCTTAGTCTGTTGACCCGAGATCGTCATAGAGTCTTGTGTGTCTCCCACTGTGCTTTGATTTCCACCCTACCATGGCTCTACTGAGTCGTGCAAACAGGTGGTTTTTGGGTAAAGTCCCGATTCACATGGAGGCAATGAGCGATAGGAGGGGATTCGTCTCTCCCGGTATTGGGGGTTGATATTGCGCTATGCTCGACTGGGCATTGTAAGTCTACGGTAGCGCCCCGGCCGTCTACAGACGCCAAATGCGGATCAAAAACTTTTAACTGGCGCTATCGTGTACTTTAACCCGGATCTGCCATTATTGCTAAACTAACAAACTGTAAAGAGTGTAGAAAGGTTATACCGAACGATCCGAGTCCTTCGTTCTTTAACCATCATCCCACGCTCCGTTGCGGCTGCTCCGATCTTGTCGATCTCCAATATGCTCGTCTAGGTGGCACCACATCACTGATTCTTTAAACGGGCTCCCGCCTCTGACTCGAGGCAACTCGGTCGTCAAGTTTGCTAAAAGAGACGACCAAGAATGATGTAGAGAATGAGTAGATGACTTTGTCTCACTTCGTCCAAATCCGTGGACGATCGGTTAATGAAGTTGCCATTGAATGAAATCAAGTGAGCCTTTGAAATTTGCATGGAGGAAAAAATAGAGTTAGCCAAGAATTTTTGGGCTCTGCCAAATATAAGTAAGCTCTCTGTGAATTCATGCATCCATTTTCAATGTGGGGCCGGCCACAAAAATGAGTGCACTGGGAATTTTTGGTGGAACCAAAAAGGAGTGTGTAATCAATTAATTCCCTTCATGAAAATCAATCAACCTAATTAGCATCATGGCTGCTGGAGCATCCACCACCACAAAAAAGAACCTCTCTCCTAAATATCTTTTTCCAAACAAAAGGCATTAATTTGCAAATCACACCTCACTAGAAAAAATGGCCATGCCTCTTGAATGTAAACCAATACCACTATGCAGCCCACTGAATTGGGCAGCCCACTGATTTCGGCCAGACAGTTCAAAGAAGAAAATCCGCATTAAACCGGATGTTTAAGACGGGTGAAAGAAAACTGGTAACTTCCAAAAGCGACCCCGAAACGAATTTCAGGATAACCCCGTAACAGTATAAATATACTCGCATTTGTATTACGACCGAATACAAATGCAACTGAGACAAAGATATTATATCTACTCAATATAATACTCGGATCCGGCTTAAACCAAAGCCGACCAGTATCATCTGCCCGAAAAATAACACGTGCGTAAACACACGTGCATTTTCCGAACCCTGCCATAAAACCATACGGCCTCTACAACGTTTCGCCCGAACTTGGGAAACTGTCTGTGGGGGACTCTAATGACTCGTCAGTACCCTGGCAGTGGGTTTAACCACAAACCGTCAGCGGCACTAGCTATGCGTAACGGCTGCCCATGGACTGACCTCAAGGGAGGCCGATGAGCGAACTCATCCGGAAACCCTACTGAGCCTAACAGTGACAATGTATATACAGTCCGGTCCGTTCGTCTATGAGTATCGCATATCTGCCTAGGGGGCTAGTAACGTCAGACCCCCAATAGCAGTATAAGTCGTGTCGGAGTGTAGCCCAATAACACCCTGAGATACTACTGGAGTACCTACCAGTAAATCTCCTGCCACGGCCGTGGGCTATGTGTAATGGTTCTCCTATACACAGCACGATCTCGCCCCCAATACCGGGAGAGACGAATCCCCTGCCGATCCGCTCACGTGCCTCCATATGGCTCGGGACTGTACCCAAAAGCTACCTGTTTGCACGACTCCTTTGAGCCGTGGTAGGGTAGAAATCAAAGCACAGTGGGAACTCACACGAGACAAATGACGACCTCAGGTCGATGAACTAACCTGTACACATGTCACCTGGGAACTGCTATCTGACGATAGGTATAGTACTAACTAGCAGATTCCCGGCGAGTCCTGTCCGGTGTACTCATAACCCAATGAGCACCTGTATACATCTTAGGTGATCCAACTGACACCAGTGGCTTGTGAGACCGGCCACCGCCCCTCGTCGGGGTCTCGACTGTATGCACTAGTCTACTCCGGAGTATCGATGCCCTGTCTCGAAACTCCCACGACTAGGGACCACAATTAAGGATATGCATATAAACTACCCAACTCTCACGTATATGATCGCCATCATACTGTTGGTAGTAAAGCAAGATCCTAAGGGCTCTATCAAAGTGTAACATGTAATCAGTCACCTGATCATGTACACGACTGATAAAGGCAAACCAGATAGCATACTATCATCTCGAGTAAGACTGTCCTACCGGTATAGGTCCTCTGCAATCATTGCAATCACGTACCTGCGATCCAATAATTGACTATGAGGGCACTATCTCCAACAATCTCCCACTTGCACTCAAGGCTAATTATTGCGATGTCGACTACTCACAGCCCGTGTGAAACCGAACATCCAACTCCTCTACTAATCAGTTTCACAAAGCCCGTTTGTAAAACTATTGTGTTCGAGAAATAGCCTCAGTGAGTGGATCCGCCTAGATGTTTCTTTCTATATCTCTCTTAATCTCAAGTTCGCGGAGAAAGCCATCTCCCGAATCGAGTAATACCTGTCTTAGAATATGTCTGAATATCTGATGGGACCTAGTTCATAAATGAACTCCAAATCCAAACTTCTTAGACTGTATCGATCACTGAACCTAATCAGTATCGGGCACCATGCCACCCACAGTATCCTCTTGGACCACCTATCCATAATACTGTTTCTCATCAGAGGGAAAACTATAACTCTGACAATCACTCTGTCAACCATGTCACCTTTGAAGCCTGGAATGATAATCGTCTCCCGAAGGAGGCTGCCGTCATCAAATCCGTAGAACATCCACTTATGTTCTAAAACTGCTTCCTTATGTCTCTCCAGGATTGGATTAATACAAACTTATCGCATCTAGTGCAAAAACAACATCTGGTGTGGTACTTGACATCTCATGATTGACTCAGTTGCCTAAGCAAGTGATCTGTCAATCATGCCCATCCCTCTCCTCTTCAGTCTGTAAGACACCTTTAGAGAGGGTGACTCCATCACCTGCAGGTACACCACCATGCTAGGAGTCAACTATTCTAAAAACCATTAGAATATCTGTCAAAGTACCCACATTGGGAAACTACCCAAATCTAGATCTAAAACCATAGATCCAGAAACCAGAATGTCAAATATTATATCCATATCCTGTCTGGAGAAACAACTGTGTGACGACCACAGTACAACCGATCGTAGTATAGGAATTTTACTTCCTATTTTGTGTATGTCATCCAGATACCTTGACATCACACCCTACTACCTTCTTAACAGATCCATCCCCTATTCTGATTGAAGTCAAACCCATGACTGTCATATCAAAATTAGATGATCTATCTCCGCTATAACTGCTCAAGTCTATAAATAGATATAAGCAACTTGCCCACTATGCTTCCGCTGCTCCCACTGACTACGACAACCCTCCTACCGGGTCTCATAGCCTGGAACAACAGTAGTGTCAAGTCTGGGTAGATAAGAACCTCCCTGTCACCGTTCTTGAGCCTACCGAAGTACCTCTCGGGTGTCTGAGGTTACCCACCATATCTGCGGAGTGGCTAATGGAATGTCAAACCTGATTGAATATATAGGTCTCCGTAATCGTTCGCGGTTCTGGAATCACTTCCAGTTCTACCATACTCCCACTACTGTTTTCTGAAAAAGATCCATTTTACTAAAACTGTGGGGAATCAAGAACAATATCACTACTGATCTTCCAAATGGTAGAATATCAACCCTCGTCATAGCCAGGGTCAACCCACAAACAGCCATTACAGAAACGTGCCCTGAGTTATCCAGAGTCTGGTTTTAAGCATAAGCTGGACAACTCCCCATACCTTAATATCTTTTAAGGTACGATCCATTCTATATCCAATATAGAAACTTTGGCACTTATTTAATTGGAACCATATTCAAATCATGCAGCTGTCTCCAGTGCATATCACTTTAATGGAAAGAGGCTAATCAGCATTACTCAACTTAGGAATCCATCCAATTAAGAGTAACCTGAAAGAGAAACACGTTTCTGAAAACCATCACTATCATCTGAATACCAATCACAAGAATCTACATCTTCGATCTCTTTGAAGAATCCCGATACTTGTGATACCTGGTTCTCTACTTTATTCTTATACCCATAACTTCTCAAAACTTAGACCTTGTATTTCAACGAAACACTTGTCTAAATACTAGAGAAGTTATAAGTAAACAGAACATAGTACGAGGACCTACCCCTTTGTCCTGATGGACACTGGACAACATACAATACTCTGTATAAGTCCGCTGAGTTGAACAACTCAAAACCTGTGCGTCGTAGGTTGGAAACTGTACCCTGGCGATTTCCTCAAATATCAACAATTCTAACGAATTCCGATATAATGAGGATAATCACCTAATTCCCAATAACTTACTCCCACTCATCATCTGTAAAACCATACAGATATGAGAATGAAACCTGGTAAATACATACCCTTGGAGTAAGTATCTAATCGGGAAAATAGTTTTTCTTTAACAATGCACTGAAACATGAAAATGTTTCGTAGGGGTATCCTGGTATTCATAGTAATGCCTCTTCCATAATCCAATTCATGACTTCAACCGTATATTTTATTGCCATCTCTCCAGATCCCTTTATTTGTCTTTAGTCGTTACCTTCTGTACACCATCGTTAGGCTAAATGGTTTTCTTCCTTCCCTACCGTTCAGCACCAGCCTATGGTTTGGAAGAAGACTATCCAGTAAGCATAATAGGTGTACCCTCCTAAACCAAGGAGTACTCATATCTTGAGAGAAGGTGATGATAAAAGACAACTGAATAATACCTCATTCCTTTAAAGGTGAAATAGGAGTGGCGATGAAGTACGCGGTTTTGGTCGTGAATGATATCAGTCGCAATTTACTCTGCCCTCTTTCTAATCCCTTTATTTTGTCTTTAGTTATTGCCTTCTGCACACCCTACTTAGTCTAATTGGTTTTCTTCATTCCCTACCTTTCGGCACCTGCCTATGGTTTGGAATAAGACTATCCAATAAGCGTAATAGGTATACTCTCCTAAACCAAGGAGCTCTCGCAACCTGAGAGAAGGTGATAATAAAAGACAACTGAATAAACCAATTCTATTTCTCCTGAACCTGGATCCATCCTCGAAGAAGTTCCTTCGAGTTCGTATATAACCATACGATGGATCTATCCAATGGAAGTGGATAACCGTAGTAATACGGGTGTTCTGAGAAATTCAAAGGGTAAAAGAAGGAGTGGCAATGACTTATGCAACATAGACAATCCAAAAGCCAGTATTTTAAGAAGGTTCGGTCAACTTGGTCACTGAGTCATAGTCTAGGGTCGGTCAAAGGTCGCTGCCAAAGAGAGAGAGAAAAGAAACACTCTACGTGCACTCTAACCTAGATCAGAATGGTTATCACTTTATCTAATCCGGAAACCTCCCACTGTCCTGTCAAATTCTCCCCCAAACCTGAAAGAAGAATCAATCGGGATCACCCGAAGAGTAAACCAACTCATCAGTGGGAATCGGGATCCAACTCTCATCGCATGATAACGTGATGGAATGCATCCACGTTACTCATACTCCAGAAGGTATGCGCATACTTGGCAAGTTTCAGTTTCTTTAGAAACTCCCGATATGATTTATGCCCCATGCTCTTATGACCTTGGCGTATGTCAACAAATCATAAGTCACATGTCAAGTTCTGACCGTCATTATCTTGTTAATTTGAACCCACCCGTACATACCCTTGACGTATGCCAACAAGGTAATACGACTGTCCCAAACCAACTCATCTATCTATGCAACAAATGAATACCCAGCAGCTACCAAACACTATGCCTTGACGTAAGCCAACAAACACAGCTTGAATACTACTGACCATCCATAAGAAACGACGGAGGGCTACGGCTGGTTTTTGGCGAAAAACCATTAACGTAGTGAACTTGATATCGCTGAAGGAACCTGATAGCTTTTTATAAAAATATAGTGGCGAAAACCTTTTGCTAAAGAGGTCATTCCCGATGAAGGGATCTCGGCTCTTTCCTCGTGGAATGAGGTGCAGGATATTCCACTGAATACCGCGATGCAAAGCAACATGTAATCGACTATAGTGAAGTTATTACCCTGACGCAAACTTCTGCCCAAGGGGTCAGTCCCGGTGAAGGGATATCGGCCCTTGCCCCGTCGAATGAGGTGCAGGATATTCCACTGAATACCGCTATGCAAAACAAAAGGAAACGTCTTTGCAATAACACTTTTTAAATTTGTTCCAACAACTGCAAACATGTTTGTTTTCCTTTGCATTGATCAGAATCAACGCAGTCCCATCAATCAATCACACCAGAAAAGGACGAAAATAAAATGTACGTATATGCCATCCGCATTCGTCACTGGGTCCCGTCATCACCCGTTAGGTTACTTAACTAACGACAGAGCGGGGACTGGACTAGCGCGGGTGTAAAACATATACAACATCTAATAGTATATAAACCAATATACAATAATCGCTCCAGGCGTGATAATATGCAACATTACAGAAAAGTAATAAGTATCACAGAACAATACAGATAAACTGGGATCCCCGAGTTTCACAGAGCCGCTGCTGAAACTCGACGTTCCCCTGTCGTGTGGATAGCCTGTGCAATGAAACCTAGACCCCTACGGGTGCGGCAAGTTACCCGCCAAAACCTGAAGCGAGGCAGCCCCCTACAGCATAGTGAATGGACCACCCAGCACTTCACGGAATCCGGTAAACTTGGGCACCCCTCCTTGGGTCAACCTGTACCCCCTACGAGTGCGGCGAATAGTCTGCCAATTTTAGAGTGGGGCCCCTCTGCCTCTCAAAGCCATGAGATGCGGACCCGTTGCCCTCCAGAACCCGGCTATCCGTGCACTCCGTCTCGGGGCAAAACCTAGTACAGTAATAAATAATAGTACAACAGGTACATCGACCGCAACCTGGTCGTGCCCCAAAAGAATATTATACAACAGGCAGTGACGGCAGTCCACATGTTGGACGCTCGCCCCGCAATATTAAATGTACAAATAAACTCAAACTGTACTACTATTGCACACTGCTATCCACCACGACAAATCCGCAACATCACAGCACAACACAGAACATCAACGCGAATGTCACGTTCGCAAACCCGTCTAAAAGAACTTTAGCAATCAGACGCGGTTTACCGATCAAATGACATTCCCGGTCGGAGATATAATGTAAGCACTGTAAACTAACATGTTTAAATTTCGATCGACTAAATATCACAAAGTGGGCCCCACGCAAATCTACAGAACAGTAACAAAATCTGGGCCCAAAAGATATATACCAAAAATCCCAATTTCTAACATAGAATGCACTGTAGAAAATTGGCTAAGTGACGTCACTTTCCTGTGGCGGATCCGCGGCCAAAACCATGCTTGGGCCGCGGATCCGTGGTGGAACTGTCGAATCACTTGGTCGAATTTCTCCAGTATTCCTAAAAAACCCTGCTTGATTTTCTGGTATGGTCAAAATGACATTTGGACCAGTTTGAAAATTAACAGAAACTGTCAAATTGAAAAATTGCGATTTTTGATTTCCGGTTCGATCGATATTTTAAACGCGTTAGCACAAGTTAGTATAGCAAAATGGTGAGGCTTTGATACCACTGTAAGTCTACGGTAGCGCCCCGGCCGTCTACAGACGCCAAATGCGGAACAAAAACTTTTAACTGGCGCTATCGTGTACTTTAACCCGGATCTGCCATTATTGCTAAACTAACAAACTGTAAAGAGTGTAGAAAGGTTATACCGAACGATCCGAGTCCTTCGTTCTTTAACCATCATCCCACGCTCCGTTGCGGCTGCTCCGATCTCGTCAATCTCCAATACGTTCGTCTATGAGTATCGCATATTTGCCTAGGGGGCTAGTAACGTCAGACCACCAATAGCAGTATAAGTCGTGTCGGAGTGTAGCCCAATAACACCCTGAGATACTACTGGAGTACCTACCAGTAAATCTCCTGCCACGGCCGTGGGCTATGTGTAATGGCTCTCCTAGACACAGCACGATCTCGCCCCCAATACCGGGAGAGACGAATCCCCTGCCGATCCACTCACGTGCCTCCATATGGCTCGGGACTGTACCCAAAAGCTACCTGTTTGCACGACTCCTTTGAGCCGTGGTAGGGTAGAAATCAAAGCACAGTGGGAACTCACACGAGACAAATGACGACCTCAGGTCGATGAACTAACCTGTACACATGTCACCTGGGAACTGCTATCTGACGATAGGTATAGTACTAACTAGCAGATTCCCGGCGAGTCCTGTCCGGTGTACTCATAACCCAATGAGCACCTGTATACATCTTAGGTGATCCAACTGACACCAGTGGCTTGTGAGACCGGCCACCGCCCCTCGTCGGGGTCTCGACTGTATGCACTAGTCTACTCCGGAGTATCGATGCCCTGTCTCGAAACTCCCACGACTAGGGACCACAATTAAGGATATGCATATAAACTACCCAACTCTCACGTATATGATCGCCATCATACTGTTGGTAGTAAAGCAAGATCCTAAGGGCTCTATCAAAGTGTAACATGTAATCAGTCACCTGATCATGTACACGACTGATAAAGGCAAATCAGATAGCATACTATCATCTCGAGTAAGACTGTCCTACCGGTATAGGTCCTCCGCAATCATTGCAATCACGTACCTGCGATCCAATAATTGACTATGACGGCACTATCTCCAACAGGCATAACAGCAAATCCCTGGCCAGGGTTGCAGTGATATACTGGTAAGAGTTATCAGTAGTTTCACGATTGTTATGGACCTCACGTCGGCATGACTTATCAAGCTATTGGGGTCTGACATTTACCACCCCTAGGCGAGATATGCGACATATCAGACGAACAGACCGGAGTGTACGGTAAGTGTTACTGGTTGGATTCACAGAAGTGTGAGCGGGCTTTCTCGTCGATCTTCTGATCGCTCAATACCCGGGTGGCCGTTACGTTTAGCAGACCGCTTGCGGCTTGTGGGTGTTTGATATGATCATCACCTGCTGCCGGCGTATTGACGAGTCTTTAGAGTCCTACACAGAGGTTTCCTGGCTCAAGCAAAACGAAATAGGAGCGCATATGAGATATGTGCGGGACCGAGAATAATACCTGTATGTGATACTGTATTCTTTTCTCGCGATTTGTATCATCGGCAGGTTATATGTGATATAGCCGGGTTACCGAATCATGTGTTGATTCCATACATTGATACACTTGATATTAGTCGGTTATATGCAGTATGACCGGATCATTAAATCAAGTGTTGATTTAATGATTTAATGTATAATTATATATTTGATATATTACTTTGCATTAACTAATATTGGTTCACTTAAAATGGATTTTCTCACTTGATGTGCACAGTGTATATATGATATAGTTTTGTGCACTAGTTTGTATCATGTTTGATGATACATGCAACCTTGGGTGTGTGTATGCCATACACCATGTTTGGTTAATGGTTAGGGTTTCCATTGCTTTATTTATTTATCTATTTATTTTGGTTAAGAGATAAAAACTAAATAGTTCTTTTTTTTTATGCAAGAAGTTTCTTGATGCTTCATGCATCTTTGACAAAGTGACCACTTTGTCTTTATCCCTTAACCTAACCATTAACTAAACCCTAGTTTATTCTCTACACTCAACCAAGGTTGCTAATATGATAAGAATCACTTTATTTTCTTTTTCTATAATTCTTATCATATTCTTTTTCTTCTTCTTCTTCTTCTTCAAGAAGAAAGAAGCTTGCTAGCTTCAATGGTGACTTGAGAAAAAGAGTGAGAATTCCAATTCTAAAGTGAACCCACTTCCTATTTCTTCATCCTCTACCACTTGCCAAGTAGTATAGGGTGTTTTCTTCACAAGTTTCTTGACTTGGTGAAGTTGGAGCTTGATCTTGAGTTGCCTCGACGTAGATCATCTTCGGCATCGAAGTCGACGACCTAGCCCGATCATTTCTCTGACGAAACCATCGCCAGAGTCCGGGATCCAATGATCGCAGCGGAGGGACATCATCACGGAGCCGGAGGACCGGATCTACAAAGGTTGTATTTTCCGTTCACTTTAGTGTAAAGTTGATTACTTGCATAGTTTTCGCCTATACCTCTAGTTATCGATATTGCATAGGGTTTCTTTGGCACAAGAAAATTTTGAATTGGCCATGTTTGATCACTTGTAGAACCTCATGGGTGTGCCTAGGAACCCTACAGTGGTATCAGAGATACTAGGCATTAGATGTCGACCTAGGGGGGGTTCTCACTGTGTGACAGTGTGGCAAAGCATAGGCTCTTACCCCCAGGGTGTCCCGAGACCGGAAGGTCTTCCGGCAGGTTGTAGTCCTCGCGAGGGGGCATGCGTAAAAAGTAGCTGCTGAGGGACCCGTTGGTGCCACGGTGACCCCATTGGATGGGGTGGCTGCCTGACCAACAGTGGTATCAGAGCCTTGCTAGAGCCTTAGGCGATGCGTAGACGAAATTAGAAACCCGATCGAACCCCGAAACCCTTGCTTTAACCCTTCTCTGTACATTTTTTGAAATCGGGGATTTTTGTGAATTAAAAATATGCAGAAAATTCAGCAGGGTTTTCTAAGAAAAACTGTGCAAAACGAGCTCCTGAATCAATTAAACCGCCACGGAACCGCGGCAGAAGCTTTGCTAGTGCGGCGGTTCCGCGGCCGTACGGTCGCTTCTTCCATTTATTTTTGCACAGTAATTCCTATATTTTGGTGCTGTATTTTCTGGGAATTTTTAAATCTTACTCAAGAGTTGAGTATTCTGGGTTGTATTGTGAGTTCGTAAATTCGATCGGATTATCTAATTTTGTCTATGTGTTTTTCCGGATAACTTTAGAATATGTTAAAAAGTTCGACCGTATAAAAATACCCACTTTTTCCCCTGTCGGGAAATTTCCAAATGTTGGATTTTTCCGTGGTTTAAAGACATTCTAAGTAGTGCAAGTAACGCGATGGACCCTCTAAAAGACAACATACCTTAACTCGATTATGTGACCGTCTTGAACTGCCCTTTGAACCTTAGGGTTTGGGGCAGTACGGCGTGCCATATGTGAGGCGTTGGCTTGACCCTTCTACGGCTGGACCGTTGGTACTGAGGCATGAAGTGAATGTCTTTAAACCTATTTCATGTGTTGAGCTGTTTCGGGAAAACTTGGGTGTTTGATTGTTCGATCCGAAAGTTTAACATTTTCTATTTATCTGGAATGTGATACAACATTTGGAATCCACAAGAAGTTATGAGATAACTGAATGAATATTATAAACACAGCAGTTTAGTCTCACTTGATCGGTTGCCACAGAATTTTGATGTGATCAAAAGTCCGTCGCAATCGCGTAGCGTACGCGGATACTCGCCGGGTAAACTTAATAGACAGCCTCACCCCATAGCCCCGACCAAGTGACTGTAGGAGAACCCCGTCGCCGAAAGCATCCATTCGGGTGCTCGCAGCATCGGTGTTCCGCCTTGGTGCACTTCGTCGACGGTGTCGGGGGTGCGGCCGCCTACCAAAGTTTGCGACAAGCATTCGATCAGGATATCGGGAATCTTGTTAAATTGCCCGACTTGATATTGAAAAGAGTTTTCGATAATGAGACTAAAATGCGGGGTTTATAATTGTTAGGCATGTAATGTCTAGGGAATTCATTTGATTAGGCATGCGATGTCTAAAGAGGTTGCGGATTCCAACTGTTGTAGTTTTACACTTTCTTTTCTGCGACCGTAAGTGTAATATGTGATATCGCCGGTTTCGTTGCTATATGTCAACGACAATTGGGATGCGCATATTTACTTACGTTGATGATATGTGATGTTATGTGTCGCTGGATATGTTATATTGGATCGTCGTGTTTGAATATCCGGGTTTTTTTTTATGTGAGATGAGTGTTTTTTTTTCATTTTCATTCATGTAAAAACTTGTATGTAATATTCTTTTATTGGGGCACTACCAGGTTGCGGATGATGTCACCATTTGTATATTATTTACTTTTCCGCATTAGGATAGACCCAAGGAGGGGAGCACAAGTAACCGGGTTCTAGGGTCCAGTGGGAGACCATCTCGAGGAGTCGAGTCCGGGTCTCCTAACCCTAGAATTGGTAGGGTTGCTTGCCGCTCTCGTAGGGGTCTAGGGGTGTAGGATTGGCTATTCATCACGACTGTGGAATCCGTGTTTTATACTGGCTCGTATTGAAAACACGGACGTCCTAGTATATCCAATATTTCATATGATACTTTCTGCTGCGTTATCTGTGATGTGATCATGTGATATGTTCAGATAGATTTTATATATAGTATATATGATATATTATATAGACGTTGCTTATGTTTTTCACCCACGCTAGCCCTGCCTCGCTCTGGCGTTAGTTACCTAACCTAACGGTGCAGACGGGACATCTAGGCGAATGCGGATGGCATAAGCGTACGTTATATTTATCTGTGATGTTTCGGTGGACTTAAATTTTGGGATATTCATTAATGAGATTAATGAAAGAAAATAAACCTAAAAGATGTTGTGGAATCGAATTTCAAAATAAAACAGGTAGCTATAGTTCTTGCTTTGCATCGCGGTGTTCCTTGAAGAACATCCTGCACCTTATTCGATGAGGAAAGGACCGAGATCCCTTCACCGGGAGTGACTCCTTTAGCAATAACTGGCAGATGCTACACACTCGGTTTTTCTTTTGATTGCTTCTATAGTTTCTGCTTTGCACAGTGATATATATGATATATCCCGCACCTCATTCGACAAGGATAGGGCCGACGATCCCTTCACCGGGAGTGACCCCTTTAGCAAAACTAGAAAAGCCTCAAAAACACTCCATTTAAAAACCATTTGATTCCGCAACGAGATCAAGTTCAAAGCGTTAAAGGTTTTCTTAAAAACCAGCCGCAACCCTCCGTCATTTTAGGAAGTAGAGTACTTAGTATTCGTGTTGTGTTTGTTGACCATAGTCAAGGCACAGTGTACGGTAGCTAAGTGATGTCTTCCTACACCGCATATGATGCGATTAGTTAGGACAGTCGCGTGACTTTGTTGACCTTAGTTAAGGGACATGTGGGTGGGTCTAATTAATCACGAAATGACGGGTAGAACTTGACTAGTGCTTATGATTTGTTGACCATTGTTAAGGTCATAAGTACTAGGGATAAAAATCTTTATCGGGAGTTTTAAGTGTTGAAATTTGCAATGAGATTGCATACCTTCTATGTGATAGTTGGATCCCGATACCCACTGCGAGTAATTGTTACTCCTGGGAGAGTATTGCACTTTACAATTAGCCGATCAAGTAGGTGTCTAGAAAGATGTCAACGGGGTTACGCCTCTGGGAAAACAAGGTTTACTGTAATTAGGTCCGTGCGAAAGCATGGGGAACCTCCCTCAAAGTACCGACACTGGCCTGGCTGAAAGATTGGCGAACTTGTAGAGTGTAATTAATCCCGGCTAGTCTTTCCTTTTAGGGTTTGAAGGAAGATTTGATAAAAACAGTGGGAGCCATCCTGATTAGATAAAATATATAACCAATCTAATCTTGCAAGAGCGCACGCAGAGTGTTTTCTTCTCTCTCTCTCTCTCCAGGTAGCGATCATATCACGCCTTAATCAAGATAATAATATGGATGTATTGACCGAACCCACTTGTTATACTGAGCTGGGGAACGTTGGTCCTGCTCCAACTTATAATTGTTATAAGACAGAGCAGGAAATTGGAGAATACCAGATTTCCCGTGCCGCCCAAACGAAGAAAGTGCATGATGATGCATCTTCTTCGGGTGTGTTCATTACAAAGAACTGTTTCTCAGTATCCTCTGCGTCCATGGTATTTGATACCGGATCAGGATCCCAGATATGTAATCTGTTACATAGGGCTACAGAAAGATAAAGAACTGAGTACGGGTGATAAGTTTCATGAGACAGAAAATGGGGCAAGTGTTGCAGCCAAGTCTGTTGGTCACTGTCACCCTGTATTACCAATACATTGATTCTGAACAAATGCTATTAGATACCGAACCTGATATACAAAATCATATCAATCTCTTTATAAGTAAAGAAATGATAAAATTTTGTATTGTTGGATAATGTTTTGAACATTTCCTATATCAAAAGTTGATCGGTTCAGGCACGTTATCTAAAAGCATTGATGTTCTAAATCAAACTACAGTTCCTCGTATGCAGAACACACACAAGAGGAAGAGTTCAGATATGAACGAATCCTTCTTGAGGCATTGTAGACTAGGTCATATCAATGCGACCCGACTGGCTGAAGTTACATTTTAGATGCATATTTAAATCAGTTTGAATTTACATCTTGTGAAACTTGCCAGTCATGTCACAAAGATTAGATGACCATAGCTCCGTTTACTGGAAACAGAGAAAGAGTTAGTAAACTCTTGGAACTGATACATGATGATGTATGTAAGGTCCCCTGTCTATACATGCCAGGACCGGTTCTTTGTACTTCATTACGTTCTCTGATGATCTCTCAAGATTCAGACATATGTTCTTGTTGAAACACAAGTCCGAACCTTTTGAGATATTCACAGAATATAAGTCAGAAGTAGAGAACCAAAAACCGGGTATAAGTATTATGTCCTATGATAAGATCAGGGAGGAGAATACTTGTGCATAGAATTCCTGGATTATTCTAAAAGAGAATAAGATTCTCTCTCCGTATTACTCCTCCGTATATACCACAGCACAACGGTGTATCGGGGTGGAGCAATCGCACCATATAAGATATAGCGTGCTCTATGATGAGTATTACTAAGTTACCTGTTTCTTTTAAGGAGTTGTGCACTTGAGAAACTGCATACCTATTGAATTGGGTTCGAATCAAATCAGTGCCTACCACTCCATATGAGATATGGTATGGGAAGAGCCTATCTCTTAAGTAAGTTAAGATTTTGGATTGTCCGGCCTATGTCAAAAGCAAAATCCGGACAAGATCGAGGCAAGGTCAGTTCTGTAGAACTGGAAAGGTTCCAGCTATACAAACTGCAGCTGATGATTTGGTAGAACCAAAGGATTCAATAGCAACCAACGAACCTCAGCCTCTCCACCGATCTAGCAGGGTTCCTCATCCGCCTGAGAGATACTTTGGTTTCTCGATGACAGTGGGAGCGAGGATTGCATCATGAGATGATGACCTAACTAGTTTCGAGCTGGCCATAAGGAGTGAGACTCTATAAGAATGGCTGGATGCTTAGCGATCTTAGATGGAATCCATGTACACCAACAAAGTATGGACTTTGTGTTGGATATATGTATGCCCTAGAGGCCATTATGTGATAGTGGATGTATCTATACATGTATATATATATATATTCAGTATGCATTCTTGCTCGACATGATAGTATGCTATCTGGTTCTACTTTATCTGACATGTTGATTTGATCATGCTTTTATTCATTCATACATGCTGATAAAGCCCTGAGGATATTGGCTTGACTACTCTGACTATGATGGAGATCATACTAGTGGGACATCTGTAGTCTATAAGCATATGCTAGAAAGTCCCTAGTCGTAGGTATATCGAGACGGGGCATTGATATACCAGTGTAGACTAGCGTATATGATACTAGACCCATACGATGGGCGATGGATGTTCCCACATTCATCAATGTTTGACATCAAGATCATATATGGGTGCTCAGTGCTGACTGGGTACACTGGACGGACTCACCGAGAACTCCTATATGGAATTATATCTATCGTCGAATAGCAGTTCTCAGGTGACACTGGTACAGGTTAGTCTGTAGACCCGAGATCGTCATGGAGTTTTGTGTGTTCTCCCACTATACTTTGATTGCCACCCTACCACGGCTCTACTGAGTCGTGCAAACAGGCGGCCGTTGGGTACAGTCCCGAGACACACGAAGGCGATGAGCGATAGGAGGGGTTTCGTCTCTCCCGATATAGGGAGTTGATGCTGTGTTGTGCCCGACTGGTTATATTAGAAAGTCCCTGGCCAGGGCTGATGAGATTTACTGATAAGTGTTATCAGCAGTTTCTCGAACTGTTATAGACCATTCAACGGCATGACTTATTGAGTCATTAGGGTCGACGTGACCATCCCTAGACTCGATATGCGGCATATCTGACGAAGAGACCGGAATGTACGGTAGTGTTGCCGGATGGCTCGACGGGAGTTGTAAGAGGTTCACTTGTTTTCTTCTGATCGCTCAATACCCGGGTGGCCGTTACGTTTAGCTGACCGCTTGCGGCTTGGGGGTGCTTGATGTGATCATCACCCACTGCCGGCGTATTGACGAGTCTTAGAGTCCCACATAGGAGTTACCTAGTCCAGGCGAAACGTTGTGGTGCGCGTATGTGATATGCGCTTGGACCCGATTAAAATGCGTGTATAGGATACCGTATATTAATTGGGCGGCTTGCTAATGGTCGGGTCGTATGTGATATGACCGGATTGGTGAATCAAGTGTTGATTTATCATTAGCTTCTCACTACAAATCCTATCTTGTTTATTTTGGATGTATGCATGCATGTATGCATTCATTCTTGTTCATGCACATATGGATGTGCATGCACGCATGCATACATACATCATTTTATCATGGTTGCTTATACAATGAGAATGGTGGCAATATAAGAATCACACCATGGTTATTTTTTTGGATTATTATTGTTTTTAAATTAAAGCAAAAAGGAAATGAAAATGGGTTAAATCATTAAGGGTTTCTGCACTCTTCTTAACCTTACCATGCTCACCTTGTTAGTTATATGTTTGCCCAAGAGGCCATTACTATACATAGGATGTATATTGTAGTGGATGCTGGGACATATATAGGGAGGACTTTCTTGCTCGACATGATAGTATGCTATCTGGTTAATCTTTACCTTAACGTGTACACTGATTGTCTCCCTGTTACATGTTGGTAAAGCCCTTAGGATCTGTACTTGACTACCTGGACTATGATGCGGATCATACTAGTGGGGACATGGTAGTCCATAAGTACATCCTTCAAAGTCCCTAGTCGTGGGTGTATCGAGACGGGGCATCGATATACCAGAGTAGACTAGCGTATACCTTCTCGACCCATACAGATGGGCGATGGATGATCCCATATCCATTGGTGTTTGACATCAGAGATGATATACGGGTGCTCAGTGGAGACTGGGTACACTGGACGGACTCGCCGAGAATTCCCAGATGGTATTATACCTTACGTCAGATGGCAGTTCTCTGGTGACACTGGTACAGAGTAGTCTGTTGACCCGAGATCGTCATAGAGTCTTGTGTGGTTCCCACTGTGCTTTGATTTCCATCTTACCACGTCCAAGAGGGCGTGCAAAACGGTGGTTTTTGGGTACAGTCCCGAGTCACATGGAGGCAATGAGCGATAGGAGGGGATTCATCTCTCCCGGTATAGGGAGTTGATGTTGCGCTGTGTTCGATTGGCTATAACAGGAAATCCCTGGCCAGGGTTGCTGAGATTTACTGGTAAGTGTTACCGGTAGTTTCTCAAATTGTTATAGACCTCATATCGACACGACTTATCGAGCTATTGGGGTCTGGCGTTTACCACCCTTAGGCGAGATTTGCGACATATCAGACGATCAGACCGGACTGTACGGTAGTGTTACTGGTTGGATTCACTGGAGTGTGAGCGGGCTTGCTCGTCGATCTTCTGATCGCTCAATACCCGGGTGGCCGTTACGTTTAGCAGACCGCCTGCGGCTTGTGGGTGTTTGATATGATCATCATCTGCTGCCGGCGTATTGACGAGTCTTTAGAGTCCTACACAGAGGTTTCCTGGCTCAAGCGAAACGAAATAGGAGCGCATATGAGATATGTGCGGGACCGAGAATAATGCGTGTATATGATACCGTATTTCATTCTCGCGATGAATGTGTCGAGTGGTTGTATGCGATATAACCTAGTTATCGAATCGAAGATTGATTCGATAAGCCGATACATAGGATACTAGCCAGTTATATGCGATATAACCGGATCGTTAAATCAAGTGTTGATTTAATGATTTAATGCATAATTATATATTTGATATATTACTTTGCATTAACTAGTATTGGTTCACTTAAGATGGATTTTCTCACTCGGATGTGCGCATTGTATATGCGATATGATTTTGTGCACTTGGGTGTATCATGTTTGATGATACAAGTTTACTTGAGTTTGTGTAAAGATTGAACCATGGTTATTTAAATGATTAGGGTTTAGATTTTCATATCTATTTATTTATTTATTTATTATGGAAATGATAATGAGAAGAATGGTTGCTAGTTTTGTTTTATTCTTTGAACCTTCATGAAGCATTGACTTTAGTAACCATTTTGTCTCATGCTTAACCCTAACCATCCCACTTAACCATAATTCATTCTCTACACTAGACCATGGTTAGTTTATGATAAGTATTTGATTTATTTTCTATTTAATATATACTTATCATAACACATTTCCATCTTCTTCTTCATTTTGACACATGAAGAAACCTTACTTCATCAATGGTGATTGATGAAAACAAGTGAGAAATCCAATTCTAAAGTCTACCCACTTCCTATTTCTTCATCCTCTACCTCTTGCCAAGTACTATAGGGTGTTTCCTTCACAAGTTTTCATGGCTTGGTGAAGGTGGAGCTTGATCTAGCGATGCCTCGACGTAGATCATCTTCGGCATGGACATCGACGACCTAGCTCGCCATTTCTCCGATGAAGCCGACGCTAGAGCCCGGGAATTCATTTGGACAGCGAGGGGACTTCGTTGCGGAGCTATGGAGGTGGAGCGCCGGATCTACAAAGGTTGTATTTCCGTTTAAACTTTACTTAAGTTGTTAACTAGTTTAGTTTCGCTTAGAAATCTAGCCAACGATCCGTTCTAGGGTTTCTCGGCACCGTTTAAATTTGAAATTGGCATGTTGATGCCTTGTGAGACCTCATTAGGGTGCCTAGGAACCCTACAGTGGTATCAGAGCCTAGCTAGAGCCTTAGGCGAAGTCTAGACGGAGTTTGAAGTCCGATCGAACCGAAAACTAGAACCCAAAATAGCTCTCTGGACTTTTTCCAAATTCTGGGATTTTTCCATATTAAAAATATGCAGAAAACACATCAGGAATATCTAAGAGTTACTGTGAAATTCGGCGGCCCAATTCAACTATCCCACCGCGGTTCCGCGGCATGAGCAAGGCTCATGCGGCGGTTCCGCAGCCGTACGGCCACAGTATTTAAATTATTTTGCACAGTAATTCTTAGTTTTCAGTGGTGATTTTTCTGGGAATTTTTAATATTTTTTCAAGAGTTGAATTTTCTGGGGTTGTTTTGGGGATTCGGTGTTTCGATCGGAGTATCAGATTTTGTCTATGTGGCTTTCCGGATAATTTTTGAATATGTTAAAAAGTTCGACCGGATATAAATACCCAATTTTTCCCCTGTCGGGCAATTTCCAAGTGTTGGATTTTTCCGTAGTTTAACGACGTTCTAAGTAGTGCAAGTAACGCGATGGACCCTCTAGAAGACAACAAACCTTAACTCGATTATGTGATCGTCTTGAACTGCCCTTTGAACCTTACGGTTTGGGGCAGTACGGCGTGCCACATGTGAGGCGTTGGCTTGACCCTTCTACGGCTGGACCGTCGGTACTGAGGCACGAACTGAATGTTGTTAGACTTATTTCATGTGTTGATCTGTATCGGGAAAAATTGGGTGTTCGATTGTTCGATCGGAAAGTTTGACATTTTCTATTTATCCGGAATGGGATACAATAATTGGAATTCACAAGAAGGTATGAGATATCTGAATGAATGTTATGAACATAGCAGTTTAGTCTCACTTGATCGGTTGCCACGGAATTTTGATGTGATCAAAAGTCCGTCGCAATCACGTAGCGTACGCGGATACTCGCCGGGTAAACTTAATAGACAGCTTCACTCCATAGCCTCGACCAAGTGACTGTAGGAGAACCCCGTCGCCGAAAGCATCCGTTCGGGTGCTCGCGGCAGCGGTGTTCCGCCTTGGTGCACTTCGTCGACGGTATCGGGGGTGCAGCCGTCTACTGAAGTTTGCGACGAGCATTCGATCAGGATGTCGGGAATCTTGTTGAATTACCCGACTTAACATTGAAAAGTGTTTTCAATGATAAGACTAAAATGCGGGGTTTATAATGGTTAGGCATACGATGTCTAAGTAATTCATTTGGTCAGGCATGCGATGTCTGAGGAGGTTGCGGATTCCAACTGTTGTAGTTTTACACTTTCTTTTCTGTGACCGTAAGTGTAATATGTGATGTCGCCGGTTTCGTTGCTATATGTCAACGACAATTGGGATGCGCATATTTACTTACGTTGATGACATGTGATGTTATGTGTTGCTGGATATGTTATATTGGATCGTCGTGTTTGAATAGCCGGGGTTTTTTTATGTGAGATGAGTGTTTTTCATTTTCATTCATGTAAAAACTTGTATGTAATATTCTTTTATTGGGGCACTTCCAGGTTGCGGAAGATGTCACCGTTTGTATATTATTTACTTTTCCGCACTAGGATAGACCCAAGGAGGGGAGCACAAGTAACCGGGTTCTGGAGTCCAGTGGGAGACCAACTCGAGGAGTCGAGTCCGGGTCTCCTAACTCTAGAATTGGTAGGGTTGCTTGCCGCTCTCGTAGGGGTCTAGGGGTGTGGGTTTGGCTATTCATCGCGACCGTGGAATCCGTGTTTTATACTGGCTCGTATTGAAAACACGGACATCCTAGTATATCCAATATTTCATATGTTTCTTCTGCTGCGATATCTGTGATGTGATCATGTGATGTTCTGTGATAGATACAGTATATAGTATATATGATATATTATATAGACGTTACTTTTGTTTTACACCCGCGCTAGCCCTGCCCTGCTCTGCCGTTAGTTACCTAACCTAACGGTGCACGAGGGGACATCGAGGCGAATGCGGATGGCATAAGTGTACGTCGTATTTATCTGTGATGTTTAGGTATTTAAATGATGGGACTTCATTAATGTGATTAATGAAATAAAAGAAACCTAAGATGTTGTAGAATCGAATTTCAAAATAAAACAGGTAGCTACAGTTCTTGCTTTGCACAGAGGTATATATGATATATCCTGCACCTTATTCGATAAGGAAAGGACCGAGATCCCTTCACCGGGAGTGACTCCTTTAGCAATAACTGGCAGATGCTACACACTCGGTTTGTCTTTTGATTGCTTTTAAGTGTTTTTGCTTTGCACAGTGATATATATGATATATCCCGCACCTCATTCGACGAGGAAAGGACCAACGATCCCTTCACCGGGAGTGACTCCTTTAGCAAAACTAGAAAAGCCTCAAAAACCACTCCATTTTCAAAATCATTTGATTCTACAACGATATCAAGTTCATTACGCAATAGGTTTTCAGAAAAACCTGTCGTAGCTCTCCGTTATTTCAGATAAATGGTAGTTAGTATTCGTGCTACGTTTGTTGGCCTGCGTCAAGGCGTAGTGTGCGGTAGCTAACTAGTATTTATCTGCTTATGCATATGATGCTGATTGGATTAGGGTAGTCGTGCGACTTTGTTGGCCTGCGTCAAGGGTCGTGCGGGTGGGTTTAATTCAATCAGGAAATGACGGGTTGAACTTGACTAGCGCACTATGGTTTGTTGGCCTGCGTCAAGGTCATAGGACGCTAGGGGCAAAATTATCGGGAATTTCAAGTGTTGAAATTTGCAATGAGATTGCATACCTTCTATGAGATAGTTGGATCCCGATACCCGCTGCGAGTAAGAGTTACTCCTGGGAGAGTTTTATACATTACAATTAGCCGATCAAGTAGGTGTCTAGAAAGGTGTCAACGGGGTTACGCCTCTGGGAAAATGAGGTTTACATTAATTTGGTTCGTGCGAAAGCACGGGGGACCTCCTTCAAAGTACCGACACTGGCCTGGCTGAAAGATTGGCGAACTTGTAGTGTGTAATTAATCCCGGCTAGTCTTTCCTTTTAGGGTTTGAAGGAAGATTTGATAAAAAGCAGTGGGAGCCATCCTGATTAGATAAAATAATAACCAATCTATTCTTGCAAGAGCGCATGCTGAGTGTTTTCTTCTCTCTCTCTCCAGGTAGCGACCATATCACGCCTTAATCAAGATAATAATACGGATATTTGACCGAACCCGCTTGTTATACTGAGCTGGGGAACGTTGGTCCCGCTCCAACTTATAATTGTTATAAGACAGAGCAGGAAATTGGGGAATACCAGATTTCCCGTGCCGCCCAAACGAAGAGAATGCATGCTGATGCATCATCTTCGGGTGTGTTCATTATACAGAACTGTTTCTCAGTATCCTTTACGTCCTGGGTATGTGATACCAGATCAGGATCCCAGATATGTAATATGTTACATAGGGCTACAGAAAGGTAGAGAACTGAGAACGGGTGATAAGTTTCATGAGGCAGAAAACGGGGCAAGAGTTGCAGCCAAGTCTGTTGGTCACTGTCACCCTGTATAACAATACATTGATTCTGAACGAATGTTATTAGATACCGAACCTGATATACAAAATCATATCTGTCTCTTTATTAGTAAAGAAACGGTAAAATTTTGTATTGTTGGATAATGTTTTGAACATTTCCTATATCAAAAGTTGATCGGTTCAGGCACGTTATCTAAAAGCGTTGATGTTCTAAATCAAACTACAGTTCTTAGTATACGGAACACACACAAGAGGAAGAGTTCAGAAATGAACGAATTCTTCTTGAGATATTGTAGACTAGGTCATATCAATGCGACCCGACAAGCTAAGTTCCATATAGATGCATATTTAAATCTGTTTGAATTTACAACTTATGAAACTTGCCAGTCATGTCACAAAGATAAGATGACCATAGCTCCGTTTACTGAAAACAGAGAAAGAGTTGGTAAACTCTTGGGATGATACATGTTGATGTATGTCAGATCCCCTGTCTACATATGCCAGGACTGGTTCTTTGTACTTCGTTACATTCTCTGATAAATCTCTCAAGATTCAGACATATGTTCCTGTTGAAACACAAGTCCGAACCTTTTGAGATATTCACAGAATATAAGTTAGAAGTAGAGAACCAAAATACGGGTATAAGTATTATGTCCTTTGATGTGATCAAGGAGGAGAATACTTGAGCACGAAATTCTTGGACTTTTCTAAAGGAGAATGAGATTCTCTCTCGGCATTACTCCTCCGTATACACCATAGCACGATGGTATATCGGGGCGGAGCAATAACACCCTATGTGATAAGGTGTGCTCTATGATGAGTACTACTGAGTTACCTATTTCCTTTTGGGAGTTATGCGCTTGAGAAGCTGCATACCTATTGAATAGGGTTCAAATCAAATCAGTTGCTTACCACTTCATATGTGATATGGAATGGGAAGAGCCCATGTCTTAAGCTAGTTAAGATTTGGGGTTGTCCGGCCTACGTCAAAAAGCAAAATCCGGACAAGCTCGAGGCAAGGTCTGTAATGTAGAACTGGAAAGGTTCCAGCTATACAAACTACAGCAGATGATTTGATAGAACCGAAGGATTCAATAGTTACCAACGAACCTCAGCCTCTCCGCCGATCTAGTGAGGTTCCTCACCCACCTGAGAGATACTTCGGTTTCTCTATGACAGTGGGAGCGAGGATTGCATCATGAGATGATGACCCAACTAGTTTCGAGCTGGCCATCAGGAGTAAGACTCTGTAAGAATGGCTGGATGCTTAGCGATCTGAGATGGAATCCTTATACACCAACAAAGTATGGACTTTGGTTGCTATATCTGAAGGGTTAAATCCCCATCAGGAGCAAGTATATCTTGAGAAGATTACTTGGTGTACATCAAAAAGTTGTGACTTTCAAAGCTAGACTTGTTAAAAGTTTGCATCATTGACCAGCTGTGAATAATGATAAAACCTTTTCAAGTATCTATTCTTAAGTCCATCCAGATCCTACTTACCACGGCTACATACCATGACTACGATATCTGGTGGTTGGGTGTCATGACTGCCTTTCTAAATGATATTTTGGAAGAGAGCGTCTATAAGTACACAGCCAGAGGGCTTTGTAGACAGTGGGAGCAGCGGAAACGTGTGCAAGATGCTTTATAGGATAAAGCAGGCATCGCGGAGTTGGAACATCTGTTTTGATGAATTAGTCAAAGAGTTTGACATCATCAAAATGGTAGATGAACCTTGTATAAACAAAAAGGTAGTAGGGAGTATGGTGACGATCCTCGTAGAGTACGTGGATGACATACTCTTGATAGGGAAAGAGTTTCCTATGCTACGCTCGATCAATCTCCGCTTATCAAAATGATTCTCCACATAGGATCAAAGTGATACCTCCTAAATCCTGGGTTTTTGGATCTATGAGATAGATCTAAATGGATGTTAGGATTCTCACTAGTTGTAGTGAGATGGTATCAACCGATCCTGGGGAGAATCACTGGAAGGGTTCCAGGGTGATAAAGACGACTGAATGTCAGTCGCAGGCATTGTCTTTACCCTCAGTAAAGGGACGGTATGTTGGAAGAGTTCCAAGCTAGATACCGTGACATACTAGACGATAAAGGCAGGATATATCGCTACTTAAGATGCTACCGAAGAGGCTGTTTGGGTGTATATTGGTTCATGAGATGAACTACGTTCCTCCCATTGTGTGACAATGGAGTTGTGGCTTATGCCAAGGAACGCCGGTCCCATCAGTGATCCAGACATATTCTAAGGCAGTGTCACCTGATCATGGAGATGGTTGATCTTCAGGGAGATCGAGGTTAGGAGAGTAGACTCAGAAAACAACACAGCGGATCCACTCACAAAGGCCTGTTCCCAGAGAGAGACTTTTATGGGATGGTTGAGTATGAGATACTGCAACCACTGCTATCAGATGGCCCTAGTGCAAGTGGGAGATTGTTAGTTATATGTATGCCCTAGAGGCCATTACTATACATAGGATGTATATTATAGTGGATGCTGGGACATATATAGGGAGGACTTTCTTGCTCGACATGATAGTATGCTATCTGGTTAATCTTTACCTTAACGTGTACACTGATTGTCTCCCTGTTACATGTTGGTAAAGCCCTTAGGATCTGTACTTGACTACCTGGACTATGATGCGGATCATACTAGTGGGGACATGGTAGTCCATAAGTACATCCTTCAAAGTCCCTAGTCGTGGGTGTATCGAGACGGGGCATCGATATACCAGAGTAGACTAGCGTATACCTTCTCGACCCATACAGATGGGCGATGGATGATCCCATATCCATTGGTGTTTGACATCAGAGATGATATACGGGTGCTCAGTGGAGACTGGGTACACTGGACGGACTCGCCGAGAACTCCCAGATGGTATTATACCTTACGTCAGATGGCAGTTCTCTGGTGACACTGGTACAGAGTAGTCTGTTGACCCGAGATCGTCATAGAGTCTTGTGTGGTTCCCACTGTGCTTTGATTTCCATCTTACAACGTCCAAAAGGGCTTGCAAAACGGTGGTTTTTGGGTACAGTCCCGAGTCACATGGAGGCAATGAGCGATAGGAGGGGATTCGTCTCTCCCGGTATAGGGAGTTGATGTTGCGCTGTGTTCGATTGGCTATAACAGGAAATCCCTGGCCAGGGTTGCTGAGATTTACTGGTAAGTGTTACCGGTAGTTTCTCAAATTGTTATAGACCTCATATCGACACGACTTATCGAGCTATTGGGGTCTGACGTTTACCACCCCTAGGCGAGATATGCGACATATCAGATGATCAGACCGGACTGTACGGTAGTGTTACTGGTTGGATTCACTGTAGTGTGAGCGGGCTTGCTCGTCGATCTTCTGATTGCTCAATACCCGGGTGGCCGTTACGTTTAGCAGACCGCTTGCGGCTTGTGGGTGTTTGATATGATCATCATCTGCTGCCGGCGTATTGACGAGTCTTCAGAGTCCTATACAGAGGTTTCCTGGCTCAAGCGAAACGAAATAGGAGCGCATATGAGATATGTGCGGGACCGAGAATAATGCGTGTATGTGATACCGTATTTCATTCTCGCGATGAATGTGTCGAGTGGTTGTATGCGATATAACCTAGTTATCGAATCGAAGATTGATTCGATAAGCCGATACATAGGATACTAGCCGGTTATATGCGATATGACCGGATCGTTTAATCAAGTGTTGATTTAATGATTTAATGCATAATTATATATTTGATATATTACTTTGCATTAACTAGTATTGGTTCACTTAATATGGATTTTCTCACTCGGATGTGCGCATTGTATATGCGATATGATTTTGTGCACTTGGGTGTATCATGTTTGATGGTACAAGTTTACTTGAGTTTGTGTAAAGATTGAACCATGGTTATTTAAATGATTAGGGTTTAGATTTTCATATCTATTTATTTATTTATTTATTATGGAAATGATAATGAGAAGAATGGTTGCTAGTTTTGTTTTATTCTTTGAACCTTCATGAAGCATTGACTTTAGTAACCATTTTGTCTCATGCTTAACCCTAACCATCCCACATAACCATAATTCATTCTCTACACTAGACCATGGTTAGTTTATGATAAGTATTTGATTTATTTTCTATTTAATATATACTTATCATAACACATTTCCATCTTCTTCTTCATCTTG
The DNA here is from genome assembly GCA_030015575.1 of Agapanthus africanus. Classification (NCBI taxonomy): domain Eukaryota; kingdom Viridiplantae; phylum Streptophyta; class Magnoliopsida; order Asparagales; family Amaryllidaceae; genus Agapanthus; species Agapanthus africanus. The sequence continues at coordinate 411,146,126 of CM057348.1, read as the reverse complement.
ACACATGAAGAAACCTTACTTCATCAATGGTAATTGATGAAAACAAGTGAGAAATCCAATTCTAAAGTCTACCCACTTCCTATTTCTTCATCCTCTACTTCTTGCCAAGTAGTATAGGGTGTTTCCTTCATAAGTTTTCATGTCTTGGTGAAGGTGGAGCTTGATCTAGCGATGCCTCGACGTAGATCATCTTCGGCATGGATATCGACGACCTAGCTCGCCATTTCTCCGACGAAGCCGACGCTAGAGCCCGGGAATTCATTTGGACAGCGAGGGGACTTCGTTGCGGAGCTATGGAGGTGGAGCACCGGATCTACAAAGGTTGTATTTCCGTTTAAACTTTACTTAAGTTGTTAACTAGTTTAGTTTCGCCTAGAAATCTAGCCAACGATCCGTTCTAGGGTTTCTCGGCACCGTTTAAATTTGAAATTGGCATGGTTGATGCCTTGTGAGACCTCATTAGGGTGCCTAGGAACCCTACACACCTAACCTTTAACCCATGGTTTTTTTTCTTTTTGTGCTTTTAACTTAAATCCAATAATATCTTTAGATCTAACCATGGTAGGGTATGAGAAAGAAAAAAAATATATATATATATATATGCTTATTTTTCTTTTCTCTTTCAATGGTACTATTATTCTCTTCTTCACAAAAGACCACCATCTTCATCAACCTTGATGCTTTGCTCTCTAGTTCTTTCAAGAGAGCAAAATACTCATAAAAATAGGATTTTGAAGTGAGATCTTTAGCCACAATATCATTCTACTCAAGTTTAGCCAACTTGATTAGAGTGTTCTCTTGGTTTTTCCAAAGTTGCAAGCTTGGACGGGAAACTCCGGGTGGATCGTCGTGGACGTGAGAGGACTACAAGTGGACCTTCTTCCAACACCCAAGAGTCTAAGGAGTCAAGCAAAAAGGGAGCTACAAAGGTTGTAGTCTCGAACCATTATTTTTATTAGCTTAAAGTTTAGTAACCCTAATTTTCTAGGATCGATTACTTTGTGTGTTTGTTTAGCACCATCAAAATACATACTTTGAGACATATGATGCTTCAAAACTCATTATAGGGTGCTAGACAAACCTAACAATGGTATCGGAGCCAACCTAGAACATTAAGCGATGCTTTAGCGAAGTAAAAACTCCGATCGAAACAAAATACGGAATTACGGGACACTCTCTGGAAATTTTTTAAAAACTGACATTTTTCAGAATTAAAAATACTCAAAAAATAGAGCAGGTAAATATAAGACAAACTGGAGAATTCGTGCCCATGAACAGTACTTTTGGCCGCGGAACCGCGGCTCAAGCAAGCTTAGGCCGCGGATCCGCGGCCATACAAGGGGATCTCACACTATATTTTGCACAGTGTTTTTCCTTACCTGCTATAGTATATTTTGAGTATGTTTAATCTGAATCTACTGTTGAAAATACTGGAGATGGTTTTGGACTCGTCGTTTCGATCGGAATTTTCATTTCGTTTCCTTTTCCGGGTAAACTAGAAAGTATTGAAGTGTTCGAACAACTATCATTTACTCACTTTTCACGGAGTTTGAAAATATTGGATATACGTGCAAGTTTTGTGGTGGTCCCTCTAGAAGACAACAAACCTTAACTCGATTATGTGACCGTCTTGAACTGCCCTTTGAATCTTAGGGTTTGGGGCAGTACGGCGTGCCACATATGAGGCATTGGCTTGACCCTTCTACGGCTGGACCGCTACTACTGTGTCACACTCCAGTTTTTTGAACTCTGCTCAAGTGTTGAGCTTTAGTGAATCTTGAGTATTTGATCGATTGTTCGAAAAATTTAATACTGTCTGTTTATCCGGAATTTGATGCAATGTGTGGAATTCATATTACTAAACATGAAATACAGAATATGTGATATTTCGCATTTGTGATGTCTAAAGCGAATGTGGATTCCAGATATTGCAGTTTTACACTTTCTTTTCTGTGACCGTAAGTGTAGTATGTACGATATCGCCGGTTTCGTTGCTATACATCAACGACAATTGGGGTATGCATACTTACTTACGTTGATGATATGAGATATTATGTGTTGCTAAGATATGATGTGCAGGATTGTCGCGATTGAATAGCCTTGGGGTTTTATGTGAGATGAGAGTTTTATATTTTCATTCATGTAAATTCAAATGTAATGTAATATTCTTTTTTTTTTTGGGGCACTTCCGGGTTGAGGTTGTGTCACCAGTGTTGTATATTATTTACTTTTCCGCATTAGGATGGACCCAAGGAGGGGAGCACAGGTGACCGGGTTCTGGGGTTCAGTGGGAGGCCATCTCGAGGAGTCGAGACCGGGTCTCCTAAACTCCAGAATTGGTAGGGTCACTTGCCGCTCTCGTAGGGGTCCAGGGTGTGGGCTTGGCTATTCATCGCGACTGTGGAATCCGTATTTTCTATTCTGGCTAAATACTAAATACGGACGTCCTAGTATATCCCACGTTATATTTATATTTCTGCTGCCTGTGTTCTGTGATATCTGAGCCGAATGACATATTATATATATGATATATAGTAGACGTTGCTTATGTTTTACACCCGCGCTAGTCCCGTTCCGGTATGCCGTTAGTTAAGTAACCTAACGGTGCATAACGGAACATTGCGGCGAATGCGGATGGCATAAGCGTACGTGTTATTTTCATTTCTTTTCTGTGATTGGCTTAAGGACTTAAATGATGGGATTACATTAATGTGATTAATGTAAAGAAAATAAACCCAAAAAGATGTTGTAGAATCAGATTTGAAAAACCACTCGGGTTTTTATGAAAAAGCTATATTTCAAAACTGCGGAGCTTAAGCCACTCCTTTTGAAAACCATTTGATTCTACAACGATATCAAGTTCAAAGCGTTAAAGATTTTCTTAAAAATCATCCGCAACCCTCCGTCATTTTAGGAAGTAGAGTACTTAGTATTCGTGCTACGTTTGTTGACTATAGTTAAGGCGTAGTGTACGGTAGCTAAGTGATGTCTTCCTACATTGCATATGATGCAGATTAATTAGGACATTTTTATGACTTTGTTGACCTTAGTTAAGGGTCATATGAGTGGGTCTAATTAATCAAGAAATGACGGGTAGAACTTGACTGGTGCTTATGATTTGTTGACCTTAGTTAAGGTCATAAGTGCCAGGGGTAAAAACCACATCGGGAATTTCAATAGTTGAAATTTGCAATGAGATTGCATACCTTCCATATGATGGTTGGATCCCGATCCTACTGTGGGCAATAGTTTCTCCTAGGAGAGTTTTACAATTTACAATTAGCTAACTCATTAGGTGTCTAGAAAGGTGTTAACGGGGCTCCGCCTCTGGGAAAACGAGGTTTACTCTAATTAGGTCCGTGCGAAAGCACGGGGAACCTCCCTCAAGTACGGACACTGGCCTGGCTGAACGGTTAGCGAAGTTGTAGACTGTAATTAATCCTGGCTAGTTTTTCTTTTTAAGCTTTGAAAGAAAAACTCGATAAAAGCAGTGGGAAACATCGATTAGACAAGATAATAACCAATCTGATCTATGCAAGAGCTTTCGCTGAGTGTATTCTTTTCTCTCTCTTAATGGCAGATACCCATGACTGGACTCAAGCTTTTACTAGATAAAAACAAACTGAATGGGACCAACTATAAAGACTGGCTGAGGAATCTGAAAATCGCCTTGACTTATGATAAAGTATCATATGTCCTCACGACTTCAGCCCCGACCGTCCCTGGTCCAAAATCCTCAGTTGCGGACATTGAAGTCCGCAAGACATGGGACGCTGACTGTGCTACGGCCACATGCCTCGCGCTTGCATCGATGGATAACACACATCAAAAGCAGCACGAGGACATGGACATTCACGGTATATTGCTCCATACAAAAGAGTTGTATGGGGAGCAATCCCGCGTATTACGATACGAAGCATCAAAGAAATTGTTTCAGATGCGAATGGTCCCTGGCACACCAGTAGGAGACCATGTTCTGAAGATGATAGCTCTTATAGAAGAGCTTGAGGACCTTGGATGGACGATGGACAATGAACAATATATAGATATTATTCTGCAGTCCCTCCCCTCCACCTTTGCTCAGTTCATAGTGAACTTCAACATGCATGGCATGGAGAAGGACCTCCCTGAACTCCTTAACATGTTAAGGAGTGCAGAGAGCACTATGAAGTTAGCAAAAACTCCCGTTATGACTATTGGACAGTCTTCCTCTTCTCACCCGAAAGCCAAGGCCAAGGGAAAGAAAAAGAAGAAACCCACTAATCCTAAGGGCGGAGTTAAAAAGGTGAAGGGAAAGGGAAAGTCCAAGGCTGGAGACTCGGGGAAGGGCGAATGTTTTCACTGCCACAAGACAGGACATTGGAAGCGCAATTGCACGGAGTACTTAAGTCTCAAGAAGAAGCATGGTGATGCTTCTGCTTCAGGTGCGTTTGTGACTGAAAACTGTTTTTCTATAAACTCTGCTTCCTGGGTATTGGATACCGGTTCAGGTTCTCACATTTGCAATTCTATGCAGGGGCTGAGAAATAGCAAGGTTTTGAGGACAGGTGACCATACTCTCCGTGTTGGAAATGGTTCCAATGTACATACAGTCGCAGTGGGAGAGTATCACTTGGGGTTGCCATCTGGATGTATTTTGGTTTTAAATCCATGTTATTTTGTACCAAGTATGCTATGTAATATAATATCCGTTTCTTTGTTGGACAATGAAGGGTATAATTTTGTATTGCAGAACAATGTTATGAACATTAACCTGAATCAAATGTTGGTTGGGTATGGTACGCTTAACAACGGAATATATGTCCTAAATCAACACACAGTTTTCAGTATACACACTAATAAAAGAAAACTTTCAGAATTAAATGAAGCTTTTCTTTGGCACTGTAGACTTGGTCATATTAACGAAATAAGACTAAACAAGTTACACAAAGATGGATATTTAAATTCTTTTGAATATAAATCTTATGCGACTTGCCAGTCTTGTATCAAGGGTAAAATGACCAAAACTCCGTTTACCGGACACGGAGAAAGAGCTGCTCAGCTCCTGGGCCTCATACATAGTGATGTATGTGGGCCTATGTCTACACAGGCTAGAGGCAGTTTTTCATATTTCATTACATTCACTGATGATTTCTCAAGATTCGGTCATGTATTTTTATTAAAATACAAGTCCGAAGCTTTTGAGAAATTCATTGAATATAAACAAGAAGTAGAAAAACAAACCGGCTTGAGTATCAAGATGCTTCGATCAGATCGAGGTGGTGAGTATCTCAGTACAGAATTTGCAAACTTCTTGAAAGAGAATGGGATTCTCTCTCAGCTCACTCCTCCTTACACACCATAGCACAACGGTGTGTCAGAACGAAGGAATAGGACCCTATTAGATATGGTCCGGTCCATGATGAGTAATGCTGAGTTACCTGTCCCGTTTTAGGGGCATGCATTGGAGACTGCAACGTTTCTACTAAATAGGGTTCCAACTAAAGCCGTGTCTACCACACCATATGAGATATGGCATGGGAAGAGACCATCTCTTAAGAGAATTAAGATTTGGGGTTGCCCGGCCTATGTTAAAAAGCAGAATCCGGACAAACTCGAGACACGGTCAGTCTTATGTAACTTTGTGGGATATCCAAAGAATTCTTATGGATATCTATTCTACCACAAAGAGGAACAGAAAGTGTTTGTTTCTCAGTATGCCACATTCTTGGAAAAAGAGTTTTTCACAGATAAAGATAATGGCGAGGTGGCAGATCTAGAAGAGGTTCTAGAGACACAAACTACAAATGACGATTTGGTTGAACCAGCTGTTACAATAGAAACTGAAGAACTTCGTCCACTCCGTAGGTCTGGTAGGACTTCTCGCCCACCAGAGAGGTACTATGGTTTCCTCATTGATGGTAACGGAGAAGATTGCATCATGGATGATGATGATCCTACCAGTTTTCAGCAAGCTATCACGAGTAAAGACTCTGTGAAGTGGCTGGATGCTATGAGATCTGAAATGGAGTCTATGTACACCAACAAAGTGTGGACTTTGGACGTTGTACCCCCTGGGGTGAAACCTGTGGGGTGCAAATGGATCTTTAAAAGAAAAATTGGTGTAGATGGGCAGGTGGAGACCTATAAGGCAAGACTTGTGGCGAAGGGTTTTCGTCAAAGACCAGGTTTGGACTATGATGAGACATTTTCTCCCGTAGCCATGCTTAAATCCATTCGGATCCTACTTGCTATTGCTGCTCACTACGACTATGAAATCTGGCAGATGGACGTTAAAACCGCATTTCTGAATGGAAATTTAGAAGAATGCGTTTATATGGATCAGCCAGAGGGTTTCATTGACAGTGGGAGCAGCGGGAAAGCATGTAAACTGCTTAAATCCATATATGGGTTAAAGCAGGCATCACGGAGTTGGAACATCTGTTTCGATGATGTCATCAAAGAGTTTGATTTCATCAAAAATCCAGATGAACCTTGTGTTTATAAGAAGGCTGTAGGAAGAGCTGTCACATTCCTCGTATTGTACGTGGATGACATTCTTCTGATAGGAAATGATATTCCTATGCTACAGTCGATCAAATCTTTCTTATCACTGAGGTTCTCCATGAAGGACCTGGGTGATGCCACATACATCCTGGGCATAAGGATCTATAGGGATAGATCCAAAAGGTTATTGGGATTGTCCCAAACTAGGTACATTGACACCATCCTAAAAAGGTTTAGTATGGAAGACTCCAAGCGGGGTACCTTACCTGCTTGTCATGGGGTCACTCTCTCCAAGGATTCTTGTCCAAAGACCGATGAAGAGAGAGCTCGCATGAGTATTATACCCTATGCTTCGGCAGTAGGATCTATAATGTATGCGATGTTATATACACGCCCAGATGTAGCTTATGCACTTAGTGTTGTAAGCAAGTATCAATCCAATCCACGGGAGAATCACTGGACAGCTGTGAAGAACATTCTTAAGTACTTACGAAGGACTAAAGAATTGTTCTTGGTGTATGGTAATGGAGATCTCCAAATGGAGGCCTTTACCGATTCGAGCTTCCAGAGCGATAAGGACGATAGCAAATCTATCTCTGGGTTTGTATTTACCCTCAATGGAGGGGCGGTGAGTTGGAAGAGTTCCAAACAAGATACCGTTGCAGACTCTACGATGGAAGCTGAGTATATTGCTGCAAATGATGCCGCCAAGGAAGCCGTCTGGATGAAGAAGTTCGTCTCGGAGCTAGGAGTAGTTCCAACCATTATTGATCCAATACCATTGTATTGTGACAATAATGGGGCTGTGGCGTTAGCCAAGGAGCCCAGATCCCATCAGCGGTCCAGACACATCCTGAGGTGTTTTCATTTGATCCGGGAGATTGTAGATCGTCGCGAGATCGAGATTAGGAGGTTAGACACAAAGAATAACGCCGCGGATCCATTCACCAAGGCCCTCCCTCAGCCGCAGCATGAGCGACTTTTTGAGATGTTGGGTATGAGATACGCCAATAACTGGCCTTAGTGCAAGTGGGAGATTGTTGGATATATGTATGCCCTAGAGGCCATTATGTGATAGTGGATGTATCTATACATGTATATATATATATTCAGTATGCATTCTTGCTCGACATGATAGTATGCTATCTGGTTCTACTTTATCTGACATGTTGATTTGATCATGCTTTTATTCATTCATACATGCTGATAAAGCCCTGAGGATATTGGCTTGACTACTCTGACTATGATGGAGATCATACTAGTGGGACATCTGTAGTCTATAAGCATATCCTAGAAAGTCCCTAGTCGTAGGTATATCGAGACGGGGCATTGATATACCAGTGTAGACTAGCGTATATGATACTAGACCCATACGATGGGCGATGGATGTTCCCACATTCATCGATGTTTGACATCAAGATCATATACGGGTGCTCAGTGCTGACTGGGTACACTGGACGGACTCACCGAGAACTCCTATATGGAATTATATCTATCGTCGAATAGCAGTTCTCAGGTGACACTGGTACAGGTTAGTCTGTAGACCTGAGATCGTCATGGAGTCTTGTGTGTTCTCCCACTATACTTTGATTGCCACCCTACCACGGCTCTACTGAGTCGTGCAAACGGGCGGCCGTTGGGTACAGTCCCGAGACACACGAAGGCGATGAGCGATAGGAGGGGTTTCGTCTCTCCCGATATAGGGAGTTGATGCTGTGCTATGCCCGACTGGTTATATCAGAAAGTCCCTGGCCAGGGCTGATGAGATTTACTGATAAGTGTTATCAGCAGTTTCTCGAACTGTTATAGACCATTCAACGGCACGACTTATTGAGTCATTAGGGTCGACGTGACCATCCCTAGACTCGATATGCGGCATATCTGACGAAGAGACCGGACTGTACGGTAGTGTTGCCGGATGGCTCGACGGGAGTTGTAACAGGTTCACTTCTTTTCTTCTGATCGCTCAATACCCGGGTGGCCGTTACGTTTAGCTGACCGCTTGCGGCTTGGGGGTGCTTGATGTGATCATCACCCACTGCCGGCGTATTGACGAGTCTTAGAGTCCCACATAGGAGTTACCTAGTCCAGGCGAAACGTTGTGGTGCGCGTATGTGATATGCGCTTGGACCCGATTAAAATGCGTGTATAGGATACCGTATATTAATTGGGCGGCTTGCTAATGGTCGGGTCGTATGTGATATGACCGGATTGGTGAATCAAGTGTTGATTTATCATTAGCTTCCCACTACAAATCCTATCTTGTTTATTTTGGATGTATGCATGCATGTATGCATTCATTCTTGTTCATGCACATATGGATGTGCATGCACACATGCATACATACATTATTTTATCATGGTTGCTTATACAATGAGAATGGTGGCAATATAAGAATCACACCATTGTTATTTTTTTGGATTATTATTGTTTTTAAATTAAAGCAAAAAGGAAATGAAAATGGGTTAAATCATTAAGGGTTTCTACACTCTTCTTAACCTTACCATGCTCTCCTAACCTTTAACCCATGGTTTATTTTCTTTTTGTGCTTTTAACTTAAATCCAATAATATCTTTAGATCTAACCATGGTAGGGTATGAGAAAGAAAAAATATATATATATATGCTTATTTTTCTTTTCTCTTTCAATGGTTCTATTATTCTCTTCTTCACAAAAGACCACCATCTTCATCAACCTTGATGCTTTGCTCTCTAGTTCTTTCAAGAGAGCAAAATACTCATAAAAATAGGATTTTGAAGTGAGATCTTTAGCCACAACATCATTCTACTCAAGTTTAGCCCACTTGATTAGAGTGTTCTCTTGGTTTTTCCAAAGTTGCAAGCTTGGACGGGAAACTCCGGGTGGATCGTCGTGGACGTGAGAGGACTACAAGTGGACCTTCTTCCAACACCCAAGAGTCTAAGGAGTCAAGCAAAAAGGGAGCTACAAAGGTTGTAGTCTCGAAACCCTTATTTTTATTAGCTTAAAGTTTAGTAACCCTAATTTTCTAGGATCGATTACTTTGCGTGTTTGTTTAGCACCATCAAAATACATACTTTGAGACATGTGATGCTTCAAAACTCATTATAGGGTGCTAGACAAACCTAACACTTTGGTTGCTATATCTGAAGGGTTAAATCCCCATCAGGAGAAAGTATATCTTGAGAAAATTACTTGGTGTAGATGGAAAAGTTGAGACTTTCAAAGCTAGACTCGTTAAAGGTTTTCGTCATCGACCAGGCGTGGATAATGATGAAACCTTTTACCAGTGGCTATGCTTAAGTCCATCCAGATCCTACTTGCCACGGCTACATACCATGACTAGGATATCTGGCGGTTGGGTGCCATGACTGCTTTTCTAAGTAATGATTTAGAAGAGAACGTCTATAAGTACACAGCCAGAGGGCTTCGTAAACAGTGGGAGCAGCGGAAACGTGTGCAAGTTGCTTTACAGGATAAAGCAAGCATCGCGGAGTTGGAACATCTGTTTTGATGTGGTAGTCAAAGAGTTTGACTTCATCAAAATGGTAGATGAACCTTGTATGTACAAAAGGGTAGTATGGAGTATGGTTATGATCCTCGTAGAGTACGTGGATGACATACTCTTGATAGGAAAGGAGTTTCCTATGTTACGCTCGGTCAATCTCCGCTTATCACAAGGATTCTCCATACAGGATCAAAGTGATACCTCCTAAATCCTGGGATTTGGATCTATGAGATAGATCTAAATGGATGTTAGGATTCTCACTAGTTGTAGTGAGATGGTATCAGTTGATCTTGGGGAGAATCACTGGAAAGGTTCCAGGGTGATAAGGACGACTGAGTGTCAGTCGCAGGCATTGTCTTCACCCTCGGTAAAGGGACGGTATGTTGGAAGAGTTCCAAGCTAGATACCGTGGCAAGCTAGACGATAAAGGCTGGTAACAATCGCTATCAAAGATACTACCAAAGAGGCAGTTTGGGTGTATATTGGTTCATGAGATGAACTAGGTTCCTACCATTGTGTGACAATGGAAGTGTGGCTTTGGCCCTGGAACCCTGGTCCCATCAGTGACCCAGACATATTCTGAGGCAGCATCACCTGATCATGGAGATAGTTGATCTCCAAGGTGATCGAGGTTGGGAGAGTAGACTCAGAGGACAACACGGCGGATCCACTCACAAAGGCTTTTTCCTAAAGAGAGACTTTTAGGGGATGGTTGAGTATGTGATACTGCAACCACTGCTACAGATGGCCCTAGTGAAAGTGGGAGATTGTTAGTTATATGTATGCCCTAGAGGCCATTACTGTACATTGGATGTATATTGTAGTGGATGCTGGGACATATATAGGTAGGACTTTCTTGCTCGACATGATAGTATGCTATCTGGTTGCTCTTTATCTTAACATGTATACTTTCTGTCTCTCTGATACATGTTGATAAAGCCCTTAGGATGTGTACTCGACTTCCAGGACTATGATGTAGATCATACTAGTAGGGCCTGGGTAGTCCATGAGTACATCCTTCAATGTTCCTAGTCGTGGGAATATCGAGACGGGGCATCGATATTCCAGTGTAGACTAGCGTATATCTTCTCGACCCATGTGATGGGCGATGGATGATCCCATATCCATTGGTGTTTGACATCAGAGATGGTATGCGGGTGCTCAGTGGACACTGGGTACACTGAACGGACTCGCCGAGAACTCCCAGATGGTATTATACCTCACATCAGATGGCAGTTCTCTGGTGACACTGGTACAGCTTAGTCTGTTGACCCGAGATCGTCATAGAGTCTTGTGTGTCTCCCACTGTGCTTTGATTTCCACCCTACCACGGCTCTACTGTGTCGTGCAAACAGGTGGTTTTTGGGTACAGTCCCGATTCACATGGAGGCAATGAGCGATAGGAGGGGATTCGTCTCTCCCGGTATTAGGGGTTGATGTTGCACTATGCTCGACTGGCTATAACAGGAAATCCCTGGCCAGGGTTGCAGTGATTTACTGGTAAGAGTTATCAGTAGTTTCACCATTGTTATGGACCTCACGTCGGCATGACTTATCAAGCTATTGGGGTCTGACGTTTACCACCTCTAGGCGAGATATGCGACATATCAGACGAACAGACCGGAATGTACGGTAAGTGTTACTGGTTGGATTCACAGGAGTGTGAGCGGGCTTGCTCGTCGATCTTTTGATCGCTCAATACCCGGGTGGCCGTTACGTTTAGCAGACCGCTTGCGGCTTGTGGGTGTTTGATATGATCATCACCTGCTGCCGGCGTATTGACGAGTCTTTAGAGTCCTACATAGAGGTTTCCTAGCTCAAGCGAAACGAAATAGGAGCGCATATGAGATATGTGCGGGACCGAGAATAATACCAGTATGTGATACTGTATTCTATTCTCGCGATTTGTATCATCGGCAGGTTATATGTGATATAGTCTGGTTACCGAATCAAGTGTTGATTCGATACATTGATACACTTGATATTAGTCGGTTATATGCAGTATGACCGGATCATTAAATCAAGTGTTGATTTAATGATTTAATGTATAATTATATATTTGATATATTACTTTGCATTAACTAATATTGGTTCACTTAAAATGGATTTTCTCACTTTTTGTGCACAGTGTATATATGATATAGTTTTGTGCACTAGTTTGTATCATGTTTGATGATACATGCAACCTTGGGTGTGTGTATGCCATACACCATGATTGGTTAATGGTTAGGGTTTCCATTACTTTATTTATTTATCTATTTATTTTGGTTAAGAGATAAAAACTAAATGGTTCTTTTTGTTTTTATGCAAGAAGTTTCTTGATGCTTCATGCATCTTTGACAAAGTGACCACTTTGCCTTTATCCCTTAACCTAACTATTAACTAAACCCTAGTTTATTCTCTACACTCAACCATGGTTGCTAATATGATAAGAATGACTTTATTTTCTTTTTTAAAATATTCTTATCAAATTCTTTTTCTTCTTCTTCTTCTTCTTCAAGAAGAAAGAAGCTTGCTAGCTTCAATGGTGACTTGAGAAAAAGAGTGAGAAATCCAATTCTAAAGTGAACCCACTTCCTATTTCTTCTTCCTCTACCACTTGCCAAGTAGTATAGGGTGTTTTCTTCACAAGTTTCATGACTTGGTGAAGTTGGAGCTTGATCTTGAGTTGCCTCGACGTAAATCATCTTCGGCATCGAAGTCGACGACCTAGCCCGATCATTTCTCCGACGAAACCATCGCCAGAGTCCGGGATCCAATGATCGCAGCGGAGGGACATCATCACGGAGCTATGGAGGTGGAGGACCGGATCTACAAAGGTTGTATTTTCCGTTCACTTTAGTGTAAAGTTGATTACTTGCATAGTTTTCGCCTATACCTCTAGTTATCGATCTTGCATAGGGTTTCTTTGGCACATGAAAATTTTGAATTGGCCATGTTTGATCACTTGTAGAACCTCATGGGTGTGCCTAGGAACCCTACATATATATTGAACCATGTAAGTCTTATATTGCCACCAATTGTGTATCATCAACCATGACAATATACATGTATGTGTCCATGCTCATCAACCTGTGCATACATGCATGCATACATCTTCAACAAAGAAAAGGGTTTAATTAAAGAATTAAACTAAAAATCAAATGTTAAATCAACACTTGATTTAACAAACCGGTCATATCACATACGACCCGACCAATAGAAAAACGTTCGATTAACATACGGTATCACATACCCGCATTCAATCGGGTCCCCACGCATATCTCATATGCACACCACATCGTTTTGCCTGAGCTAGAAAACTCCTGTGTAGGCCTTTAAGACTCGTCAATACGCCGGCAGTAGGTGATGATCATATCAAACACCTACAAGCCGCAAGCGGTCAGCTAAACGTAACGGCTACCCGGGTATTGTGCGATCAGAAGAACACCAGCGAAGCTGTCAAAACTCCCATCGAGCCAATCAGTAACACTATCGTACAGTCCGGTCTCTTCGTCTCATATGTCGCATATCCAATCTAGGGGTGGTAAACGTCAGACCCCAGTAACCGATAAGTCGTGTCGATGTAAGGCTCATAACTAGTCGAGAAACTACTGATAACACTTACCAGTAGATCTCCATATCAGCCCGGTCCAGGGATTTCCAGTTATAGCCAATCGAACACAGCGCAACATTAACCCCTAATACCGGGAGAGACGAAACCCCTCCTATCTCTCATTGCCTCCATGTGATTCGGGACCGTACCCAAAAGACACCATTTTGCACGTTCTCTTGAACGTGGTAAGGTGGAAATCAAAACACAGTAGGAATCACACAAGACACTATGATGATCTCGGGTCTACAGTCTAACCTGTACTAGTGTCACCAGAGAACTGCTATCTGACGATAGGTATAATACCATCTAGGAGTTCTCGGTGAGTCCGTTCAGTGTACCCAGTCTCTACTAAGCACCCGTACACCATCTTTGATGTCAAACACCAATGGATATGGGATCATCCATCGCCCATCATATGGGTCAAGATGCGTATACGCTAGTCTACTCTGGTGTATCGATGCCCTGTCTCGATACACTCTCGACTAGGAACAGTTAAAGGATGTACTCTTGGACTACCCTGGCCTTACTAGTATGATCTGCATCATAGTCCTAGTAGTCGAGTACATATTCTAAGGGCTTTATCAACATGTAAGAGCAAGACAGTAAACCAATACAAGTCAACATGTTTAGACAAAGTTCAACTAGATAGCATACTATCTTATCGAGCAAGAAAGTCCTTTCTATATATATCCAAGCATCCACTATAATATACATCATATGTACAACAATGGCCTCTAGGGCGTATATATAACTAACACAAACAACACGTGTACATCAAAAGACCATACTAAAAGAATACCTGAAACCACTGCATTGGACGTCTGCGCGTCTTGATGAGTCAAAGCAAGCACTCGATCCTGTCCTCTGCCGACAACTGGCAGTCCTCCGCCTCTGCCACTCTATCCTCTCTGAACAAACCCTCCATGATCATGGCCTCTCTGAGCATAAGTCTGACGCTGAGCTGCAATAGGCGTAAGAGCTAACGCTCTCTGAGGTGAAGGTGGTAAGGTAACATATAGTACTGCTACCTTTCTCTTGCGTATCATGGTACAATCTCGAACGCGATGATAGAAACTCCCGGACTGGAAACATCTATACGATAGCTGCTGAACCTCCTTGGGATAACAGCTAAACAACTGGCTTCGTCTACAGCCTGTGCTACTCCCACGACATGAACGAAATCTGTCGCGGCGTCTAAACATCTGCCTTCGTGCTGATACACTAGTACAAACCCTCCTCGGTTCCGAAACGACCGACGTCTCGGAAAGACGTCAACTGGTAGGACTGTGTCCATTGCTACTGCATACGTGTCATAATACTGGGCGCTGATAGCGATGAATAACTGGATAACAGGTGGGACAACCTCCTTTCGCTGCGCTCGACTGGCCTCAACCAACGATCCCATCTTCTGGCGCAAATCCTGCATATTGGCCTCTAGTCTAGTGATACGATCTAGCGAAGGTGGATCAACAAGCTCCTGTATAACGGGCGTATCGTCCTGGTCAGTCCTCGTCTTTGACAAGCCAACTCTGATCTCGGCTCTCGCGGCCGCTCTCTGTGCCCTCGTAGTCTTCGATGACATAATGGCTGAAAATAAAAATAGGATTCGATAAGAACATGGAAATCGAATCACAAGGGTGTATATAATCACGGAAGGAATTTCAACCAACAAGTCCTAAGGTCTCTTAGGAGGAGCACCATGTCGTAAGTATGCCGCGGAACATACCACGCTACGTCACTCTGCTTAAGCTACCTACTCTATCATACCAAGGTTATCATACACTCCGAAAGGTAAAACCTAGCGCTCTGATACCAACTTTGTCACGACCCAAAAGTTTGGCACGTGACCGACTCTTAAACCACGTAACTTCTGCAGGCGTAACACAATTTATGTAAGCCGAAAACCCAGAAATCTAGACCATCGAACGAAGTAAGTGATAAAATTTTATTAAAAACATTTGGAAATCTTAAGTAAAAATCCTTAAAGTTTAAATTTATTTTCTTAAAAATTTTGGTAGCACTTCCTTTGTAAACGCTATCCCCGAAACGGTTACAAACATATAACATAAGTAAAGCATCATAAGATATAAATAAAGCATCCCCAAATGGGAGCAATCACGCCCAAAGGTGGAAACAACCACCACAAGCATATATACGACACCGTAGCGAAGAAATAGACAGTATAAATGAAAACAGCATAAAGAGATAAAACTACATAATAAAAGCCGGCTCACACGAGCACGAAACCCAGAGTCACAAAATATACAATATCGTCCTCACAACTCGTCTCTAAGTCAATACATGAAAAGGTAGATGGAGAGTACTAGATACAATGAGGGATATACAATAAATGTAAATGGATAACCGCAAACTCACCTATAGAAAAATGGCTCACAGCCAGCCGTAGGGGTATCCGCTGCAAAAAGATACAATAAGAAGAAGCCCTGCCTTGACTACTCTGAGGGTAAAACCTGCAAAACACTGTGGCACAACGGGGGTGAGTTGCCAACTCGTGTGTACTAAGTAACATTATACAGGTAATCGCGGGTATGCACGTACTGCGATACTCTATCACATGCAATCTGATAATATCAATATGCTAATATGGATATGCAACTATCATGAAAGGTACTCTATTAGGTACTACAAATAAATGAAGCTATGCATAACAATGAATGCTAAGTATGGACTATAACATGTCATCATCAATAAATCATCATCGTGGAAAAAAAACCCGGTGTCCATCAAATACGGCCAAAATCCCAATACCTCAAGCGTCGTCACTCTGATCGGCCCGAATATCCTATAAATCTCATGGAACCTGAGTGCCTAAGCACTTGAAAACATCATGAAATACTCGTGTCCAGTATCGACACAGAAATACTCATCTCTCAGGCGCCGCATCCCAGATCGGCCCTCAATATATCTCATGTCATAACTCCCAAATGGTATCCTCCGGATATCCGTCGGGTTCTATACTGTCACCAGTAGGTAGTAGTCCCTCCGCTGGGCTCACCACCTATCTATGCGAGTCTTCTTGTCCCGGGGTACCATACCGGGTCCACCATGTACCCGCAGACGGTGCCTGCCGCTCCTCGAATCGGGTATACTCACACAAGCTCTCAGAACCGAGAAAACTCTTGGTGGACGTACTGAAATATCATATCAAGAGAAACTGGGTTTTCAAAACAATGCATACTTTCTTGAAATAATACCACGGTTCTCAAATCCATAAAACACATGAAATCCATAACCAAATGGGGAAATCCATGAATATGATATATGCAACATAAAACAGTAATATGAGCACATCAAGGGAAAAACCGTGCTTTTAAGTGAATCCAGTTTTAAAATATATATCATGTGGTTCCTAATTTTTCCAACATCGAATCCAACATCATTTAAGGATGCAGATGTAACTATAGAAAGTATGGGTGTACGCAAGTATGTATGTACGCAAGTATGTATGTACAAGTATGTATGTACGCAAGTAGGTATGTACAAGTATGTATGTACACAAGTATGTATGTACAAGTATACATGTACGCAAGTAGGTTTGTACAGGTACGTATGTACGCAAGTATGTAGGTAGAAGTACGTATGTACGCAAGTATGTATGTATAAGTATGTTTGTACGCAAGTATGTATGTACGCAAGTATGTATGTACAAGTATGTATTTCATATGCGTGATAGAACAAGAATCACGTCTAATCATCAATGATAAGGTAAGCTAAACAATGTATTATCCATGGCAATTCTATAGTGTGAGTGTCATGGCAATTACTAACGGTGTGTGTATGGCATAAGTTAGTGCTCGTGCAACATGAACCGTTAGTAACAGTGTTGTGTCTCATTAATACTATGTTCATATACAACAGGAAAGGAGGTATGCAACAATGGTATATATGCACAATCAATGAATATGAATATAAACATGCGACTACAATATCCTATCAAGCCCTGACGCATAACGCAATACGGGCGATTTCCCCGTAGATGTTAAATCTACTCACAGTGATCTCAAGCTAGGTGTTTCCAACCACTTGATTTCCCTTCTTCGCAGCGTCCGAAGCCCCCGCCTGCGATCCTATTAACATATAAAACATTGCAAGGCAAACTTAGGAACCGTCCAATAATACATACAAACTACGTTTAAATCGACGCACCGACTCCAACACCCTCTAAAGTGTTCTCTTAGCGACTAACGTGTGTGGTGACACTCTAAAACAACCCTAAGTGCAGAAATAGCGCGAAGCACAGAACTGAGTCGGACACCGTGTCGGATATCGTAACACGCGTCGTCGAAACACTCAAACTAGCTAATCGATCCCAGATTTTACCCACTGTCACAACTTAAAAATCTAGCAGTACCAAATACTCTACAACCACTGCAGACAGCTACCCATAAAATTACAACTACCCAGGCCACCGTACGGCTGAGCTCGCCGGAAAAGTCCTTCATGTCGCTGGCCAAAACCGGTGGGATGGGGTCGGGGTCTCAGGTAAATACTTAGGGTCTTTGGCACTACGCTACTACACTGCTTATTTTCATAGTAAACACTCGGGGTCACAACAGGTTACAGATATCCTAAAACGACACTAAAACTGCGATACATGCATAAAACTATATCTTTATCGTTCTAACTGAAACTACAAAGCAACACAACAACTAATAAACTCCTAATTAACAGTTTAGAGGTTATACCTATCCATACTTGCTCAAAATCCAAGTTTTCCAAGCTCCAAGTGATCTCCAGTGGGTTTGGATCAAGTTTGATTAAGGGTGTAGTGAGTTTTGTGAAGATTTGTGAGGTTTTATGAGGATTTGGGTTAGGGTTTGTGATGAAAAAAGGTGATGGTTCAGTTTGGGGTGTGTGAGGGAGATATGAGGTGAAGAAAGTGATGGGCGAATGAGAGAGTGAGGGATTATGTGAGTGTGTATGTGTGAGTGAGGGTGAGGGAAATGAGGGGTGAGTTTAACATAAGCCATGCCTCCCTCTCTCTTCATTAAATGCATGGCATGCTTGTCCCATGCCTCATGATGCCCCCCCTCTCTATCTCTCCTCAAGTCAACAATTCAAATCTATTACTATTTTTAAAACTAAATAATTACATACACTTAATTAAAATGGGGTTAAGATGCCATGGCTACTTAAGAATGGTTACCACTAATTTAACCCAAAGTTAACATGCACATGTGTGTGCAAGCCTAAAATAAATACTAATAAAATATTCATTAATTTTTATAAAATATTTGAAAACTATTTTGGTAAACTTTTTATTAAAAACCCGCAATATCGCTTAATCAACACTAATCGCAAATCTAAGGTGTTACATATGGCGCCGCGGAACTACCACAAACCCTAGGGTTTGGTGGCGGTTCCGACGGTCACAGAATCGAGTTAGGGTTTCGTTCTTCTAGAGGGTCCATAAAAAACACCTGCATGATTTTCTGAAGATTTTAAACTTGGAAAAATCCAACTTTCGGAAAATTTCCCACGAGGGAGAAAATGGGTTATTGATATCCGTTTGAACTTTTTATCGTCGTCTAGATTACCCGAAATGATTTTAGAATTACAACTACAAAACACTCCGGATTGTTTTTACAGAAAGATAACATCGCATGCAATCCTAGTAAAAACAAGCAACACCTGAAACACCAAAACCCAGAGCCTGAAGCACCAAACCAAAACGAACCCCAAATCACTAACTAGAACCGGCCAGGCCGGATGTTTGGCTCATTTCGCCGTGTCAAATCCGGCGAAAAGGGTTCGTATTGGTGCCGTGTTCATGTTACATCATATGTAATACTTGTTGGAGATAGTGCCCTCAGAGTCAATTATTGGATCACAGGCACGTGATTGCAATGATTGAGGGAGGACCTATCCCAGGAGGACAGTCTTACTCGAGATGATAGTATGCTATCTGGTTTATCTTTATCATCGTGTACTGCTTTAGGTGACCTGACACGTCGCTATTACACGTTGATAGAGCCCCTAGGATTCTTGCTTGACGACCAGCAGTATGATGGCGATCATATACGTGGGAGCTGAGGTCTATAAGCACATCCTTAAAAGGTCCCTAGTCGTAGGAGTTTCGAGACAGGGCATCGATACTCCATTAGTAGACTAGTGTATACAGTCGAGACCCCGACGAGGGGCGGTGGCCGGTCTCACAAGCCACTGGTGTCAGTTGGTTCACCTAAGATGTATACAGGTGCTCATTGGGTTATGAGTACACCGGACAGGACTCGCCGGGAACCTGCTAGTTGGGCTTATACCAGACGTCAGATAGCAGTTCCCAGGTGACATGTGTACAGGTTAGTTCATCGACCTGAGATCGTCATTTGTCTCGTGTGAGTTCCCACTGTGCTTTGATTACTACCCTACCACGGCTCAAAGGAGTCGTGCAAACAGGTTTTAGTTGGGTACAGTCCCGAGCCACATGGAGGCAGTGAGCGGATCTGCAGGGGTTCGTCTCTCCCGGTATTGGGGGTGAGGTCGCGCTGTGTCTAGGAGAGCCATTACGCAAAGCCCTCGGCCGAGGCAGGAGATTTACTGGTAGGTATTCCAGTAGTATCTCAGGGCGTTCTGGGCTACACTCCGACACGACTTGTACCGCTTTTGGGGGTCTGACTTTTACCAACCCCCTAGGCCCGCCATGCGATACTCATAGACGAACGGACCGGACTGTACGGATATTGTCACTGACAGACTCAGTGGGGTGTCGGGGTGAGCTTCCTCATCGACGTCCCTTTTGGTCAATAGCTGGTGGCCCGTCACGTATTGGCTTATACCTCTGACGTGCCAGTGGTTAAATCCACAGCCATAGTATTGACGAGTCTTTAGAGTCCACCACACTTTCAGTTACTCAAGCTTTCGGGCGAAACGTTGTAGAGGCCGTATGGAGATATGGCAGGGTCCGATCAGATACGTGCGGTATTGCACGGATCAGGATCGGACAGTTTTGTACTAGTGGCCGTATAGTTATATGGCAGGGTTCGATCAGATACGTGCGGTATTGCACGGATCAGGATCGAACGGTTTTTTACTAGCCGGCTTTGGCTTAAGCCGGTCCTAGTTTAGTACAGTGTAGATTTTGTCTCATTGCATTTGCATCCGGTCGGAATACAGATGCGGGTGTGTATGCACAGTATCGGGGTTTTCCTGTAATTTATTACGGGTCCAGTTTTCTGGAGTTGCCAGTTTGCATTCCGTTCCGGCCGGTTTTCCTTTGTTCTTTCCCGGCCGGACTTTTCCGATGGAGGGGGTTATTTGCAGTTTTGCAAATAACTCTTTGTGGAGGGGTTTTCTTTGCATATTGTATTGACTATGATGGCTTTCATATCTTGCACCATCACTTGATTTGAAATGAGTATGGGTTAAAGTTAAAAGCATGGTTGCTTGTCTCTTGATGTGGTTACCTCCTCTTTTCACCCTACACTCACCTTCCTTCTTACTTGATATTACCTCCTCCACCTTTTCTAAGATGAGAGATTATTCATTAGAAAGAAAGAGAAGAAGAAAAAAGAAAGAGAGGAAGAAGAAGAGAGAGCTTCATTCTTGAGAGTTTCTTTCTTAATCTCTTTTTCATGCTAGAAAAATGCAAGCACCATTTTTCTAATCCTTGTTTCCTCCATCATCTTCAAATGGCAACAAAACCCAAGTGAGACAATCTACTACACATTCTACAGCACATCTTGAGCATGTCGAGTTGCCGGCTTCATGCGCGAGTAGCCTCGTTATTGAGGCGGGAGCCCGTAAAAGAAGAAGGCGATGTGGTGCCCTTTCCGGCGAGGAGGCGACGATGTGGAGGCAACACTTTCCGCGGGAGATCGGGACGATGACGAGAAGACCGGAGGACTCGGATCACTCGGTATACTTCTCACCCTATCTCTTGTTTGCTAGCGTAGGTTAATGGTTAACGATCCGGGTTTTCTTTGTCCGCGGTAGCGCCGGTTTCCGAGTAAGGAAAAATTTTGATTCCGCAATTTGGCCTCGAGTAAGACGGCCGGGGCGCTGCCGTGGCGCAACATGGTATCAGAGCCACGCCATTAACCTTACCTAGCTTCGTTTGATGTGTTTGCGTTTCCGATCGACCGAAATTTCCAAAAACCGTATTTTTATTGCACATCAGTTTCTGTCGAATTTTTTTGAAGTCCAAAAATTTTTCAGGTGGTTGCAGAATGATATGCAGGGAAATATAAGATATCTGGTAAAATTTGGTAGCCTAATTCCCTGTTTTCACCGCGGAAGCGCGGCCAAAGCCTTGCTTTGGCCGCTCTTCCGCCGCTCTTTAACTTTTGCACTGTACCAAATTCTTCCAGATTGTCTTATACATGAAAATGGGGTATTTGGAATATTAAAATTGGGCCCAGGTTTTCTGTGAGTGCTACAGTTTTGATTGGGGGCCCACTTGTTAATTTTTGGTCAATCGGAAATTTTTAAACACATTTTTTCACAGTATTTACATTATATCTGCGACCGTGAATGTCACTCGATCGGTAAATCCGGTCTAACTGCTATAGCCCGGTTAGACGGATTTGCGAACGTGACTTTCACGTTGATGTTCTATGTTTATGCTGTGTTGTTGCGGATCGGTCGGTGGGGATAGCCTGGATGCAATGCTAGTACAGTTTTATTGTATTATGTACATTTGATAATGCGGGGCGAGCGTCCGACATGTGGACTGCCGTCACTGCCTGTTTGTATTATTCTTTTGGGGCACGACCTGGTTGCGGTCGATGTACCCGGTGTATGTATATTTTACATTCTGTACTAGGATTACCCCGCGGAGGGGTGCACGGATAGCCGGGTTCTAGAGGGCAACGGGCCCGCATCTCATGGCATTGGGACGGAGGGGGCTTCAGTCTGGAATTGGCGGGCTATTCGCCGCACTCGTAGGGGGTTCAGGTTGACCCAGGAGGGGTGCCCAAGTTGCCGGATTCCATGGAGTGCTGGGTGGTCCATTCACGGAGCTGAAGGGGGCTGCCTCGCTTCAGGTTTTGGCGGGTGACTTGCCGCGCCCGTAGGGGTCTAGGATTTTATTGCACAGGCTATCCACACGACCAAGGGAACGTCGGGTTTCAGCAGCGGCTCTGTGAAACCCGGGGCTTCCAGATATCTGTATTGTTCTGTGATGCTGTACATTTCTGTGATGTTGGATTTTATTCACGCCTTGAGCGAAATACTATATATTGGTATATATATTAGTAGATGTTGTATATGTTTTTCATCCGCGCTAGTCCAGTCCCCGCTCTGTCGTTAGTAAGCTAACCTAACGGGTGATGACGGGACCCAGTGGCGAATGCGGATGGCATATACGTACGTCAGTATATTTTCGTTCTTTGTGGTGTGATCAATTGATGGGACTGCATTGATTCGGATCAATGCAAGTTTAAACAAACCTAATTCTGATGTTGTTGGAACACTTTTCAAAAAGCTGTTATTGCAAGGACGTTCACTTTTGTTTTGCATCGTGGTATTCATTTGGAATATCCTGCTCCTCAGTCGACGAGGCAAGGGCCGAGATCCCTTCACCGGGAGTGACCCCTTGGACAGAAGTTTGCGTCAGGGCATTAACTTCACTATAGCCGATTACTTTTGCTTTGCATCGTGGTATTCAGTTGGAATATCCTGCACCTCATTCTACGGGGAAAGAGCCGAGATCCCTTCACCGGGAGTGACCTCTTTAGCAAAGGCTTTCGTCACTATATTTTTATAAAGGCTATGCAGTTCCTTCAACGATATCAAGTTCATTACGTTAAAGGTTTTTCGCCAAAAACCATTCGTAGCCCTCCGTCATTTCTCACAGGTATTATTTGGTATTCGTGCTGCGTTTGTTGACCTAGTCAAGACGTAGTGTTCGGTAGCTAAGTGGTACTTGTTTGTTGCATAAGTGGGATTGGTTGAGACAGTCGTGCGGCCTTGTTGACCTAGTCAAGGGCACGTACGGGTGGGTTTAATGCAATCCAGAATAATGACGGGTTGAACTTGACTGGCGGTTTATGGTTTGTTGACCTAGTCAAGGTCATAAACCGCTTGGGGCAAAAATCATATCGGGAGTTTCAAAAGAACTGAAACTTGCCAGGCATGCGCATACCTTCTAGAGTGTGGTGACTTGAGTGGATTCCGTCAAGTTATCATGCGATGATAGTTGGATCCCGATTTCCACTGATGAGTTAGTTTACTCCTCGGGTGATCCCGACTAATTCTTCTTTCAGGTTTGGAGGAGAATTTGAGGTACAGTGGGAGGTTTCCAGATTAGACAAAGTGATAACCATTCTGATCTAGGTTAGAGTGCACGCTGAGTGTTTCTTTTCTCTCTCTCTGGCAGCGACCATTGACCCGACCCTGGACTTTGACTCAGTGACCAAGTTGACCGGACCTTCTTAACACAGGCTTTGGATTGTCAGAGTTGCAGACCTCATTGCCACTCCTACTTTTACCCTTTTCTCCAGGACACCCCGTATTACTACGAACGTCCACTTCCATTGGACAAAACCATCGTATGGTTATATACGAACTCGAAGGACTTCGAGGATGGTTTCTGGTTCTGGAGAAAACGGATAGGACTATTCAGTTGTCTTTTCTTTTCACCTCCTCTCAGGTTGCGAGTACTCCTTGGTTTAGGAGTAGTACACCTATTACGCAAATTGGATAGTCTTCTTCCAAACCTTAGGCTGGTGCCGACCGGTAGGGAATGAAGAAAACCAATTAGCATAACGATGGTGTGCAGAAGGTATTAAGTTCAGACAAAGCAAGGGATTAGTAAGAGGGCAAAGTAAATTGCGACTGATATTCACGACCAAACCAAGTATTTCTTCGCCAATCCTAAATCACCTTTGTATTTCTCCAGGACACTCCGTATCACTACGAAGATCCACAGTTTATTGGATACTCCATCGTATGGTTATATACGAACTCGAAAGGAACTAGTTCCAGTTCGGGGATGGATTCTGGTTCAGGAGAAATTGGAATAAAGTACATTCAGTTGTCTTTTATCTTCACCTTCTCTCGCTTTGCGAGTGCTCCTAAGATTAGGACAGTACACCTTTTATGCTTATTGGATAGTCTTCTTCCAAACCATAGGCTGGTGCCGAACGGTAGGGAAGGAAGAAAACCATTTGGCCTAAAGGGGTGTGCAGACGGTAATGACTAAAGACATATAAAGGGATTTGGACAGATGGCAAAGAGATATACGGTTACAGTTGTGAATCTGGATAATGGAAGAGGCATTACTAGGAATACCAGGATACCCCGACGAAACATTTCAATGTTTCAGTTTCACTGTGTACTGTTAATAGAAAACTGATTTCCCGATTATACACTTACTCCAGGGTATGTATTTACCAGGTTGGATTCTCACATCTGTATGGTTTTACAGATGATGAGTGGGAGTAAGTTATTGGGAATTGGGTGATCATCCTCATTATATCGGGATTCGTTGTAATCGGTGATATTTGAGAAAGTCACCTGGGTTGTTTGCCGGTCGGCAAATATTTGGTTTTGAATATCCGCTGTTGTGCACCAATTTCAAATCGATATATCTGTACGTCTATTTTCATAGAGTGAGATATGCCTTTTGATATTATGTCGATGACATTTACCTATATCAGTGGATGGTTAGGTAAGGAGCATTAAACAGCGGTGTAATTCTTCTTAACCATAAGTACAGTTTTCGACCTACGACACACAGTGAAAGAGTTGTTAGACTCAGCGGACTTATACAGAGTATTGTATGTTGTCCAGTGTCCATCAGGACAGAGGGGTTGGTCCTCGTACTATATTCGGTTTACTTATGACTTCTCTAGATTTTAGACAGCTGTTTCGTGGAAACACAGGGTCTAAGTTTTGAGGAGTTATAGGTATTTGAATAGAGTAGAGAACCAGGTGTAGCAAGTATCGGGATTCTTCAAAGAGATCGAAGATGTAGATACTTGTGTATGGTATTCAGTTGATAGTAATGATGAAGACAGATTGCTTCTCTTTCAGGATACTCATAATTGGAAGCGTTCCTAAGTTGAGTAACGCTGATCGTCCTCTCTCCATTTAGTTGACATGCACTGGAGACAGCTGCATGATTTGAATCTGGTTCAATTGAATCAGTGCCTCTGTTTCTATATTGGATATAGAACAGTTCATATCTTAACGATGTTAAGGTACGGGAAGTTGTCCGGCTTATGCTTAAAACCAGACTCCGGATAACTCAAGGCACGTTTCTGTAATGGCTGTTTGTGGGTTGACCCAGGCTATGATGAGGGTTGACTTTCTACCATCTGGCAGATCAATAGAAATATTGTTCTAGACTCGCCACAGTTTTATTAAAAATGGATTTTTTCAAAATCAGCAGTGGGAGTATGGTAGAACTGGAAGTGATTCCAGAACCGCAAACGATTACTGAAGTTTTAATAAGGAACCTAAAGATTCAATCTGATTTGACATTCCATTGGCCACTCCGCAGATAAGGTGGGTAACTTCAGGCACCCGAGAGGTACTACGGTAGCCTCAAGGACGGTGACAGGGAAGTTCTTGTTTACCCACACTTGCCATTGCTGTTGTTCCAGGCTGCGAGACCCGGCAGGAGGATGAGTATAGCGTCGTTCTAAACTAGATTTGGAAGTGCACGTCTATATGACTCTGCCAGAGGGTTGTCGTAGTCAGTGGGAGCAGCGGAAGCATTGGTGGACATCGGGCTTATGTCTATTTATAGACTAAAGCAGATGTAGCGGAGATAGATCATCTATTTCTGATGTGACAGTCATAGGTTTGACGTCATCAGAATAGGGGATGGATCTGTTGAGAAGGTAGTAGGAAGTGATATTCCTATACTACAATCGGTTATACTTTGGTCGTCACACTGTAGTTTCTCCACATGGGACTTGGATATTATATCAGACATACTGGTTACTAGATCTATGGTTTTAGATCCAGATTTGGGTGGTTTCCCAATCAGGGTACCTTGACAGCATTCTATGAGTATTTAGAATGGACGACTCCTGGCATGGTAGTGTACCTGCAGGTAATGGAGTCACCCTCTCTAAAGGTGTCTTATAGACTAAAGGGGAGAGGGATACGCATGATTGACAGATCACTTGCTTAGGCAATTGAGTCAATCATGAGATGTCAAGTACCACACCAGATGTTGTTCTTGCACTAGATGCAATAAGTTGATATTGATCCAATCCTGGAGGAACAGTCGGAAGCAGTTTTAGAACATAAGTGAATGTTCTAGGGATATGATAACGGCTGTCTCCTTTAGGAGACGGTTATCACTCCAGGCTTCCAAGGTGACATGGATGACAAGGAGGTTGTCAGAGTTATAGTTCTCCCTCTGACGAGGGGCAGTATTTTGGACAGGTAGTCCAAGGCAATACTGAGGGAGGCATGGCGCAGGATACTGATTAAGTTCAGTTGATGATACAGTCTAAGAAGTTTGGATTTGGAGTTCATTTATGAGCTAGGTCCCATCAGACATCCAGACATTCTAAGACATGTATTGCTCATTTCGGGAGATGGCTTTCTCCGCGAACTTGAGATATAGAGAGACATAGAAAGAAACATCACAGCGGATCCACTCACTGAGGCTGTTCCTCGAACGCAATAGTTTCGCAAACAAGCTTTGTGAGACTGACTAGTAGAGGAGTTGGGTGTTCGGTATCACACGGGCTGTGAGTATGCGACATCGCAATAATTAGCCTTGAGTGCAAGTGGGAGATTGTTGGAGATAGTGCCCTCAGAGTCAATTATTGGATCACAGGCACGTGATTGCAATGATTGAGGGAGGACCTATCCCAGGAGGACAGTCTTACTCGAGATGATAGTATGCTATCTGGTTTATCTTTATCATCGTGTACTGCTTTAGGTGACCTGACACGTCGCTATTACACGTTGATAGAGCCCCTAGGATTCTTGCTTGACGACCAGCAGTATGATGGCGATCATATACGTGGGAGCTGAGGTCTATAAGCACATCCTTAAAAGGTCCCTAGTCGTAGGAGTTTCGAGACAGGGCATCGATACTCCATTAGTAGACTAGTGTATACAGTCGAGACCCCGACGAGGGGCGGTGGCCGGTCTCACAAGCCACTGGTGTCAGTTGGTTCACCTAAGATGTATACAGGTGCTCATTGGGTTATGAGTACACCGGACAGGACTCGCCGGGAACCTGCTAGTTGGGCTTATACCAGACGTCAGATAGCAGTTCCCAGGTGACATGTGTACAGGTTAGTTCATCGACCTGAGATCGTCATTTGTCTCGTGTGAGTTCCCACTGTGCTTTGATTACTACCCTACCACGGCTCAAAGGAGTCGTGCAAACAGGTTTTAGTTGGGTACAGTCCCGAGCCACATGGAGGCAGTGAGCGGATCTGCAGGGGTTCGTCTCTCCCGGTATTGGGGGTGAGGTCGCGCTGTGTCTAGGAGAGCCATTACGCAAAGCCCTCGGCCGAGGCAGGAGATTTACTGGTAGGTATTCCAGTAGTATCTCAGGGCGTTCTGGGCTACACTCCGACACGACTTGTACCGCTTTTGGGGGTCTGACTTTTACCAACCCCCTAGGCCCGCCATGCGATACTCATAGACGAACGGACCGGACTGTACGGATATTGTCACTGACAGACTCAGTGGGGTGTCGGGGTGAGCTTCCTCATCGACGTCCCTTTTGGTCAATAGCTGGTGGCCCGTCACGTATTGGCTTATACCTCTGACGTGCCAGTGGTTAAATCCACAGCCATAGTATTGACGAGTCTTTAGAGTCCACCACACTTTCAGTTACTCAAGCTTTCGGGCGAAACGTTGTAGAGGCCGTATGGAGATATGGCAGGGTCCGATCAGATACGTGCGGTATTGCACGGATCAGGATCGGACAGTTTTGTACTAGTGGCCGTATAGTTATATGGCAGGGTTCGATCAGATACGTGCGGTATTGCACGGATCAGGATCGAACGGTTTTTTACTAGCCGGCTTTGGCTTAAGCCGGTCCTAGTTTAGTACAGTGTAGATTTTGTCTCATTGCATTTGCATCCGGTCGGAATACAGATGCGGGTGTGTATGCACAGTATCGGGGTTTTCCTGTAATTTATTACGGGTCCAGTTTTCTGGAGTTGCCAGTTTGCATTCCGTTCCGGCCGGTTTTCCTTTGTTCTTTCCCGGCCGGACTTTTCCGATGGAGGGGGTTATTTGCAGTTTTGCAAATAACACTTTGTGGAGGGGTTTTCTTTGCATATTGTATTGACTATGATGGCTTTCATATCTTGCACCATCACTTGATTTGAAATGAGTATGGGTTAAAGTTAAAAGCATGGTTGCTTGTCTCTTGATGTGGTTACCTCCTCTTTTCACCCTACACTCACCTTCCTTCTTACTTGATATTACCTCCTCCACCTTTTCTAAGATGAGAGATTATTCATTAGAAAGAAAGAGAAGAAGAAAAAAGAAAGAGAGGAAGAAGAAGAGAGAGCTTCATTCTTGAGAGTTTCTTTCTTAATCTCTTTTTCATGCTAGAAAAATGCAAGCACCATTTTTCTAATCCTTGTTTCCTCCATCATCTTCAAATGGCAACAAAACCCAAGTGAGACAATCTACTACACATTCTACAGCACATCTTGAGCATGTCGAGTTGCCGGCTTCATGCGCGAGTAGCCTCGGTATTGAGGCGGGAGCCCGTAAAAGAAGAAGGCGATGTGGTGCCCTTTCCGGCGAGGAGGCGACGATGTGGAGGCAACACTTTCCGCGGGAGATCGGGACGATGACGAGAAGACCGGAGGACTCGGATCACTCGGTATACTTCTCACCCTATCTCTTGTTTGCTAGCGTAGGTTAATGGTTAACGATCCGGGTTTTCTTTGTCCGCGGTAGCGCCGGTTTCCGAGTAAGGAAAAATTTTGATTCCGCAATTTGGCCTCGAGTAAGACGGCCGGGGCGCTGCCGTGGCGCAACAATACTCTGCAGTTGCTTAAAAAAAATTTAGACACTTTGAAAAATTCGACAGAAACTAGGTTTTTTGTTTCGATGTTTCAGAGTTGTTTCGGTTTCTAAATCCTACAAACATCGTCTAATTCTCTAGCATGACTCTGATACCACTGAAGGGTTCCCTAGGGCGGCCGCTAGGTTTCGGGAGGCATCAACCATGCCGTTTTCAAAAATTTAGCACGCTAAAGAACCCTAACCTAGAATCTTAACTAGGGAATTAGACGAAATTAGAATGTAAACATCTTTACATCTATGTGAACAAGGAATACAACCTTTGTAGACCGGTCCTTCACTTCAAAAGCTCCGTGTAGCAGTCCTTTCGCTCCAAGTAGTGAACTCCCGGACTCTAGAAAGGCTTCACAAGATGAAAGGATAAAGCTTGCTTGAAGTCTTCGAGGCCGAAGATGATCTACGTCGAGGAGACACCAACTCAAGCTACCTCTTCAATAATTAGGAATTAGTGAAGAAAACAACCTAAACTAAATGGCTAGTCTAGTGTAGGTTGATGAAATAGGAATTTTGCCTACTTTAGAAATATTTTTCTCACTAATTTTCCAAACCTCCCAAAAAGCTATAGAGCATGAGAAAGGAGATGAAGAAAAAGCAACCATGGAGAGAAACAAGTGTAGAATCGCAACAATGGGTGAGAAATATCTCATATCACTCATGTAGAGACATGACCATGGTTTAAGATAATGGTTGGATTAATAAATATCTTAAGCAAGAAAAAATTAGTGGACTAAGTCAATGGTTCCATAAGCTTCCACTAAGCTTAACCTTGTGACTAATTTCCAACTAATTTTGATTTACTTTAAATAAATAAAACCCTTCATTATGTTAAACATGGTGTGAGTCTCATGTATCATCTAGCATGACGCACAAAAATGTACATTAATATATATCACATATATACTAAATGCACAAGTGAGAAAAAGAATTCTTAAGTGAGCTAATATTAGTTAATATATCAAATATATAATTATACATTAAATTAATAAGTTAACACTTGATTTAATAATCCGGCTTTCTCACATATAACCGACTAATATCATGTGTATCAACTTGTCGAATCAACACTTGATTCAATAACCCGGCTATATCACATATAACCGACCGATAACACCAATCGCGAGAATAGAATACGGTATCACATACACG
Organism: Agapanthus africanus; assembly: GCA_030015575.1. Lineage (NCBI taxonomy): Eukaryota > Viridiplantae > Streptophyta > Magnoliopsida > Asparagales > Amaryllidaceae > Agapanthus > Agapanthus africanus. The sequence goes on along the minus strand of CM057348.1, from coordinate 411,115,428 downwards.
TATTAATCTCGGTCCCTCACATATCACATATGTGCTCCTACCTCGTTTCGACTGAGCCAGGAAACCTCTGTGTGGGACTCTAAAGACTCGTCAATACGCCGGCAGTATGTGGTGATCATATCAGTCACCCACAAGCCGCAAGCGGTCTGCTAAATGTAACGGCCACCAGGATATTGAGCGATAAGAATATCAACAAGCAAGCCTGCTCATACTCCTGCGAATCCAATCAGTAACACTACCGTACAGTCCGGTCTCTTCGTCTGATATGTCGCATTTCTCGCCTGGGGGCGGTAAACTTCAGACCCCAATAGCTTGATAAGTCATGCCGATGCAAGGTCCATAACGGTTCGAGAAACTACTGATAACACTTACCAGTAAATCTCAGTAACTTTGGCAAGGGATTTCCTGTTATGGCCAATCGAGCATAACGCAACATCAATCGCAATACCGAGAGATACGAAATCCCCTCCTATCACTCATTGCCTCCATGTGACTCGGGACTGTACCTAAAAACCACCATTTTGCACGATCTCTTGAACGTGGTAAGATGGAAATCAAAGCACAGTGGGAATCACACAAGACTCTATGACGATCTCGGGTCGACAGACTAACCTGTACCAGTGTCACAAGAGAACTGCTATCTGACGATAGGTATAATACCATCTAGGAGTTCTCGGCGAGTCCGTTCAGTGTAACCTGTCTCCATTGAGAACCCGTATACCATCTTTGATGTCAAACACCAATGGATGTAGGATCATCCATCGCCCATCATATGGGTCAAGAAGCATATACGCTAGTCTACTCTGGAATATCGATGCCTCGTCTCGATACTCCCATGACTAGGAACATTTGAAGGATGTACTTACCGACTACCTTTGCCCCACTAGTATAATCTGCATCATAATCCTGGTAGTCAAATACTCATCCTAAGGGCTTTATCAACATGTGATAGAGAGACAATCAGTGTACATATTAAGATAAAGAGCAACCGGATAGCATACTATCATGTCGAGTAAGAAAGTCCTCCATATATATGTCCAAGCATCCACTATAATATACATCACATGTATAATAATGTCCTCTAGGGAATACATATAACTAACAGTTTCTGTCCATATTTCAAAAGTTGGAATTTTTTGGTTTAAAAATTCTCAGAAAATCATGCAGGTTATTGTATAGAGTCCCAAGAAATATGAGGGACCAACTCGACTAAATGACCGAGGAACCGCGGCATAACCTAGGGTTCCGCCGCATTTTTGGTGAGTTTGGGACTCTTGTTTCTTGTGCTGTTCCGTAGTGATATTTTGGGTTTTCTGGGTATATTTAGTGAGGCTCAAGTTGGTGAGGTCTATGTGATTTGTGGGATTTCGAAATATTGATCGAAATGTTTAACATCTTCTAGATAGTGTAACGTTTTAGAAATCATTTTGCGAATTTTCCGTTTTTAGGGTAAAATAGTCGGTGTTTTCCATTTTAAACCGATAGTGATCAAACTTCTGTATAGACTTGTCGGCACCTAATTTAGCTAGAATGAAGCCAGTGCACGGGCTTTGAGGGTCAATGGAAAGTTTTGGTTCATATAGAATTTTTCCCTAATTAAATATTATTTTATTGTGTTATTTATGCCCTTAATTAGTGGAAATTATATCTTTGTGTGGGTTAATTAGTGCTAATTGGGATCATTGGTAATCTAATCACTAGAATAAGTTTAGAACCTTCTCTTCTAATATATAGATATTTGTTATGACAAATGGAATTTTTTTAAACAGAAAAGAAAGAAAGAAAAGGTGGCATTACTTTTAATGAAGCATTAAATAATTTTTTGCTAGAAACTTCTCCGTAATTTCCACAAAATACCCCCCTCCATTATTGGCCGAGCCCTCCCCACATTCTGCCCTCGTCATTTTCAATGCTCGTTTCTTCATCCTTTTTCTCTCTAATTCCTTCAAAAATCCCAAAATAAATCCACAAATTCCTAAATAAAATTAAACCATCATTTCCATTCACTAATCTTGCTTGAATTTTCAACAAAACATGGTTTTTGGAGGCTAAAGTTGTTGAATCTTGTTGCTTTGGGGTGTTCTTGTTGAGGTATAATTTCAAACCCTAATCCTTATTGGTTATGCTAAAATCATTATGTTAGCTAATTAATTGGTTAACATAGCTTTTAACTCTTGTTTAATTCATTTATTGTAATTTTAAAATGTTGGAGATAGTGCCCTCAAAATCAATTATTGGATCGCAGGTACGTGATTGCAATGATTGAGGCAGGACCTATACCGATATGACAGTCTTGCTCGAGATGATAGTATGCTATCTGGTTTGTCTTTATCATCGTATACATGCTTTAGTTCACTATTGCATGATGATAGAGCCCATAGGATTCTTGCTTGACTACCAGCAGTATGATGGCGATCATATACGTGGGAGCTGGGGTCTGTAAGCACATCCTTAATAATGTCCCTAGTCGTGGGAGTTTCGAGACAGGGCATCGATACTCCAGAGTAGACTAGTGTATACAGTCGAGACCCCGACGATGGGCGGTGGCCGGTCTCACAAGCCACTGGTGTCAGTTGGTTCACCTAAGATGTATACAGGTGCTCATTGAGTTATGAGTACACCGGATAGGACTAGCCGGGAATCTGCTAGTTGGTATTATACATATCGTCAGATAGAAATTCCTTGGTGACATGTGTACAGGTTAGTTCATCGACCTGAGATCGTCGTTTGTCTCATGTGAGTTCCCACTGTGCATAGATTACTACCCTACCACGCTCAAAGGAGTTGTGCAAACAGGTTTTAGTTGGGTACAGTCCCGAGCCACATTGGAGGTAAGTGAGCGGATCGTCGGGGATTCGTCTCTCCCGGTATTGGGGGTTGATGTCGCGCAGTGCACGGGTGGCCATCACTAGGAATCCTCGGCCGAGGTAGTGGAGAATTACAGATTTGGATCAGTAGTTTCTCAGGTGGTGATGGGCTTCATGCCGACACGATTTATCGCATTATTAGGGGTCTGATTTTATCCACCCCCCTAGACTCGATATGCGATACTCTTTAGACGAATGGACCGGACTGTATATACATTGTCACTGTCAGGCTCAGTAGGGTTTATAGATGAGTTCGCTCGTCAGCTTCCCTTCCAATCAATACATAGACAAAACGTTACGTGCAGCTTGTACCTCTGACGTGCTAGTGGTTATACCCAGTGCCGATGTGTTGATGAGTCATTAGAGTCCCCCACAGACACTTTCCCAAGTTCGGGCGAAACGTTGTAGAGGCCGTATGGTGATATGGTAAGGTTCGGAAAAAGCACGTGCATTTTCGCACGTGTCGTTTTTCGGGCAGATAATACTGGTAGGCTTTGGTTTAAGCCGGAACCCAGTATTGTACTGTGTAGATATAATATCTTTGCCTCAGTTGCATTTATATTCGGTCGTAATATAAATGCGGGTATGTTTATACTAATACGGGGTTATCCTGAAATTCGTTTCAGGATCGCTTTTGGAAGTTGCCAGTTTCCAGTTTTCTATCAGCCGTATTTTGACATTCGGTTAAATACAGATTTATCTTTTCTTAGGATTTGTGTGGAAGCTTCTAGAAGAGGTGACTAGGATGGTGAGCTGGCTTTGTTCATTAATGGTGCATTAATTGAGTTGATGACTATGGTTATGAATCATTGTTTTATTTAATGAGTTCATACTAGGTGTATTATGACTCATTCTTTTGTATTAGTGCTTATTCTCACCATCCCTCCTCCTACACTCACCCCCCCACTCCTTTATATGGCCGGCCACCTCCTTGAGAGAAAATAAGGTTGTTGTTTTGAAAGGATTAAGGATTTTAGTTCATGGAAATTGATATACTCCATTTCTCATTTCGTATCGATCCAAAAGGCAACTTCATTAATCGTTCGTCCATAGCCTTGGACGTAACGAGACAAAGTGTTCTACTCATTCTCTACTTCATCTTGGTCGTCTCTTCTAGCAAATTTGACGATCGAGTTGCCTCGGTTCTGAGGCGGGAGCCCGTTTAAAGATCCGTCGACGTGGTGCCACCCAGACGAGAAGAACGGAGATTCAGGAGATCGGAGTAACCGCAACAAGCGTGGGATAATGGTTGAAGACCGAAGGACTCGGATCATTCGGTATAACGTTTCTACCCCTTTGCAGTTTGTTAGTTTAGCTTTAATGGCAGATCCGGGTTACGGTACACGATAGCGTCAGTTTCGTTAAAAGTTTTTGTTCCGCATTTGGCGTCTGTTAGACGGCCGGGACGCTACCGTGGACTTACAGTGGTATCAGAGCCTCACCATTAAGCTATACTAACTTGTGCTAACACGTTTGAAATATCGATCGAACGAATTTTCAAAAAACCGCAAATTCCAGTGCTGTAGTTTCTGTCGATTTTAAATCAGGTCTAAAAATTATTTGACATATCACAGAAAACTAAGCAGGCAATTCTAAGCAAACTGGTGAAATTTGGTCACGTGATCCCACAGAACGACCGCGGATCCGTGGCCCAAACCAGGGTTTGGCCGCTGATCCGCCGCGCTTTTGTGGGAATAGTGCCCCAAATTTTTCCAGTGAGTTTAACATGGGAAATTATGGTTTTTGGTATATGTTTTTTTGGCCCAAATTTTGTTATTGTACACCAGATGTACGTGGGGCCCACTTCGGGAAATTTAGTCGATCAAAATTTTAAACTTGTTAGTATGCATTATTTACATTATATCTCCGACCGGGAATGTCATTTGATCGGTAAATCGTGTCTGATTGCTATAGTTCTTTTAGACGGGTTTGCGAACGTGACATTCACGTTGATGTTCTGTGTTGTGCTGTGATGTTGCGGATATGTCGTGGTGGATAGTAGGGTGCAATTATAGTGCAGTTTCAATTTATTTGTACTTTTGATGTTGCGGGGCGAGCGTCCAACACGTGGACTGCCGTTATTGCCTGTTTGTATAATATTCTTTTGGGGCACGACCGGGTCGAGGTCGATGTACCCGTTGTACATATTTTTATTTCTGTACTAGGTTTATCCCGCGAAGGAGTGCACGGATTGCCGGGTTCTGGAGAGCAACGGGTCCGTATCTCATGGCTTTGAGTGGCAGAGGGGCCTTACTCTAGAATTGGCAGACTATTCGCCGCACTCGTAGGGGGTACAGGTTGACCCAAGGAGGGGTGCTCAATTTACCGGATTCCGTGAAGTACCGGGTGTTCCATTCACTATGTTGTGGGGACTACCTCACTTCAAGTTTTGGCGGGTAACTTGCCGCACCTGTAGGGGTCTAGGTTTCTTTGCACAGGCTATCCACACGACCAGGGGAACGTCAGGTTTCAGCAGCGGCTCTGTGAAACCCGGGGATCCCAGATTATCTGTATTGTTCTGTGATGCTTATTACTTTTCTGTAATGTTGCATATTATCACGCCTGGAGCGATTATTGTATATTGGTATATATACTATTAGATGTTGTATATGTTTTACACCCGCGCTAGTCCAGCCCTCGCTCTGTCGTTAGTTAAGTAACCTAACGGGTGATGACGGGACCCAGTGGCGAATGCGAATGGCATATACGTACATTATATTTTCGTTCTTTTCTGGTGTGATTGATGTTGTTTTGCATAGTGATATTCAGTCAGAATATCCCGCACCTCATTCGACGAGGCAAGGGCCGAGATCCCTTCACCGGGAGTGACCCCTTGAGCAGAAGTTTACGTCAGGGTAGTAACTTTAATATAGTCGATTACAAGTTGCTTTGCATCGCGGTATTCAGTTGGAATATGTAAGTCCGCGGCAGCGCCCCGGCCGTCTAACAGACGCCAATATGCGGAACAAAACTTTTACGACTGGCGCTATCGCGTACTTTATCCCGGATCGTCCATTAAAGCTAAACTAACAAATTGTAAAGAGGGTAGAATTGTTATACCGAATGATCCGAGTCCTTCGGTCTTCAACCATCATCCCACGCTATGTTGCAACTGATCCGAACTTGCTCGATCTCCGGTCTCGTCGTCCAGGTGGCACCACGTCGACGGATCTTTAAACGGGCTCCCGCCTCTGAACCGAGGCAACTCGATCGTCAAGTTTGCTAAAAGAGACGACCAAGATGAAGTAGAGAATGAATAGAATACTTTGTCTCGTTACGTCCAAGGCTATGTGTAAGTCCATGCTACCTCTCCCGGTACTTTCAGGCATGCGGAATTTGGTAAAAAACGATTTTTATAGAGGTGGTAACATGGACCTATAACCCGGATCTTGGTTAAACATCTAACTAACAACCTAACTACGAGTTTCTAACTACTCGGTTAGGGGTTATACCTTGCTTGTCTTGAACTCCTTCGTCTTCAAGCTCCGATGGTGGTCCGGATTGGCTTCTTCCCGTCGTCTCCGTACGCCGAAGATAGATCCACCTGAAAGCTCCAACCTTTGGCTACTTCTTCGAACTTTGAAGAAACTAGTTCACTCGGTTTGCTAAACCTTGTGAACTAGAATGAGTAGAGAAGAGTTTGTATGGGATTTTATCTATGGTTCTTGATTCTCAACTCATGAGATATGTGAACCATATAGTCAAGAGAGGGAGCAAGAGGAAGAGGGTGAAAGCAGGAGCAAGAGAGCTCAAGAACAAGAGAGAGAATGAGCAAAAAAAAATGAGCAAGTCTTTTGTCTTTCACCCTCTCATAATCCAAAACCATCATAACTCATTATATCAAATCAAGTGTTATGTGATGGTTGAAGCAACCATAACCATATCATTTCATGCACTCATTTTGCACAAATGAGCAAGCAAGCAAAAGTCTTTGCCATGAAATGATGGCTATGGTTATCATGATGGTCAACTAGTCACGCCTAGTCAACCGGTCAACAAAGTCAACAAAAGTCAACAAAGTCAACAAAGTCAACAACCATGTCACCATAATACTTAATTAATATAATAGTTAATCACATATCATATTCTCATTAGGGTTGAGCAAAAAGTCAAATAGTCGACGGTCAACTGTCAACAACCCTAATGAGAATCCGCTGCCTCTGTCTCCCCGTCATCTGTGCATACACACCCGCATCCGCGTTCCGAGGAACACGAATGCATACTGGATAAATCCAATCCCAAAAGGTACACTAGGATCTGGCTTAAACCAAAGCCCGCTAGTGTAAACTGTCCGGACACTGTACGTGCACAAGTGCACGGATGTGACCGAACTCTGTCGCAAAACCATGCGACCTGTCGCAAAACCATGCGACCTCTACTCTTTTGCCTAAAGACGAAAAGCTTTCTGTGTGGGACTCTAAAGACTCGACACTACGCTGGCAGTGGGTTTAACCACAGACCGCAAGCGGCACTAGCTGTGCGTAACGGTCCCCAGGTAATGCCGACAAGAAGACCGACGAGGCGAAACCCATTTGAACTCCTACTGAGCCTGAATGTGACATTCTCCGTACAGTCCAGTCTGTTCGTCTGATACATCGCATGGCGGGCCTAGGGGGCGGTAAACGTCAGTCCCCCAATAGCGGTACAAGTCGTGCCGGAGCGAAGCCCAAAACACCCTGAGATAACACTGGAAGCCTACCAGTATATCTCGTTTGCCCTGGCCAGGGACTACTCGTGTAATGGCTCTCCTAGACACAGCGCGATGTCAACCCCCAATACCGGGAGAGACGAATCCTGTCTAACCGTCACTGCCTCCAAGTGCTTCGGGACTGCACCAAACTACTACCTGTTTGCACGGCTCCTTTGAGCCGTGGTAGGGTAGTAATCAAAGTATAGTGGGAACACACTCGAGGTGAAGTGACAGTGTCAAGTCAGCGGACTAAGCTGTACTCATGTCACCTGGGAACTGATAACTGACGATAGGCATAATACCAACTAGTCAGTTCCCGATGAGTCCTGTCCAGTGTACCCGTAACCTAACGAGCACCCGCATACTATCTCAAGTACGACGTACTGACGGCTGTGGGACAGACCGTCTCCCACACTGGGATGAGAAGCGCATGCGCTGGTCTACTCCGGAGTATTGATGCCCTGTCTCGATAGTCCTGCGACCAGGGACCTGCATAAGGATGTGCTTATAGATTACCTAGCCCCACTAGTGTGACGGCCATTACATCGCTGGTAATCAAGCAAAGATCCTAAGGGCTCCACTAATGTGTATAGGAGATATACAAAAATAAACACATGTACACATTGAAGTAGAAACAAACCAAGTAGCATACTACTATTTTGAGCAAGATTGTATATACAAGGTGAATATCGCAAGCTTCCATTAAGTAATATACAAACTAGTATGATACAGTAATGGCCTCTAGGGCATATACACTAACAATCTCCCACTTGCACTAAGGCCATGTACTGGCGTATCGAAGACCTATCATCTCGATCAGCCGCTCGAACTGAGTCTGGGGTAGGGCCTTGGTGAATGGATCTGCAGTGTTATCTTCTGAAGCGACTCTCCGAACCTCGATCTCCTGGCGATCCACGATCTCCCTGATCAGGTGATACCGCCCCAAGATGTGCCTGGATCTCTGATGGGACCTGGGTTCCTTCGCTAAAGCTATAGCCCCGTTGTTGTCGTAATACAGAGGTATTGGATCAACAATGGACGGAACCACCTGAAGTTCTTTCAAGAACTTCCTCATCCAGACAGCTTATTTTGCGGCATCAGATGCAGCGATGTATTCCGCTTCCATCGTCGAGTCTGCAACGGTTTCTTGTTTGGAACTCTTCCAACACACCGCCCCTCCATTGAGGGTAAAGACAAAACCCGACATGGACTTGGAATCATCCTTGTCACTCTGGAAGCTGGAGTCAGCAAAGGCCTCGATCTGGAGGTCTTTTCCGCCATACACCAAGAACATCTCCTTAGTCCTTCTCAGGTACTTAAGAATGTTCTTTACCGCTATCCAGTGTTTCTCCCCAGGGTTTGACTGATACCGGCTTACCACACTCAGTGCATAAGCTACATCCGGTCTGGTACACAACATCGCATACATTATAGAGCCTACCGCAGAAGCGTATGGTATAATAGACATGCGATCCCTCTCTAAATCAGTCTTGGGAGATATCTCTTTAGAGAGGGTGATCCCGTGACAAGCCGGTAGGTTACCACGCTTGGAATCTTCCATACTGAATCTTTTCAGTACGGTGTCGATGTACCTGGACTGTGAAAGTCCTAATATCCTCTTGGATCTATCACGATGGATCCGGATCCCCAGGATGTATGAGGCATCACCCAGGTCTTTCATGGAGAACCTGTGTGACAAGAACCCCTTGACAGATTGTAGCATAGGAATGTCATTTCCTATTAAGAGAATGTCATCCACGTATAAAACGAGGAATACTACAGTTCTCGCTACAAATCTACTATAGATGCATGGTTCATCTGGATTTTTGATAAAGCCAAATTCTTTGACCGTCTCATCAAAGCAGATGTTCCAACTCCGCGATGCCTGCTTTAGTCCATAGATGGACTTAAGCAACTTGCACACCTTTCCGCTGCTCCCACTATGAATGAAACCCTCTGGTTGGTCCATATAGACACACTCCTCTAAATTTCCATTTAGAAAAGCGGTCTTTACGTCCATTTGCCAGATCTCATAATCGTGGTAGGCAGCAATGGCAAGAAGGATCCGAATGGATTTCAGCATGGCTACTGGAGAAAAGGTTTCGTCATAGTCCAAGCCAGGTCTTTGACGAAAACCCTTTGCTACCAGCCTAGCTTTATAGGTCTCAACCTGTCCATCTACACCAATCTTCCTTTTGAAGATCCACTTGCATCCTACGGGTTTTACCCCGTCTGAAGCAATGTCCAACGTCCATACCTTGTTGGTGTACATGGACTCCATTTCGGTCCGCATTGCATCCAGCCATTTCACTGAGTCAACGCTCTGAACGGCCTGCTGGAAGCTAGTAGGTTCATCATAATCTATGATGCAATCCTCTCTATCCCCGTCTATGAGAAAACCGTAGTATCTTTCGGGCGGATGAGTCTGCCTACTACTCCTGCGGAGCGGCGTAGGAATGTCCTGTTCTGAACCTTCTGGTTCCACTAAGCTTTCAGTAATAGTCTGTGGTTCTGGAACTTCTTCCAGTTCTATTGTGCTCCCACTTATCTGGGTTTCCAAAAAATCAGTTTCCAAGAAGCGGGCATGCTGAGAAACAAAAACCTTTTGTTCCTCAGCAGAATAGAAAAGATACCCCCTGGAGTTCCTTGGGTATCCCACAAACTTACACTGTACTGAACGCGCCTCAAGCTTGTCCGCATGCTGCTTTTTTACAAAAGCTGGACATCCCCATACCTTAAGATACTTAAGACAGGGTTTCTTCCCAGTCTACATCTAATATGGGGTGGTAGGCACAGTCTTGGTGGGAGCCTTGTTCAAGAGATACGCAGCTGCTTCTAGTGCATATCCCCAGAATGATCGCGGTAACTCAGCGTTACTCATCATGGACCGAACCATATCCAATAGGGTTCGGTTCCGTCTCTCCGATACACCATTATGTTGCGGAGTGTATGGAGGAGTAAGCTGAGAGAGAATACCATTCTCTTTTAAGTAATTCAGGAATTCGGCACTTAAGTATTCTCCACCTCGATCCGATCTTAGAATCTTGATACTTTTGCCGGTTTGTTTCTCTACTTCATTCTTATACTCCTGGAATTTTCCAAAGGCTTCGGACTTATGTTTCATTAAGAAGACATAACCGTACCTTGAGAAGTCATCCGTAAAAGTAATGAAGTAAGAATAGCCGCTTGGAGCATGTGTAGACATTGGACCGCACACGTCACTGTGTACGAGTCCCAAGAGCTCACTCGCTCTTACTCCATGTCCAGTAAACGGAGTCTTTGTCATCTTTCCTTTGAGACAGGATTGACAAGTGGCATACGATTGATATTCGAACGGATTCAAATATCCTTCTGTATGTAACTTAGTCAACCTTCTCTCATTGATGTGACCCAGTCTACAATGCCACAAGAAAGTCTGATTTATTTCTGGAGACTTTCTTTTGTGTGTATTCTGGACGTTGAAAATCTGTGGTTGGTTTAATACGTATATACCATTACTCAATGTACCTGACCCAATCAAAACTTGATTAAGGTGAATGTTTACAACATTACTTGCAAACGCAAATTCATAACCTTCTTTAGAAACTAAAGATACAGAAATGATATTACAAGTTGTGTTGGGTACAAAAAAGCAATTATGCAAAACCAAAACATGTCCATCTGACATTCCCAGGTGATAGTCCCCCACGGCTTTAGCATCCATGCTAGCTCCGTTCGCAACTCTGAGGGTCATGTCACCTGCCTTCAAAACCCTACGGTTTCTCAACGCCTGCAAAGAATTACAGATATGAGATCCTGATCCGGTATCCAATACCCAGGAAGTAGAGTTTATTGAAAGACAGTTTTCAATAACATACACACCTGAAGCTGAAGTTGCAACCTGCTTCAATTCCTGTGTTTTGGCCTTCCAGGCCCTACAATCATTCTTCCAGTGTCCTTTCTTATGACAATAGAAGCATTCTTCCTTATCCACAAGCTTCCCCGCTTTCTTTGTTGCTTTAGCTTTTCCCTTCGTATCCACCTTACTAACACCGCCCCTTGGTTTGGCGGGGGCTTTCTTCTTCTTTCCCTTAGCTTTCGCCTTGGACCTAGAAGAAGATGATCCTCCTACAAACAAAGTGGATGTTTCCCTACTTTTCTGTAGGGTGCCCTCTGCGCTCCTCAGCATGTTGAGGAGCTCTGAAAGTTCAACCTCTTTTTCTTGTAAGTTGAAGTTCAGTATAAACTGGGCGTAAGTGGAAGGAAGGGACTGGAGAACTATGTCCGTATAGAGCTCACTCTCCAATGTGGTCCCTAGGTCCGCGAGCTCCTCAATGTAGCCGATCATCTTTAGCATGTGCTCGGCTACTGATGATCCGACGGCCATCTTTGCCGAAAATAACTTTTTCGACGCTTCGTATCTTGCGATACGAGATTGCTCTCCATCCAGTTCTTTTGTATGGAGAAATATGGATTCAAGGTCCATATTCTCGTGCCTCCTCTGATGTTCGTTGTCCATCGAGGCAAGTACGAGGCACTTGGCCTTCGCGCTATCAATCTCCCAAGTCTTGCGGATTTCCTTATCCGCGACGCTGGAAGTGGGATCAGGGACAGGGGGAGCTTTGGTGGTAAGAAGATACCCCAGCTTGTCGTAAGTGATTGCTATCTTGACATTCCTGAACCAATCTTTGTAGTTTGGCCCTGTCAGTATATTTTTATCTAGAAGTAACTTAAGTCCAGTCATGTCGATTGGTCGCTGCAATTAGGAGAGAGAATAAGAAACACTCAGCATGATGCTCTTGCAAGTTTAGAATGGTTTTTAGTTTGTCTAAACAGGATGGCTCCCACTGTTTCTCGAATCCCCCCTCAAACCATAAAGGAAGAATTAGTCGGGATCAATCCCACCGCACAATACTTGCTTAACCGTTCAGCCAGGCCGGTGTCGGTACTTCGAGGGAGGTTTTCCAACGCTTTCGCGAAGTTCCTTAATTAAAGAACCTCTTTTCCCTGGGGGCGTAGCCCCGCTAACACCTTTCTAGGCACCTACTAGGTTTATAGCATTGATCGTTTAGTGAGAAATTTCCCGAGGAGTAGCATATACTCACAGTAGGATCGGGATCCAAATATCATCGCGTGACGAAACTGAAGGAATCCTACCAGAATCATCACACTCCAAATGGTATGCAAATCTAGCAAGTTTCAGTACTTATGAAACTCCCGATGTGGATTTTTGCCCCATGCTCTTATTACCTTGACGAAGGTCAACAAATCATAAGTCACATGTCAAGTTCTTCCCGTCATTATCCAGGTTAATTTGAATCCACCCGTATATACCCTTGACGAAGGTCAACAAGGTAATGTGAATGTTCCAAACCAACGCATCTATCTATGCTACATATGAATACCTAACAGCTACCAATCACTATGCCTTGACGAAGGTCAACAAACACAGCTTGAATACTATTGAATATTCATACGAAACGACGGAGGGCTACGAATGGTTTTGGCGAAACCGTGAACGTAGTGAACTTGATATAGTCGATGGAACGAGATAGCTTTTAAAAGGAGTGGCTCAAGCTCCGCATTTAAAAGTTGATTTTGAAAAGAACCGAGCGGTTTTTCGAAAGTGTTCCAACGACTTTAACTTGGTTTATTATCTTGCATTAGTTCTTTTAACGCGTGATATTCTTGCATTAGTTCTTTTAATGTGTCCCGTCATTTAATCCTACCATTGCAGAAAACAACCAAAATATAACGTACGCTTATGCCATTCGCATTCGCCACGGGGCCCCGTCATTACCCGTTAGGTTACTTAACTAACGACAGAGCGGGGGCTGGGCTAGCGCGGCTGTAAAACATAAGCAACGCCTAAATAATATCATATATAGATATACTGCAATGATAAACATTTCAGATCACAGATGAATACATTGGATATACTAGGAATCCGCAATTCGTACGAGCCTGTAACGAAAAGCAGATTACACGGTCGCGGTGAATAGCCAAAACCCCACCCAAGACCCCTACGGGTGCGGCAAACTACCAGCCAAGTACCCGAAGCGAAGCAACCTCCCTCAATGCCGTGAGTAGGCCATTCGGCACTTCGGCATACCCGGTAGTTTGTGCACCCCCTCCATGGGTCTATCCTAGGAGCAAAAACAGTAAAAAGAAATTATACAATGACGGCTACAACCCCGACCCGGTTGTGCGGCCATACAAATAATTATTACATCAATTTACAAATTTACATGAATTGAAAGAAAAGAAAACTCTCGTCTCACAACCCCCGGCTATTCACCCGCGACAATTCAACATATTCATATACACATTCCAGCAACATTACAGATCACAGATTTGTATAACCCCCACTAATCGACATATAGCGATTAGTAGACGTTCAATACAAATATCACATTACAGAAAAACCCGTTAGCTTAAGTCTTTTAGAAGTTCGATCAAAAATACGGATTTTCAGGACCCCAAAAATAAAATTTTCGTTCTGGAAAATCAGGGCAGAAAACACATATACCAAAAATCCCAAAATACCCCTATGAGAATACTGTAGCAAAGAAAGAACAGAGAGGAGCCAAGTCGGCCGCGGAACCGCGGCAATAGCAAGCTATTGCCGCGTTTCCGCGGCTCTTTGATGGGATCAATGGACCAAATTTCTACAGTATTCACAGAAAACCCTGAGTCGATTTTTGGTGTATCCCAAAAAATTTTTCCAGTACTTTTGAAATCGACAGAAAGTTCGAATTTTGGGGTTCATTTCGGGACTTTTTCTTTGATCGATCTTCTAGTTACTTGCTAACATGTTAGATAGAGTTTAACGAGGCTCTGATACCACTGTAAGTCCATGCTACCACTCCCGGTACTTTCGGGCATGCGGAATTTGGTAAAAAACGATTTTTATAGAGGTGGTAACATGGACCTATAACCCGGATCTTGGTTAAACATCTAACTAACAACCTAACTACGAGTTTCTAACTACTCGGTTAGGGGGTTATACCTTGCTTGTCTTGAACTCCTTCGTCTTCAAGCTCCGATGGTGGTCCGGATTGGCTTCTTCCCGTCGTCTCCGTACGCCGAAGATAGATCCACCTGAAAGCTCCAACCTTTGGCTCCTTCTTCGAACTTTGTAGAAACTAGTTCACTCGGTTTGCTAAACCTTGTGAACTAGAATGAGTAGAGAAGAGTTTGTATGGGATTTTATCTATGGTTCTTGATTCTCAACTCATGAGATATGTGAACCATAGAGTCAAGAGAGGGAGCAAGAGGAAGAGGGTGAAAGCAAGAGCAAGAGAGCTCAAGAACAAGAGAGAGAATGAGCAAAAAAAATGAGCAAGTCTTTTGTCTTTCACCCTCTCATAATCCAAAACCATCATAACTCATTATATCAAATCAAGTGTTATGTGATGGTTGAAGCAACAATAACCATATCATTTCATGCACTCAGTTTGCACAAATGAGCAAGCAAGCAAAAGTCTTTGCCATGAAATGATGGCTATGGTTATCATGATGGTCAACTAGTCAAGCCTAGTCAACCGGTCAACAAAGTCAACAAAAGTCAACAAGTCAACAAAGTCAACAACCATGTCACCATAATACTTAATTAATATAATAGTTAATCACATATCATATTCTCATTAGGGTTGAGCAAAAAGTCAAATAGTCAACGGTCAACTGTCAACAACCCTAATGAGAATCCGCTGCCTCTGTCTCCCCGTCATCTGTGCATACACACCCGCATCCGCGTTCCGAGGAACACGAATGCATACTGGATAAATCCAATCCCAAAAGGTACACTAGGATCTGGCTTAAACCAAAGCCCGCTAGTGTAAACTGTCCGGACATTGTACGTGCACAAGTGCACGGATGTGACCGAACTCTGTCGCAAAACCATGCGACCTGTCGCAAAACCATGCGACCTCTACTCTTTTGCCTAAAGGCGAAAAGCTTTCTGTGTGGGACTCTAAAGACTCGACACTACGCTGGCAGTGGGTTTAACCACAGACCGTAAGCGGCACTAGCTGTGCGTAACGGTCCCCAGGTAATGCCGACAAGAAGACCGACGAGGCGAAACCCATCTGAACTCCTACTGAGCCTGAATGTGACATTCTCCGTACAGTCCGGTCTGTTCGTCTGATACATCGCATGGCGGGCCTAGGGAGCGGTAAACGTCAGTCCCCCAATAGCGGTACAAGTCGTGCCGGAGCGAAGCCCAAAACACCCTGAGATAACACTGGAAGCCTACCAGTATATCTCGTTTGCCCTGGCCAGGGACTACTCGTGTAATGGCTCTCCTAGACACAGCGCGATGTCAACCCCCAATACCGGGAGAGACGAATCCTGTCTAACCGTCACTGCCTCCAAGTGCTTCGGGACTGCACCCAACTACTACCTGTTTGCACGGCTCCTTTGAGCCGTGGTAGGGTAGTAATCAAAGTACAGTGGGAACACACTCGAGGCGAAGTGACAGTGTCAAGTCAGCGGACTAAGCTGTACTCATGTCACCTGGGAACTGATAACTGACGATAGGCATAATACCAACTAGTCAGTTCCCGACGAGTCCTGTCCAGTGTACCCGTAACCTAACGAGCACCCGCATACTATCTCAAGTACGACGTACTGACGGCTGTGGGACAGACCGTCTCCCACACTAGGATGAGAAGCGCATGCGCTGGTCTACTCCGGAGTATCGATGTCCTGTCTCGATAGTCCTGCGACCAGGGACCTGCATAAGGATGTGCTTATAGATTACCTAGCCCCACTAGTGTGACGGCCATCACATCGCTGGTAATCAAGCAAAGATCCTAAGGGCTCCACTAATGTGTATACGCGATATACAAAAATAAACACATGTACACATTGAAGTAGAAACAAACCAAGTAGCATACTACTATTTTGAGCAAGATTGTATATACAAGGTGAATATCCCAAGCTTCCATTAAGTAATATACAAACTAGTATGATACAGTAATGGCCTCTAGGGCATATACACTAACACTATCGACGAACGGTTAAAAGAAGTTGCCAATTGGAATCGGGTAAATGGAAATTGAACTGTATGAGATTTCCATACCCTAAACTATCATAATCATTTCTCTCAAGCAAATGAAAAACCATCATCATCTCACAAGAGGGGCCGGCCATATATATAAAGAAGAGGGAGAGTGAGTGTAGGAGCAAGGAGAGTGAGTGTAAGGAAAAATATCAAGGATATTTATCATATGCAAAGAATGAGTGGTATGAACACATTAAATGAATTAATTAATCCACCTCACTTAACACCTCACCTTACAATTAATGCAAATGATAAGTCACTAATCCTAGTCACCATTTCTAGAATCTTCTAGAACCATGACTCACCCAAAAGACGAAAGGATAAATCCGCATTTAACCGAATGTCAAATACGGCTGATAGAAAACTGGAAACTGGCAACTTCCAAAAATCATCCCGAAACGAATTTCAGGATAACCCCGTATCGGTATAAACATACCCGCATTTGTATTACAACCGAATACAAATGCAACTGAGACAAAGATATTATATCTACACAGTATAATACTGGGTTCCGGCTTAAACCAAAGCCTACCAGTATTATCTGCCCGAAAACTGACACGTGCGAAAACGCACGTGCTTTTTCCGAACCTTGCCATAAACCCATACGGCTTCTACAATGTTTCGCCCAAACTTGGGAAAGTATCGGTGGGGGACTCTAATGACTCATCAGTACACTGGCACTGGGTATAACCACTAGCACGTCAGAGGTACTGGCTGTACGTAACGTTTTGCCTATGTATTGATTGGAAGGGAAGCTGACGAGCGAACTCATCTATAAACCCTACTGAGCCTGACAGTGACAATAACCGTACAGTCCGGAACATTCCTCTATGAGTATCGCATATATGGCCTAGGTGGCCGGTAAACGTCAGACCCCCAACAGCTGTATAAGTCGTGTCAGAGAGCAGCCCAGAACACCCTGAGATTCTGCTGGTATACCTACCAGTATATCTCGATTACCCTGGCCAGGGATTTCATGTAATGGCTCTCCAAAACACAGCGCGATCTCACTCCCAATACCAGGAGAGACGAATCCCCGAAGATACGCTCACTTGCCTCCAATGTGGCTCGGGACTGTACCCAACTAAAACCTGTTTGCACAACTCATTTGAGCGTGGTAGGGTAGTAATCTAAGCACAGTGGGAACTCATACGAGACAAATGACGACCTCAGATCGATGAACTAACCTGTACACATGTCACCAGGGAACTGCTATCTGACGATATGTATAATACCAACTAGCATGTTCCCGGCGAGTCCTGTCCGGTGTACTCATAACCTAATGAGCACCTGTATACATCTTAGGTGATCCAACTGACACCAGTGGCTTGTGAGACCGGCCACCGCCCCTCGTCGGGGTCTCAACTGTATACACTAGTCTACTCTGGAGTATCGATGCCCTGTCTCGAAACTCCTACGACTAGGGACACTTTAAGGATATTCTTATAGACCCCAGCTCCCACTTATATAATCGCCATCATACTGCTGGTAGTCAAACAAGAATCCTATGGGCTCTATCAACATCTATATATGATGATAAAGACAGGCCATATAGCATACTATCATCTCGAGTAAGACTGTTTATCGGTATAGGTCCTCTCTCAATCATTGCAATCACGTACCTGTGATCCAATAATTGACTTAGAGGGCACTATATCCAACAATCTCCCACTTGCACTTAAGGCTAATTATTGCGATGTCGTGTACTCACAGCTCGTGTGATACCAAACATCCAACTCCTCTACTAATCAGTTTCACAAAGCTCGTTTGCAAAACTATTGTGTTCGAGAAATAGTCTCAGTGAGTGGATCCGCTTCGGTGTTTCTTTCTGTATCTCTCTATATCTCAACTTCGCGGAAAAAACCATCTCCCGAATTGAGTAATACGTGTCTTAGAATATGTCTGGATATCTGATGGGACCTAATTCATAAATGAACTCCAAATCCAAACTTCTTAGACTGTATCGATCACTGAAACTAATCAGTGTCCAGCACCATGCCTCCCACAGTATCCTCTTGGACCGCCTGTCCATAATACTGTCCCTCGTCTGAGGAAAAACTATAACTTTGACAATCACTCTGTCATCTATGTCCCCTTTGAAGCCTGGAATAATAACCGTCTCCCGAAGGAGGCTGCCGTCATCAAATCCGTAGAACATTCACTTATGTTCTAAAACTGCTTCCGTATGTTTCTTCAGGATTGGATTAATATAAACTTATCGCATCTAGTGCAAAAACGACATCTGGTGTGGTACTTGATATCTCATGATTGACTCAATTGCCAAAGCAAGTAATCTGTCAATCATGTACGTCCCTCTTCCTTTTAGTCTGTAAGACACCTTTAGAGACGGTGACTCCATCACCTGCAGGTACACCACCATGCCAGGAGTCTTTTATTCTAAAATACTATTAGAATACCGTCAAAGTACCAACATTGGGAAACTAACCAAATCTATATCTAAAACCATAGATCTAGTAACCAGAATGTCAGATATTATATCCATATCTTTTGTGGAGAAACAACTGTGTGACGACCACAGTACAACCGATCGTAGTATAGGAATTTTACTTCCTACTCTGTGTATGTCATCCAAATACTAGGACATCACACCCTACTACCTTCTTAACAGATCAATCCCCTATTCTGATGAAGTCAAACCTATGACTGTCACATCAAAAATTGATGATCTATCTCCGCTATTTCTGCTCAAGTCTATAAATAGACACTAGCTTCTTGCCCATTATGCTTTCGCTGCTCCCACTGACTACGACAACCCTCTGGCAGAATAATATATATACGTGTACTTCTAAAACTAGTTTAGAACGACGCTATACAAATCCTCCTGCCCGGTCTCATAGTCTGGAACAACAGTAGTGTCAAGTCTGGGTAAGCAAGAACCTCCCTGTCACTGTCCTTGAGGCTACCAGAGTACCTCTCGGGTGTCTGAGGTTACCCACCATATCTGCGGAGTGGCTATTGGAATGTCAAACCTGATTGAATATATAGGTCCTATTAAACTTTCCGTAATCGTTTGCGGTTCTGGAATCACTTCCAGTTCTACCATACTCCCACTTCTGTTTTCTGAAAAATCCATTTTAATAAAACTGTGGCGAGTCAAGAACAATATCACTATTGATCTTCCAGATGGTAGAAAATCAACCCTCGTCGATGCTAGGGTCAACCTGCAAACTGCCATTACAGAAACGTGCCTTGAGTTATCCAGTGTCTAGTTTTAAGCATAAGCTGGACAACTCCCCTTACCTTAACATCGTTAAGATATGAATCGTTCTATATCCAATATAGAAACTTTGGCACTTATTTAATTGGAACTGGATTCAAATTATGCAGCTGTCTCCAGTGCATAATAACTTAATAGAGAGAGGATGATCAGTATTACTCAACTTAGGAATCCATCCAATTATGAGTAACCTGAAAGAGAAACAAGTTTCTCAAAACCCGTTACTATTAATTGAATACCAATCACAAGAATCTACATCTTTGATTTCTTTGAAGAATCCCGATACTTGTGACACTTGGTTCTCTACTTTATTCCTATACCCACAACTTCTCAAAACTTAGACATTGTATTTCTACGAAACACTTGTCTAGAAACTAGAGAAGTTACAAGTAATCAGAATATAGTACGAGGACCAACCCCTTTGTCCTGACGGACACTGGACAACATACACAACTCTGTATAAGTCCGCTGAGTTGAATAACTCAAAACATGTGCATCGTAGGTTGAAAAATGTACCCAGGCGATTTCCTCAAATATCACCAATTACAACGAATTCCGATATAATGAGGATGATCACCTAATTTCCAATAACTCGCTCCCACTCAACATCTGTATTCTCATATAGATGTGAGAATGGAACCTGGTAAACACATACCCTGGAGTAAGTATCCAATCGGGAAATCAGTTTTCAATTAACAATGCACAGTGAATATGAAACATAAATATGTTTCGTAGGGGCATCTTGTTATTCTTTAGTAATGCCTCTTCCATAATCCAAATCATGACTTTAACCGTATATTTCCCTGCCACCTTTCCAATTCCCTTTATTTGTCTTTAGTCGTTACCTTCTGTACACCATTATTAGGCTAAATGGTTTTCTTCCTTCCCTACCGTTCGGCACCAGCCTATGGTTTGGAAGAAGACTATCCAGTAAGCATAATAGGTATACTCTCCTAATCCTAGGAGTACTCGCAACTTGAGAGAAGGTGATGATAAAAGACAACTGAATGTACCTTATTCCTATTTCTCCTGAACCGGAATCCATCCTCGAAAAAATATCCTTCGAGTTCGTATATAACCATACGATGGATTTATCCAATGGAATTGGATGTTCGTAGTGATACGGGTTGTTCTGGAGAAATCAAAGGTGAAGTAGGAGTGGCGATGAAATACGTGGTTTGGTCGTGAATGTAAATTGTTGCAATTTACCTTTGCCCTCATTCTAATTCCTTTATCTTGTCTTTACATATTACCTTTTTCACACCCCACTTAGGCTTAATTGGTTTTCTTCATTCCCTACCTTTCGGCACCTGCCTATGGTTTGGAAGAAGACTATCCAATAAGCGTAAAAGGTGTACTCTCCTAAACCAAGGAGCCCTCGCAACCTGAGAGAAGGTGATAATAAAAGACAACTGAATAAATCAATTCTATTTCTTCTGAACCTGGATCCATCCTCGAAGAATTCCCTTCGAGTTCGTATATAACCATACGATGGATCTATCCAATGGAAGTGGATGTCCGTAATAATACGGGTTGTTCTGAGAAATACAAAGGGTAAAAGAAGGAGTGGCAATCACTTATGCAACTATCGACAATCCAAAAGCCAGTATGTTAAGAAAGTTCGGTCAACTTTGGTCACTGAGTTATAGTCAAGGGTCGGTCAAAGGTCGCTGCTAAAAAGAGAGAGAGAAAAGAAACACTTTGCGTGCACTCTAACCTAGATCAGAATGGTTATCATTTTATCTAATTAGGAAACCTCCCACTGTCTTCTCAAATTCTCCTCCAAACCTGAAAGAAAAATTAGTCGGGGTCACCCGAAGAGTAAACCAACTCATCAGTGAGAATCGGGATCCAACTATCATCGTATGATAACTTGATGGAAGCCACTCAAGTTAACACACTCCAGAAGGTATGCGCTAGCCTGGCAAGTTTCTTGTATGTTTGAAACTCCCGATGTAATTTTTATCCCATGTTCTTATGACCTTGACGTAGGCCAACAAATCATAAGCAACATGTCAAGTTCTACCCGTCGTTGTCCTGATCAACTTAAGTCATCGTACATGCCCTTGACGTAGGCCAACAAGGTGTACGTCTGACTTAAACTAATGCATCTATCTATGCAACAAATGAATACCCAGCAGCTACCAAACACTATGTCTTGACGTAGGCCAACAAACATAGCTTGAATACTACTTACCATCCATAAGAAACGACGGAGGATTACTGCTGGTTTTTGGCGAAAAACCTTTAACGTAATGAACTTGATCTCGTTGAAAGAACCTGATAGCTTTATAAAAATATATAGTAGCGAAAACCTTTTGCTAAAGAAGTCATTCCCGGTGAAGGGATCTCGGCTCTTTCCTCGTGGAATGAGATGCAGGATATTCCAACTGAATACCGCTATGCATAACAAAAGGAAACGACTTTGTAATAATTTTAAAATTTGTTCCAACAACATCAAATATAGGTTTGTTTTATCCTTGCATTGATAAGAATCAATACAGTCCTATCAATCAATCACACCATAAAAGAACGAAAATAAAATGTACGTATATGCCATCCGCATTCGTCACTGGGTCCCGTCATCACCCGTTAGGTTACTTAACTAACGACAGAGCGGGGACTGGACTAGCGCGGGTGTAAAACATATACAACATCTAATATTATATATACTAATATACAATAATCGCTCCAGGCGCGATAATATGCAACATTACAGAAAAGTAATAAGCATCACAGAACAATACAGATAATCTGGGATCCCCGAGTTTTACAGAGCCGCTACTGAAACCCGACGTTCCCCTGGTCGTGTGGATAGCCTGTGCAATGAAACCTAGACCCCTACGGGTGCGGTAAGTTACCCGCCAAAACCTGAAGCGAGGTGGTCCCCACAACATAGTGAATGGAACACCCGGCACTTCACGGAATTCGGTAAATTGAGCACCCCTCCTTGGGTCAACCTGTACCCCCTACGAGTGCGGTGAATAGTCTGCCAATTCTAGAGTGAGGTCCCTTTGCCTCTCAATACCATGAGATACGAACCCGTTGCCCTCCAGAACCCGGCTATTCGTGCACCCCACCGCGGGGTAAACCTAGTACAGAAATAAAAATAGTACAACAGGTACATCGACCACAACCTGGTCGTGCCCCAAAAGAATATTATACAAACAGGCAGTGACGGCAGTCCACAAGTCGGACGCTCGCCCCGCAATATCAAATGCACAAATAAATTTGAACAACACTATCATTGCACCCTGCTATCCACCATGACAAATACGCAACATTACAGCACAACACAGAACATCAACGCGAATGTCACGTTCGCAAACCTGTCTGAAAGAACTATAGCAATCAGACGCGGTTTACCGATCAAATGACATTCCCGGTCGGAGATATAATGAAAGTACTGCATAACTAACACGTTTAAAATTTCGATCGACAAAAATTTCCCGAAGTGGGCCCCACGTACATCTGGTGTACAGTAACAAAAGTTTGGCCCAAAAGACATATACCAAAAACCACCATTTCCCATGAGAAACCCACTGAAAAAATTTGGCGCACTGTTCCCACAAAAGCGCGGCGGATCAGCGGCCAAACCATGGTTTGGGCCGCGGATCAGCGGTCGTTTTGTGGGATCACGTGCCCAAATTTCACCAGTATTCTTCAAAAACCCTGCATGATTTTCTGAAATGCTCAAAATGAAATTTAGAACAGTTTAAAAAACGACAGAAACATCATGTACAGAAAATTGTGATTTCGCGAAATCCGTTCAATCGATCTTTTAAACGTGTTAGCACAAGTTAGTATAGCTTAATGGTGAGGCTCTGATACCACTGTAAGTCCGCGGCAGCGCCCCGGCCGTCTAACAGACGCCAATATGCGGAACAAAACATTTACGACTGGCGCTATCGCGTACTTTATCCCGGATCGTCCTTTAAAGCTAAACTAACAAATTGTAAAGAGGGTAGAATTGTTATACCGAATGATCCGAGTCCTTCGGTCTTCAACCATAATCCCACGCTATGTTGCAACTGATCCGAACTTGCTCGATCTCCGGTCTCGTCGTCCAGGTGGCACCACGTCGACGGATCTTTAAACGGGCTCCCGCCTCTGAACCGAGGCAACTCGATCGTCAAGTTTGCTAAAAGAGACGACCAAGATGAAGTAGAGAATGAATAGAATAGTTTGTCTCGTTACGTCCAAGGCTATGGACGAACGGTTAAAAGAAGTTGCCAATTGGAATCGGGTAAATGGAAATTGAACTGTATGAGATTTCCATACCCTAAACTATCATAATCTTTTCTCTCAAGCAAATGAAAAACCATCATCATCTCATAAGAGGGGCCGTCCATATATATAAAGAAGAGGGAGAGTGAGTGTAGGAGCAAGGAGAGTGAGTGTAAGGAAAAATATCAAGGATATTTATCATATGCAAAGAATGAGTGGTATGAACACATTAAATGAATTAATCCACCTCACTTAACACCTCACCTCACAATTAATGCAAATGATGAGTCACTAATCCTAGTCACCATTTCTAGAATCTTCTAGAACCATGACTCACCCAAAAGACGAAAGGATAAATCCGCATTTAACCGAATGTCAAATACGGCTGATAGAAAACTGGAAACTGGCAACTTCCAAAAATCATCCCGAAACGAATTTCAGGATAACCCCGTATCGGTATAAACATACCCGCATTTGTATTACAACCGAATACAAATGCAACTGAGACAAAGATATTATATCTACACAGTATAATACTGGGTTCCGGCTTAAACTAAAGCCTACCAGTATTATCTGCCCGAAAACTGACACGTGCGAAAACGCACGTGCTTTTTCCGAACCTTGCCATAAACCCATACGCCTTATACAATGTTTCACCCGAACTTGGGAAAGTGTCGGTGGGGGACTCTAATGACTCATCAGTACACTGGTACTGGGTATAACCACTAGCACTTCAGAGGTACTGGCTGTACGTAACGTTTTGCCTATGTATTGATTAGAAGGGAAGCTGACGAGCGAACTCATCTATAAACCCTACTGAGCCTGACAGTGACAATAACCGTACAGTCCGGAACATTCGTCTATGAGTATCGCATATATGGCCTAGGGGGCCGGTAAACGTCAGACCCCCAACAGCTGTATAAGTCGTGTCAGAGAGCAGCCCAGAACACCCTGAGATTCTGCTGGTATACCTACCAGTATATCTCGATTACCCTGGCCAGGGATTTCGTGTAATGGCTCTCCTAAACACAGCGCGATCTCACTCCCAATACCGGGAGAGACGAATCCCCGAAGATACGCTCACTTGCCTCCAATGTGGCTCGGGACAGTACCCAACTAAAACCTGTTTCCACAACTCCTTTGAGCGTGGTAGGGTAGTAATCTAAGCACAGTGGGAACTCACATGAGACAAATGACGACCTCACGTCGATGAACTAACCTGTACACATGTCACCAGGGAACTGCTATCTGACGATATGTACAATACCAACTAGCATGTTCCCGGCGAGTCCTGTCCGGTGTACTCATAACCTAATGAGCACCTGTATACATCTTAGGTGATCCAACTGACACCAGTGGCTTATGAGACCGGCCACCGCCCCTCGTCGGGGTCTCGACTGTATACACTAGTCTACTCTGGAGTATCGATGCCCTGTCTCGAAACTCCTACGACTAGGGACACTTTAAGGATATTCTTATAGACCCCAGCTCCCACTTATATGATCGCCATCATACTGCTGGTAGTCAAACAAGAATCTTATGGGCTCTATCAACATCTATATATGATGATAAAGATAGACCAGATAGCATACTATCATCTCGAGTAAGACTGTTTATCGGTATAGGTCCTCCCTCAATCATTGCAATCACGTACCTGCGATCCAATAATTGACTTAGAGGGCACTATATCCAACGGAATATCCTGCACCTCATTCCACGAGGAAAGAGGCGAGATCCCTTCACCGGGAGTGACCTCTTTAGCAAAACGTTTTTCGTCACTATATTTTTATAAAAAGCTATCAGTTTCTTTCAACGAGATCAAGTTCATTGCGTTAAAGGTTTTTCGCCAAAAACCAGTCGTAGCCCTCCGTCATTTCTTATGGATGGTCAGTAATATTCAAGCTATGTATTTTGACCAACGCCAAGGCATAGTGTTTGGTAGCTGCGGGGTATTCATCTGTTGCATAGATAGATGAGTTGGTTTGGGACAGTCGTTCTGTCATACCTGGCCAACGTCAGGGGCATGTGCGGGTGGGTTCAAATTGACCTGGATAGTGACGGGTAAAACTTGGCATGTGACTTATGATATTTTGACCAACGCCAAGGTCATAAGAGCATGGGGCAAAAATTACATCGGGAGTTTCAAACATAAAGCAAACTTGCCAGGCATGCGCATACCTTCTGGAGTGTGATAACTTGAGTGGCTTCCATCAAGTTATCATGCGATGATAGTTGGATCCCGATTCCCACTGATGAGTTGGTTTACTCTTTGGGTGATCCCGACTAATTCTTCTTTCAGGTTTGAAGGAGAATTTGAGATTACAGTGGGAGGTTTCCTGATTAGATAAAGTGATAACCATTCTGATCTAGGTTAGAGTACACGCAGAGTGTTTCTTTTCTCTCTCTCTTTGGCAGCGACCTTTGACCGACCCTAAACTACGACTCAGTGACCAAGTTGACCGAACCTACTTAAAATACTGGATTTTGGATTGTCTGAGTTGCATAAGTCATTGCCACTCCTTCTTTTACCCTTTGCATTTCTCAGAACACCCCGTATTACTACGGGTATCCACTTCCATTGGATAGATCCATCGTATGGTTATATACGAACTTGAAGGGACTTCTTCGAGGATGGATCCAGGTTCAGGAGAAAAAGAATTGATTTATTCAGTTGTCTTTTATTATCACCTTCTCTCAGGTTGCGAGGGCTCCTTTGTTTAGGAGAGTACACCTATTACGCTTATTGGATAGTCTTATTCCAAACCATAGGCAGGTGCCGAAAGGTAGGGAATGAAGAAAACCAATTAGCCTAAGTAGGGTGTACAGAAGGTAATATGTAAAGACAAAATAAAAGGGATTAGAAAAAGGGCAAAGTAAATTGCGACTGTTATCATTCACGACCAAACCGCCTACTTCATCGCCACTCTTATTTTACCTTTAAAAGATTAAGGTTTTATTCAGTAGTCTTTTATCATCACCTTCTCTCATGTTGCGAGTACTCCTAGGATTTGGAGGGTACACCTATTATGCTTACTGGATAGTCTTCTTCCAAACCATAGGCTGGTGCCGAACGGTAGGGAAGGAAGAAAACCATTTAGCCTAACGAAGGTGTACAGAAGGTAACGACTAAAGACAAATAAAGGGATTTGGAGAGATGGTAAAGAAATATACGGTTAAAATCATGAATAGGATTATGGAAGAGGCATTACTAAGAATACAAGAATACCCCTACGAAACATTTTCATGTTTCAGTTTCACTGCGTATTGTTAAAAGAAAACTGTTTTCCCAATTAGATACTTACTCCAGGGTATGTATTTACTAGGTTTCATTCTCATATCTGTACGGTTTTACAGATGATGAGTGGGAGTAAGTTATTGGGAATTAGGTGATCATCCTCATTATATCGGAATTCGTTGTAATTGGTGATATTTGAGGAAATTGCCTGGGTACAGTTTTCAACCTACGATGCATAGGTTTTGAGTTATTCAACTCAGGGGACTTATACATAGTACTGTATGTTGTCCAGTGTCCGTCAGGACAAAGGGGTAGGTCCTCGTACTATGTTCTGTTTACTTATAACTTCTCTAATTTTTAGACAAGTGTTTCGTAGAAATACAATGTCTAAAGTTTTGAGAAGTTGTGGGTATAAGAATAAAGTAGAGAACCAGGTATCGCAAGTATCAGGATTCTTCAAAGAGATTGAGGATGAGGATTCTTCAAAGAGATTGAGGATGTAGATTCTTGTGATTGGTATTCAGTTGGAAGTAATGATTTTGAGAAACTTGTTTCTCCTTCGGGTTACTCATAATTGGATGTATTCCTAAGTTGAGCAATGCTGATTAGCCTCTCTCCATTAAGTTGATATGCACTGGAGACAGTTGCATGATTTGAATCTGGTTTCAATTAAATTAGTGCCTCCATTTCTATATTGGATATAGAATGGTTCATATCTTAACGATGTTAAGGTACGGGGAGTTGTCCAGTTTATGCTTAAAACCAGACATTGGATAAATCAAGGCACGTTTCTGTAATGGCAGTTTGTGGGTTGACCCTGGCTTTGACGAGGGTTGACATTTCTACCATCTGGAAGATCAATAGTGATATTGTTCTTGACTCGCCACAGTTTTAGTAAAAATGGATTTTTCCAGAAAACAGATGTGGGAGTATGGTAGAACTGGAAGTGATTCCAGAACCGCAAACGATTACGGAAAATTTAATAGGACCTATATATTCAGTCAGGTTTTGACATTCCAATAGCCACTCCGCAGATATGGTGGGTAATCTCAGACACCCGAGAGGTACTCCGGTACCCTCAAGGACGGTGACAGGGAGGTTCTTGTTTACCCAAACATGACACTACTGTTGTTCCAGACTATGAAATCCGGCAAGAGGATAAGTATAACGTCGTTCTAAACATACTTTAGAAGTGTAAGTTGATATTATTCTGCCAGAGGGTTTCCGTAGTCAGTGGGAGCAGCGAAAGCATAGTGGGCAAGTAGCTTATGTCTATTTATAGACTTGAGTAGATATAGCGGAGACAAGATCATCTAATTTTGATGTGACAGTCATAGGTTTGACTTCATCAGAATAGGGGATGGATCTGTTGAGAAGGTAGTAGGGTGTGATGTCCTGGTATTTGGATGACATACACAGAGAAGGAAGTAAAATTCCTATACTACGATCGGTTGTACTGTGGTCGTCACACAGTTGTTTCTTCACACAGGATATAGATATAATATCAGACATTCTGGTTACTAGATCTATGGTTTTAGATCTAGATTTGGGTAGTTTCCCAATTTGGTTATTTTGACAGTATTCTAATGGTATTTTAGAATAGATGACTCCTGGCATGGTGGTGTACTTGCAGGTGATGGAGTCACCCTCTCTAAAGGTGTCTTAGAGACTAAAGGTGAGAGGGATGTGCATGATTGGCAGATCACTTGCTTAGGCAATTGATTCAGTCATGAAATGTCAAGTACCACACCAGATGTTGTTTTTGCACTAGATGCGATATGTTTATATTAATCCAATCGTGAAGAAACATAAGGAAGCAGTTTTAGAACATAAGTGCTTGTTCTACGGATTTGATGACGGCAGCTTCCTTCGGGAGACGGTTATCATTCCAGGCTTCCAAGGTGACATGGATGACAGAGTGATTGTCAGAGTTATAGTTTTCCCTCTGACGAGAGACAGTATTATGGACAGGTAGTCCAAGAGGATACTGTGGGAGGCATGGTGCTGGATACTGATTAGTTCAGTTATCGATACAGTCTATGAAGTTTGGATTTGTAGTTCATTTATGAACTAGATCCCATCAGATATCCAGACATATTCTAAGACAGGTATTACTCGATTCGGGAGATGGCTTTCTCCGCGAACTTGAGATTTAGAGAGACACAGAAAGAAACATTAGGGCGGATCCACTCACTGAGGCTATTTCTCGAACACAAGAGTTTTACAAACTAGCTTTGTGAAACTGATTAGTAGAGGAGTTGGATGTTCGGTATCACACGGGCTGTGAGTATGCGACATCGCAATAATTAGCCTTGAGTGCAAGTGGGAGATTGTTGGAGATAGTGCCCTCAATGTCAATTATTGGATCGCAGGTACATGATTGCAATGATTGAGGCAGGACCTATACCGATATGACAGTCTTGCTCGAGATGATAGTATGCTATCTGGTTTGTCTTTATCATCGTATACATGCTTTAGTTCACTATTGTATGATGATAGAGCCCATAGGATTCTTGCTTGACTACCAGCAGTATGATGGCGATCATATACGTGGGAGCTGGGGTCTGTAAGCACATCCTTAATAATGTCCCTAGTCGTGGGAGTTTCGAGACAGGGCGTCGATACTCCAGAGTAGACTAGTGTATACAGTCGAGACCCCGACGAGGGGCGGTGGCCGGTCTCACAAGCCACTGGTGTCAGTTGGTTCACCTAAGATGTATACAGGTGCTCATTGAGTTATAAGTACACCGGACAGGACTCGCCGGGAATCTGCTAGTTGTTATTATACATATCGTCAGATAGCAATTCCCTGGTGACATGTGTACAGGTTAGTTCATTGACCTGAGATCGTCGTTTTTTTCATGTGAGTTCCCACTGTGCTTAGATTACTACCCTACCACGCTCAAAGGAGTTGTACTAACATGTTTTAGTTGGGTACAGTCCTGAGCCACATTGGAGGTAAGTGAGCGGATCGTCAGGGATTCGTCTCTCCCGGTATTGGGGGTTGATGTCGCGCAGTGCACGGGTGGCCATCACTAGGAATCCTCGGACGAGGTAGTGGAGAATTACAGATTTGGATCAGTAGTTTCTCAGGTGGTGATGGGCTTCATGCCGACACGATTTATCAAGTTATTAGGGGTCTGACTTTATCCACCCCCTAGACTCGATATGCGATACTCTTTAGACGAATGGACCGGACTGTATATACATTGTCACTGTCAGGCTCAGTAGGGTTTATAGATGAGTTCGCTCGTCAGCTTCCCTTCCAATCAATACATAGACAAAACGTTACGTGCAGCTTGTACCTCTGACGTGCTAGTGGTTATACCCAGTGCCGATGTGTTGATGAGTCATTAGAGTCCCCCACAGACACTTTCCCAAGTTCGGGCAAAACGTTGTAGAGGCCGTATGGTGATATGGCAAGATTCGGAAAAAGCACGTGCATTTTCGCACGTGTCGTTTTTCGGGAAGATAATACTGGTAGGTTTTGGTTTAAGCCGGAACCCAATATTGTACTGTGTAGATATAATATCTTTGTCTCAGTTGCATTTATATTCGGTCGTAATATAAATGCGGGTATGTTTATACTAATACAGGGTTATCCTGAAATTCGTTTCAGGATCGCTTTTGGAAGTTGCCAGTTTCCAGTTTTCTATCAGCCGTATTTTGACATTCGGTTAAATACGGATTTATCTTTTCTTGGGATTTGTGTGAAAGCTTCTAGAAGAGGTGACTAGGATGGTGAGGTGGCTTTGTTCATTAATGGTGCATTAATTGAGTTGATGACTATGGTTATGAATCATTGTTTCATTTAATGAGTTCATACTAGGTGTATTATGACTCATTCTTTTGTATTAGTGCTTATTCTCACCATCCCTCCTCCTACACTCACCCCCCTCTCCTTTATATGGCCGGCCACCTCCTTGAGAGAAAATATGGTTGTTGTTTTGAAATGATTAAGGATTTTGGTTCATGGAAATTGATATACTCCATTTCTCATTTCGTATCGATCCAAAAGGCAACTTCATTAACCATTCGTCCATAGCCTTGGACGTAACGAGACAAAGTGTTCTACTCGTTCTCTACTTCATCTTGGTCGTCTCTTCTAGCAAATTTGACGATCGAGTTTCCTCGGTTCAGAGGCGGGAGCCCGTTTAAAAATCCGTCGACGTGGTGCCACCCAGACGAGAAGAACGGAGATTCAGGAGATCGAAGTAACCGCAACAACCGTGGGATGATGGTTGAAGACCGAAGGACTCGGATCATTCGGTATAACGTTTCTACCCCTTTGCAGTTTGTTAGTTTAGCTTTAATGGCAGATCCGGGTTACGGTACACGATAGCGCCAGTTTCGTTAAAAGTTTTTGTTCCGTATTTGGCGTCTGTTAGACGGCCGGGGCGCTACCGTGGACTTACATAAAAAAGTTCAAGTTAGTGTTTAATCTTGATGAATGGGTTAAACGTTGATTGTTAATTTTAGGCAAAATAAAACTTAACCTACTTGCTGGATTTGTTAAATGTTATTTTCCTAATTATCTAATTAGCTTAATTACAAACTAGACTTTTACTAAATCCTAATTAGGTTAGATTAAAATTCTAGTAAGGGTTTGTATTGTTTAATCATACTAATTAGTGATGTTTGTAAATTCTAGTTTGGTAAAAAGTTATAGTTTGGTTCTAAAATGATATATATTGCTTACTAGGTTTCGGTAAATTTTTGGCGTGGGTTTATTTTGACGTTGCGACGTTAAATATATTGATTCCAAGCTATATCTTGTGTTGTGAATGCGCGATCGGTACGATCAGGGTCCAGGCTTGGTAGTTGTGTCGCTTTGCGTTCCTAGCTAGGGTCGTGCCAATGTCGTTCATGTCTTTGTTTAGGTTTTGCTCTTGAGTTGGTTTCGTAGTGTCGCTACACGCGTTAGCCACTTGACGAACACTTGAGAGTATGTTTGGAGTTGGTGCGTCGGTCAAACGTAGTTGGTACGTGTTATTGGTCGAATGCTAATATATACTTGTTATATTGTTATATGCTTTCAGGATCGCAGGCGGGGACATCGGGCGCTGCGAACAGGGGAAAGCGAGTAGTTGGCTTTACTTAGCCAGGAACGTTGGTGAGTAAATTTAACATCTACAGGGGGATCGCCCGTATGGCGTTATGCGTCTGGGCTAGATCAAATGACATGACTATTAGTTAGAAGTATACGGATATTGATTGTGCATGTATATCTTGTTGCTTATCTCATTTCCTTGTGTGTGGACTTAGTATTAATGAGACACAACACCATTATTGACGGTTCATGTTTCACAAGCACTAATTGTATGCTACACACACACCGTCAATAATTGCCATGACACGCACAACACGACACGCACAACACTCATACATATATGGTATTATATTGTATAGGGATATTGAGACTTGATCCTTATTTTCCTTCGTACGTATGACATATAGCATACCTGTATACCTACATGCTTACACATATGCCTTGACATGCTTACATGCTAGTTACCTATATACCTATACGGTATTGTACCATTAGTGATAGGTATATACACACATAATGACATAGCTACATGTATACCTTGCATAGATACTTCACTTATACCTGGAGGGTATATTACATCAATTCTGATAGGTAGATACATATACCTTGCTATACCTACAGATTTACACATATATCGGGATATAGCTAAATGTTTACCTTTATTTGATGTTATATAGACTTGGAGGAATTAGAAATCGAATGATATGTATATTTTAACTTGTTGCAGTTAAATAGCGGCTTTTCCTTTATATGATCACATTATAGTTTTATGTTGCATATATTATATTCATGGATTTTCGCATTGAGATATGGATTTTTCATGTTGTTTTCTGGATTTGAGGACCGTGGTAGTTTCATGAAATTATGCATTATTTGAAAAACCCGGTTTCTCTTGATATGATATTTCAACAGCCACCATGAGTTTTATCGGTTCTGATATATATACCCCATGCGAGGAGCGTTGTGGGTCGTGTGAGGGTACATGGTGGGGCCCGGAGGTACCCCAAGGCAAGAAAGGGATTTCGATGTAACGTGCCGATAAGGCCTGACAGGGGAACCATATGTAACATTTCAAAAAAATAAAATATTATTTTTGGGAATTTTCAGAATTTAATATTTATTTTAATGAATATTTTAATAGTCGGTATAATTAAATACCGATAAATGGTGAAAATTCTGGAGAAAATTTTAGAAATTCTAAATAGCTTATTTTGTGGAAATATGCCATTTTGCAGTTTTTATGATGGATTATATGTGATTTTGGTGTTAATCGCGATTAAAAATCGCTAAGTGGATTTTTGGCTTTTTGTGCAAAAATGTGCACATGGCATTTTCTACACTTGTTACACTTGTTTCTTGTTTTGGACTCATGGTGGCCTAGGGTTGGACCATGTTTAGTTGACCATGATGGGTTTAACCATTTGCTTAGGGTAATTGGGTTAATTAGTGTTTTGGTTAGGATAATGGGGTTTGATTAGAGTTGGGGTTATGTTGACTTGTATAGGGAGAAAGTAACCATGATGGCTTGGTGCCTTGTGAGCATTGTTTTGGATAAGAGAGGAGGCATGATGGATGTGTCATGACTTGCTTTATTGTTAAGATATGATGATAGGAGTTAACCTCACTTCACTTCACATCTTTTTCTTTAATACTCTTCCATCTCTCCCCATAACACAGCACCAAACCATTTTACACCAGCTAAGGCAGCATTAGCAGCTGCTACACCACTCTTTACAATAGCCCCAACACCTCACTTAAGCCCCCATTTGCATCAGCACCCACACACACCAGCCACCCTACAAGCTGCAGCCCACATCAGCAGCCACCCCATCCCCTAAATTCAGCTGCAACAGCCACACAAACACCACATCAGCCCCAACCCATCAGCTGCAGCTACCCTAGCACCATAGCCCAAAACCCACACCCCTATCCCCTCACCTCAGCAGCTACATCACCCATCAGCCACCCTACTTCTGCTGCTACATCAGCCACAGCAGTAGCTGCTGCAGCAGCAACAGAAACAGCCCCTAGCACCATATCCTGCAACCCCAAACACTTCAACATTTCCCTCCCACTTCACCATCATACAACAACCCTTCACAGCACCAAAACCATAGCCACCAACACTTCAGCTGCTGCCTCACACAGAGAAAAATAAATCAAAGCAAAAACAGCAGCAGCAGCCAAGGCAACAGCAGCCTGATGCAGCACAACCCAGCATCAGCAACTTGAGAAAATGGAGCAGCTCCCCCACAACAACAGCCCTTCCTCCTTCCTTCATCCTCACTTCTCCTACATCCTAGGACCTTCTTTGAGGTATAATCTTGCAACCCAAATCCTTTTTGTCAAGTTATGGTTAGTTAGCTGATAATTTACTGCTATATCTGTAAATTAGTGCTAGTTTAAGGGAAATTGAGTGAGACTTGACCAAGTGTTGGATTTGATGGTTGGTATAACCCTACTAGGTGTATTTGAGACCATTGTAACCAATATTACCCCAGATTCCTAGTATTTACCCGAGTTATTCGACTTGGCGTATTTTAGCGTTTTTGTCGATTTTGTGACCTTTCTGAGACCTGCTTTCACCCGGGACCTCCTAGGGCAAAATTGACTTGGCAGTGAGCTGTGCAGGCACCCTGGAACCACTACCCAAAGCCCTAGCCACCATCTCAAAGTCCCGGCCGCAAATTTAATCCCCCTGGCCGCAATTTGTGGCAAGAGCATGGTAAAACTGCCTCGTTTTGCGTGCACAACCCCTTTTTCATGTAAAATTGACCCCCGGTATGTCTAGTTTTGACTGTTTCCTGTTAGGGTAAAATCTGGGTTGAATTTCATGAGTTGGCGTATGATTTACGACTCGTTTTCATATGGATTTTGATATTCGATGATTCGTATCTGTCGGGTGGCGTTTGGACGTCAACGACAGTAGATATTGGCTGCGTTTGCACACAAGGTCACAGGTTTTTACCTATGGGCGTAGTGTGCACCATTTTGGTTTCCGACATGGTTTTCATGAGTTTTAGCGTGTGATATCCTTGTAGGTACCCCACGTGGCGTCGAAGCGTTGGAGATGCGAATGGCGACATCGGCACCGGCACACATAAACAAGGTGAGTAGATTTATATCTACGGGGAGAAGTCGGGTGGATGGCGTATAGCACCCCCGCAGTCCGTGGTGATGTATTGGGATTAATTATTGATGTTTAAATGGATATTGGTATGTTGGATTGGTAAATGGTTGCGAAACCCTGGGGTAGTAGGTGCACTACACATACATACACACATATACATGCTTGCATACATCCTTATTTCATATGTGGTTATGGGTTTCTCTATAGATATGTGTTCACATGGGTTTGGGATTTTGTGTTCACATAAGGATTTGAGGATGATACATAGGATTGATTTGAGTCGATGAGTTTGATCTGGATTATGATATCAGTGATATGACAGGATTCAGGATTGAGATACGTCTTGATGTTTTAGGGGATTTTGGGAATAATGATGCCATAGGAATTGTGACCTATATATATTAATGATCGACATGGGATTATGAAGCAGCGGTAGGATATGATGTGATATGATATGTCAGGATACTTATGATAGGCCGCCTTGGGCGATGTATACTCTTATGATGATATTTGATGATAATATCGATTCATACCAGACTGTAGATCAGGAGTCAGATCTTGGTCATGATGATGACATTAACATTGTATTAGATATAGGTCGGTACCCAGATTATGATATTTGATAAAGAGAATACTAGTTGAATGATATGACAAATGTGATATTGACCCGTACCCAGATTTGGGGATGCCGTACGACGGATTCACGTACGAGCTATATTTGATGTTTGATCCGCCTACTTGACTTGGGAATAATCGATTATAGAGATATGGTATCGGATGTGATATGATCGAGGCGGGATCACCGACTATATGTATTGTATCGACTCAGAGGTTAGGCGGTTTCCCTTACCTACTGTTAGCTTTAGCTCAGCCTTTTAGTGTTATAGCTATATGACTTTTATGACAGTAGATGCAGTTTTAGTGATCATGGTGTTCAGTATTTCAGCTCCCGCATATGATTATTGTTGCTCTGCATCGCATATTTATTATGATTCATATTCCATTATTGATATCATGCTGTTAGGACACCAGCACCATTACCGATGATGCGTATGTACCACGTACACTTATTTGCTGTCGCACACACATCTTCATCGGTAATTGCCATGTTACGAACACTTAGAAAATATTATTGCTTGATTTAGGTTGTTAGCTAGTAGTGACATGATATTAGTATGCTTGCCTTATATGCCAGCTTGACATTGTAGTTATTACCTGTCACTTCATGCATACCGTTGTTCATTATATTCCGCATTCATGGATTCTTATGCTTATACTCATGGTTTTACATGCTATTGATGATTCGGATTTCCATGATGTTTTCTGCATTTGGGGGAAAACCGCAAAACATACATAAACTGCTTTCTCTCTTTTTAAATATAAAAAGTGCGGTTTTCCCATGATGTATGAGTCGTCCACCATGAGTTTGCTGATGGATTTCGAGACCCGATTCGAGGAGTGGAGGAACCGTTTCGGGTACATGGTGGACCCGGTGCGGTACCCCGGGGCAAGAAGATCGCAGGAGATGGCGTTGAGCCTGGCAGGGGAGCATGACCGACCGGTGACTTTACCCGACACGTCGGATATCCGGAGGATGCCGTCGTAGTCATGAGATGGATGGTAGGGGCCGATCTGGATTGACGGCGCCCTGGATTTATATGATTGAGACAATGAGATTTGAGATATTGAGGTACAGAGATTGTGATACAGAGATAACGAGATATTGAGATTTATGTTTTGTGCCGATGCTAGGCACTGTTTCATACTGATTTCATTATGATACCTCATTCTAAAATACAGAAATCTCACAAGTTATGAAAGTAGTTTCTTCAGTACATGCATTTCGTTTTATGCATTCATACATCATTCATATGATATATTGCCACCTGATGCACTGACATAGGTACATGGGTTTACACTTGGGTTAGATATTTACCCTAGTCATGGTTAGAGAATGCTAGTTATATATTTGAGGATTATATTATATTGATCGTATGACCTAGGATTGCGTCATACATACGATTTTCTGTTCGAAGATCTTTTTCTACTCACGAGTTGGCAACTCACACCCGTTGTGCCCCAGTTTCTTGCAGGTGTTGCCGTACAGGTTCCTTTACGGCTTGCTGCACTGTTTCTTTCGGGTGACTTGCTAGTAGGTGGGTTATTGTATCGTACCCATCATTATACATTGTATATTATATTCAGTTGTATCTAGTAAAACGCATCCACAACTGCCGCAGAAAGAAGAAGTTCCATCAACCAAACATGTATTTATTTTTGAGATAAAGACCAGTGATGTTATTCTTTCGACCTTAGAGTCGCGTGTTATATTTCTATGGGTTCTTGCTGGTTGAGTTTCATTTCTGTTGTGATCCTCGCCTTTAGGCGTAGTATATTATGTTGCATACATGTTGATTTGATATGGTTCTTCCTACTCTCAACTCCTTTTCTCGGTTTGGATTTCTGGGTTCGGCTTACTTAGAGTACGTACGCCTCGAGACGTTCGTAGTCTAAGTGCCGGTCATGTTCCGTACTTTCGGGTCGTGACACCATACCTGCCGGTGAAAATACCTTTGACTCGACGGGTATCGTTGGGATACAGGTCATGCTCATGTACGTATGGATAAGTCGAAAGGTAAGGGTCAGAGCTAGGCACTCGAGTTTTCGGGTAGCGTATGATACGTACCTATCAGGGTGCCAGTCGTGGTGACAGCACATATAGATCAGTATTTAGGTGTCGATGCTTGACACATTGTTTCATGATATTTTTACTCCTAAGTATATATAACAATGGAATGGGACGTTGTTATATATGCATATATATATATATATATATATATATATATATATATATATATATATTAGTGGAATGGGACGCTAATATATATGCATACATATTAATTTATATACATCATCATAATTATTCATGCAATTTACTTAGGATATATGAGATTCACTTGATATTGGATTCAGGATATATGACATTCACTTGATATTGGATACATGATATATGAGATTTACTTGATATAAGAGCCAATTTGGGGGCTGATTTGAGGAATTGGGATTTGGATTGTCTTGATGGACTTTGGTCCTACCACGAGGTCAGGATTCCGTAGGAATGACTTGTTTTATCCCATACTCTGCATCTTTTGTTTATGCACTACTTCATGTATGAGTAGTACCTGATAGAGTACCTTTTATGACTGTTGCATTTACATACTTTATTTTATATCACTGCTTCATGTATTAGTAGTACATGATAGAGTACCTTACATGATTGTTGCATACATATTGTCATATTATTATTTCATGTATTAGTTGTACCTGCTAGTGTACCTTTCATGACTGTTGAATTCTTATGACCTTTTATTGCTATTAGTTGCATATGTTAGATTCGCGCTGTACGTGCATACTTGCGATTACCTGCATATGTTAATTACTATTTACGAGTTGGTAACTCACCCCCGTTGTGTCACCGTGTTTTGCAGGTTGTTCCCCAGAGTAGTCGAGGCAGGCTATTTATCTATTTTATCATCTTTTGCTGCGGATACCGCTTCGGCTCACTGTGTGCAGTTTTGCTTAGGTGGGTTTTGCGGTTATCTGTTTATGTATTTTGTATATTCGTTGTATCCTGTACTCTCCATCTACCACTTTCATGTATGACTTAAAGACATGATGTGAAGACGATATTATATGTAATTTTGCGACTTGGAGGTCTTTTATGCAGTTTTTATTTATATCGTCTTTTATTTCTTCGCTACGGCGTCGTATATCTGTTGTGGTGGTTGTTTCTGCCTTTGGGCATGGATTTTGCTCCCGTTTGGGATTCTTTACTTATATTTATGTTCTACCTATTTTTGGGTTTTTGTTTTACAAAGAAAGTGCAACCAAAATTTTAAAAGAATTAATTGGACTTTAAAGAATTTGTACTTGAGATTTTCAAAAGCTTTAACAATGTTCTTATCTTTTACAACTTTTGATGGTTTAGATTGCTGGGTTTTTGGCTTACTTAAATTGCATTACGCCTTTAGACATTGCGTAGTTTAAGGGCCGTCACGTGCCAAATTTCGGGTCGTGACAAAATTGGTATCAGAGCGCTAGGTTTTACCTTTGGGAGTGTAGGATGACCTTGGTTTGATGGAGTATGTAGCATAAGCAGAGTAACCTAGTGTGTGTATGTCTGCGGCATACTCACGACGCGGTATTCCGCCTAAAGTGACCTAAGTACTAATTGCCTGAAATTCCTTCCTTGATGATACATATCATTGTGATTCGATTTCCGTGTTCTTATCGAATCCTTTTCCATTTATAGCCTTTGCCGCCGATGACTATAGAGACTTAGAGTGATGCAGCGAGAGCCGAGATCAGGGTTGACTCATTTGGCACGAGGACCGACGAGGACGGTATGCCCATTGCACAGCAGCAGATGGATTCGCCTTCGACAGATCATCTCGCTAGGCTTGTGGCAGATATGGAGGATTTGCGCCAAATGATGAGTTCATTGGTTGAGGCCATTCGAGCGCAGCGACAGGAGGTTGCCACACCTGTTACCCAGATATTCCTTGCGATCAGCACACAGCATAGTGTTACATATACAGCACCAGTGGATGCATCCATAGTTGACGAGGCACGTCTTCCAGAGATTGTGGGAGTTCGAGGACCGAGGAGGGCTAGTACAGGTTTGTCAGCCCAGAGACAGAGGTTCAGTCGCCGAGACAGATATCGTGACCGTCGCGGGAGTAGCAGAGGCTTGGGATGAGGACAGTCGTTCAGCTCTCATCCCCAGGAGGATCAACAGTTTTATTCTGGATGCTATCGGTGCGGGGACCTTCATCACTCCATCAGGAGTTGTTCCCTAACACCGCGTCAGGGTCATATTTAGAAAGGTCGTGGACGTAGAAGGTTCGCTCAGAGGGGACAGGTTGGTAGAGGAAGATTTCAGCCAGTTGCGGCTAGGGGGCAGACACCAGAGTTTGCTTCAACTCATCGGGACGCATGGGCGTCCAATGCAGAGTTTTCAGGTATTCTTAATTCGTATGTTCTTTTGATGCACATGTTTTTTTTACACACTTTGTGCCGTGGTTGGGCCGAGAGTCGTGTTAGCTAGATCAGCCGCTTGTTGTATTAACTTCTGTCAGCGATTCTTTTATTGCGCGACACGTATTTCAGTCGTGTGCCAATCGGATAGGAGATAGAGATTCGTCCGTCGTTGTGATCCTTCTAGAGATGTTGTATTTGACGTTCTCCTGGGCATGGACTGGTTAGCTACGTGCTAGGCGTCTGTGGACTACTGCGAGGAAACAGTCAGGTTTTGTTTTCCCGGAGAGTCAGTTCTCGTTGTGCAGGGGGACAGTGGTGCCGCCTCTCACAGCTTGAATTCAGCCTTTTTCGGTAGTCGGCTTTTGAAGAGAGGATGTCGAGGATTCATGGCTTTCATTCGTAATACCGGAGCCACAGTGGGTTTGTTGGACCGGGTTCCTATCGTGCGAGAGTTTTCCGACGTTGTTCCAGATGAGCCGGTGGAGCTTAGGGAGCTTAAGGATCAGCTGCAGATTTGTTTGTTGGGGGGCTTGTGCATCTGAGTGTTTCGCTTTGAGGAACTCCTATTCTATTCGTCAGGAAAAGGACGACAGTTGAGAGTATTGATGGATCGTCAATTGAACCGAGTTACGATGCAGATAGGTATCCTTTACCTCCCATTGACGATTTCTTCGATCAACTCCAGAGTGCGAGACATTTTCTAAGTTTGTTTGGGATCTGGTCATCATTTGTTGCAGGTTCGGAGTGATGTCATTCCGAAGACTGCTTTTGTGCGTGCTATGGGCTTTATGAGTTTTGGTGGTGTCGTTGGACTCACCAATGCCCTAGCAGCTTTCGTGGATGTGATGAACCAGATTTCT